>LUCM01000403.1:56906-216483 GCA_008360955.1 Fasciolopsis buskii | reverse complement strand
CTCTGGCTCTTTCTTCTTCTGGCATAGTCGGTATCATCAGGTGATAACCAAAACCAGAGCACGTTGGCGTATGGTCACTGTTTGTCCAAACTGAAGTGAACTGCAAATGGAATATCTGGAATCCCTCACTCTGAACGCATATTGGTACAGACGTTGTGTTCACGGGTTTACCACGCACACAGTCCAGCCGCCGTTGCGTCATCGTGTGAGAATGGGCCAAGTGTCAGCCAAATATGAATACTACATGTTGACTTACTGTTCGGTGCGCGTTTCACACCACGAGATGCCTTTTTCACTTGGCCTGGAAAACGGACTAGACTGAGCGGTTCTCATCCATACCAACGACCATGAATTCACTGATTTCGGCACAAACCTGATGCTGATGGACTATATAGGGTGGATTGAACGTGATCGAATTTCGGATAATCATGGATGTGAACCCAACAGGCGTTCATCTTCGTTCGATCTGTTGAAAATTTCGGAAACGTTCTTCTTTCGTACAGCCACTCATCGGATCGATAATCTAGATCTAGGTCAGTGAGACTCGCTAGTCGGGGATTTTTAATTTGATGAACTCGATAACTCGATGCCTGCGCATGTTTTATTTCACCTTTACTTCCCTTATTAATGAAACAACACTGTACATTATCTTTCCGGAGGGCGGCCGCAGCCAGCAGAGGGCTACCAAGTCGAGAAGTTGGTCGGTGGTGGGAGAATTCGAACCCGCGAAATTCATGTCCGAAGCCCACGACCTTATCGGTTTGGTCACTGTCAGCCAAGTCGGAGGTTCCAAACTTCTCTTTTTCCTCCCTCTCCTAACACTCTCCTTATCTTTGTACTCACGGTGCATGCAGTTCGCATGGCATGATTCAGCATACCTTTACCAGTAAGCAAAATCTAAAATACTAACTGGTCATATGCCCTTTTGAGAAAGAACGGATCATTTCCACCTACACACACAAGGTCATTGGTCAAAAAGTAGTTTGCTATTAAGAGTCGGACAGTTTAAACTTGAATGTGTAAACTGTTTGCCAACACTGGTCTTTTCATTTCATGGGTACGATTTGGAGTCATGTCGTTACTTCTTACCGGCCCCGGCATTTCAGAAGATGCGGATGCATACCGTGATTAAGTAATTTAGTTAGCATTTTTCTAGCAAAACACCTTTGGGTCATACGGAAATGTTTTCTTGCTTTTTGGAAAATTTGATAAACTTCTCTCTTCAAATGTCAAAACTTCCCAACAGTGGCAAAGATGGTTCTCATGTATCCACGTTCGTCTAGCTACCACAATCCAGCTAATTCAAAGGTATCTGCAACAAACTCCCATAAAATCATTAGTTTTTTTTTAAAAAACCTGATCCGCCCAAACGCAAACATATGACTTCGGAATGAGTAATGCCATTGTTAAAAATTAAAAATTAGGGTACAGGAATACTGTTGCTTAAGATACACTGAGCAAGGAGGTAAAACCAGAGACCTGGTACTGTGTTAGCCCCATCGTTTGCCATGCGGAAATCTAGCCCCCTACAATGTGCTAATTGCATCCCAAGGGGATGCGCTGAGGTTTTACAAAAAATGGATTTAAAGGTTTGTGTTGGTCGAAGTCTAGGTTTTTGGTTTTCATGGGGTTCTGGTCGCTGAGTTTGGCGTCTAGGTCGCAAACGTTTCATTAGCAGTGGAGGTGACACCGTCAGTTGAAGTACACTGACAATAAAACTTTATGACCATGTTTACACCCTCGGTTCCCTAGTCATGAGTCGTGGAAGCATTGTTGGGATTTGTCATGGAAAATGCCTGTCTGTCGGGCCGATGTTACAAAAGAACACACCCAGTCAGTAAGTCGACCAGATTTACCTCGGTAATCATTTTTAGTGTGCTAATGAACACACCGAGCGAAGAAGTAATGAGAACATTCTGCTCATGATTGTGTTCACAAAGTATCCCCAATAAGCCCTGCTTCAGGGTTCAAATATGGAAATGGCCTTTTGAGTTTGGCGAGATTCGAACACACAGGATGATGCAACCCACGCACTTTTACCACGTGCTCTGCCCTTGCTTAGCTATCAGTCAGTACCAAATGAAGTTTGGATATTTCATTTAAGGTCCGTTAGTTATTCCCCATATTGCATAACCACATTAGTTCCAATATTAAAACATTTTGTGTAGCAATACCGTCACCAAGAGGATTTTCCAATGAATCAGCTGGCACACCTCATTCTTAAATTCTCAATCATATTCGGCTATTGAACACGGTTTGTCATTTTTGACAAATGTTATGTTCTCGTAACGGATTTGGAAGAGCATAGACGGTGCAAAAGCATGGGCTGCAGCAATGTGCAGCTTCGAACCTGTCCGGGTTAATAACTCTTTACATTCGGGTCATATCTGTCACGACTCTGTATCCAGATACCAATAAAACTCGATGATTCAAAGCCGAGAGACACCCCGCCCGTAAGCCATGGGGGAGTAGGACATCGATTAAT
The DNA here is from genome assembly GCA_008360955.1 of Fasciolopsis buskii. Lineage (NCBI taxonomy): Eukaryota > Metazoa > Platyhelminthes > Trematoda > Plagiorchiida > Fasciolidae > Fasciolopsis > Fasciolopsis buskii. Next base: position 213,998 of record LUCM01000403.1, on the reverse strand, counting down.
GAGGTTTGCTTTCACTTTGCACTACTGTCAGTGATCCCTTTCATTTGCGCACATGCGAATACCTTCCATATAGCGAAATGGCATGCATTTTGTTAATCAACTTGGTCAGTGAAAATATCCATTAAAAGTTCACATGATTATCTCATAATTCGTGCCGGAGGGTTTCACTTGTGCTGGTCAAGTGACTGGGTTTCAAACTGATAGCCCGCAGAGTTGAAAGTAAAAAATCCGTTCGTTGTATGACATTTCTATTGTGGTCAGCGTTCAGTTTACGATAATACCAAGGCAACTAAGGTTACTCGACTCTCTCTGCTCTGTTCACCATCTGATAGCACGTGATGGGTGTGACTGCTTTACAAAAGTGAGTGCCAGTTATGAAGTCGAGCGTTAGACGTATGCGAATTATGTCTAACAGTTCACTGATAGAACTATTTCAGAGTGTATCTGGTGTCGAAGATGGCGTCTGTTGAAGCCGCGGATATAGGTCGAAACCGTACTGGTCCCGTTTGGTTGAATCAAGCAGACTGTGTGTCACAGTTTGTGTCAGAAAGTCGGAGCAAGTAAGCTGACATCGGTCTATTTTTGTTCAAGCCATTTCTTGCTTTTTGAATCAAATCAAGAGTGAATAGGTAGTAATTGGTAGAAATATAGAAATTATCGATTTGTACGGCACTGTGTAACAGCTTAGTATCTGGACAGAACGAATTGTACATCTATGATTGAATTCCCATCGCCATTAGGTATGAACCGAAATCGCAAACAGAATATAACTTCCATTCGTAAAAATGAACTTGGGGACGATTACCAGCAGGTCCGGCTAATGAGTTAAAGTCCTTGCTTTGACGTTCAACATGTTAACCTGCAATAATCGAAATGATCCCGTATTGTGGATGAAGGAAGATCATTTGAACTGGTCCGCGAGCCGTTCGATTGAGACCGTGAAAGATTTTGTGAGGTATAAGGGACCATAACATGTACATCATCCAGAAATTGACGTAAGTTCGGCTGATAACAGCTTCAAATGAGAATACCAGTTCACTTCATCCAGACCATGCATGCTCTGATCGACCGTTTTGTTGGAATCTACCAAATTCAAGGATATTTAAGCATGCGTAATCGAACTTGAATTTCACAATAACAGAACTTGATGTTGTCGGTTGAGGGCGTAATTTGCTAACGTTTCAGCTCCTCAGGGCAGTTTGCATGGTCGATCGATTCTGGTTTATAGACCAACGGATGTTACAGTATTGCATCTATTCATATGTCTGTAGATTCACTGGTTGCGTGATGCGATTGCAGGAATCTCGTGTCAGCTACATCTGATCAGGTACTCAGTGTCACCTATGGGAGGGCCGGTCAAGGTCAAACGTGAATTGCGGTTGTGCTTGCTCTGTAATATTATTGCAGTCCGTATAACTGACCTCATTGCTTCGAGATTTCGACAAACACAAGTGGACTTATCACGCAGACAAGCTGTCTGAAAACCTTTTGAGAAATTCCTTTCACATTCGTAACCAATTTTTTTATGCATCTGTCCACGCGTGAACAGTAATCGTCAGGTCTTTCTCTAGCTTTTATAATGCTGTTTTGACGGGAGTTGTTCTCGTTTTTCTTTTCGTTTATGCTCTGTAACTTTGACATCTATTCTTCGGTTTGGTTCTCAAATTTACTTGAAACAGCAGTCTTCACGATTATCTTGTATGAATACATTTATTTAGTTGTTCAGCTGAACTTGATTATTCATTGGCGAAGTGTGAATATTCTATTCCCCAAGGGCTTTTCTCATTGCCTCGAAAGCTAACATGTGTTCTTCATCATTCGTTTATTGCGTAATTACCTTTCCTTCTTTTCAATTAATTTTATGTAAAACTAAGGGGCTAGTGACTGTCCTAGAGAACGCTTTTTAAACAACTTATTTCGTTCTCACAAACAGTGATATTATTGCACAATTTCTCGACTGAATCCCTGGCTGATTCAGCGACGTTTGTAATCATTCATATCATCTGACCGAATTATCAAGATAAGCACCAATGTCAAAGCCCCAGCTCATCAGATGAATCTGTCTATGGGACAAGTCAGTCGCCTAGGAACACGTTCGATTGGAGGGACGTAATTTTGATGAGGATGAAGTTACGCCTTGGTGAACGGATACATTTTGAGTAAGAACTGATACACATTGATAAGAATCATTAACTATCGATGAGAAACACTACGACGAAAAAAGAAACAGCGAACAGTGCTCATTAACTCCCGGGAAGCGTGCACAGTTTGTCAGCTCAGTTACAGTGTGATTTATGTGGTTTGATTGAATTACAACTAAAGCGGCTAATATGAAGGGAATTTTCTCACTTGTCATGTGTTTGACAATTGGTGGATCAGTGACCCCATTCATTCAATTTGGGAAGGATTTAATTTAAGTTTACGATAGAAGGGTGATTTGTAGTCTCATAAACGTAGGCATAACATCAAGAAAAACATTTCGGAAAATCGTTCACATCTTTTTTCAATCTAATCTGCTTAAAAGAGTCGTTTTGGGGCCGCGGAAGTAACTTATTGAAAAGGCTGAAGGTAACAGAAGGCAATGATAATGCACCAATTCAAATCGAATTGAGACGGATTCGGATCAAATTAATATTGCCAAAGTTTTCTGTTAAATGGCCTTTTATGTGCGAAGGTAAATTGATAAACACCAAATCGCTAATAGGCTGTTGTCCAAGGGCTTCGGTTACATGCGTCAATGTTCACTTCTTCCTCAATGGAGTTCCGATTGGGCGAATTCTGTGGTTCTGGTTACTTTTACAGCTACGTTGGCTGGCGGTGGCCAAGTGGATAAGGTCGTGACGTTTGGGTGTGAATGCCGCTGGTTCGAATCCTCCCACAGCCGATCAACTTCCTCACTTTGGCCGCAGCGGCCTTCCTAAAAATGATGTAGATTGTTATTTCATCAATAAAGGAAGTTAAATATAAATTATGACAAAAGTATGCCGTGTTCCAAAATTCTGAACGGTAAATGAAACCAGTAGCTTCGCAATCGAAAATCACTCGACGGTACATTTGTTTGATCAGCATGAGTAAGGAAATCTGTTCTGCTTTGCACACATCTGTGGCCTGCAAATTTCTCAAAAGCGCCGTTCAGTAACCGCTGCCTGTCATTTGGTACCGTCAGTCCGTTTTGACAGCATCGACTTACGGTTTGTCACAGGGGTGTCTTCCCCGTCGGGACAGGTTATACACATCTTGTTAACAATGGGAAGGAAAGTGTACCCTAAACAAGTCGCACATGGACAAGCCTCAATGGACTCGACTGAGCGGAGTTGTCTCTGCGTGAACTTTTACAGTGGCACTGTCACGTAGACTGAGTGGCCAGCCCCGAAAGCAATCGCCCACTTGAGCCGACTAGGTCGGGCCTGCTTCGGCAAGAAAATTGTCCCATTCAGCGGATATCCATCAGCATTCACTTCACTAAACACAAACCAGCAAAACTGACAGCAGTTCAGTTCATCTCAGTTCAGTTTTGACAACCATTAACCTTGTACCAACTTGCTCCGGCTGCGCTTGCTACCCCACAGCATTGTCTATCTAAAAGACAAGATATCGAGATAGTTTGAGATTGGCTGAAAAATAATGAGTTGAACAACTATGAAAAAGAAGGGTTTCGAAGACAAGAATGCCACTGACTGCGGCACTAAGGCATATTACCTATTGACTCCAACCGTTACTTCGGGGGATCTTGAGGACCATAACCAAGTAGTCTAATTGCATTTACACCAACCAGCCCACTGGTTAGAGATTTCACTTTTTCCCATGTTATCTACTGGCCACCTCGAACCGTCACCTGTCTCAGAACAGCGTACAACGAGGCATGTGGGTATGCGGAAAAAATGTCCCAATCACTTTAACATATTCTGATTCAGTGCCTATCCCAACGATTAAACTCTTGCATCTAGGCTCTGAGTTACTAAGAGAATCCTTCCACCATATTCCACCAACACTTCGAAGATAACAGTGTTCATACACCAGAAATCTTCGTACATCTTCTGCTCACAAAGGGGATGTCTCGAAGACGTAGGGCAAAACCGACCTCACTGTTGTTGCGTATACCCGACCTTTGGTCGATAACTTGATGTTACGTTGACCCCCAGATAACTCATACCGATGAGTGACAGTCGAGCCTTTTGCATGAGCGAGTACATTTAGTCCGATGTACTACCCCTCAAGTAACTGAATCTACCCATTTCATCAGGTTGTTAAATTGGAAGAACAAGGTTCAGCGTTGAGCCAGTCCGGCCACACAACATCATTTAACACGTCGAAAGTGCCAAAGGCATTCTGAACATACAACCATTGCCGTTCAGAGGAGCGAGAAAAACCCACAAATTATCTGAGGTCTTCACTGCGAATACCAACACTATCCGCATATTCTGCGACAAACAGTTTATCGTTTCATTGAATGTCATTGTCATCAGTGTCATATGAAGATGACTTCCATTATCATCGTAGTGACAAAACTGGAAACAGAAGGTGGAAGGGAGCAACTGTGACAAACGTCACTCATCGTAAGGAATTTGGATAAAACAACGGCACAGGCAGGAACCATTTGCTCACAGATGAATCTCTCCGAGTCGAAGGCCACTTTCAAATCGAGATAGTGAGTATAGAGAAAGTGTGTCTGTGTTCTGAGATTTGTCACAGTGAAAATGTGGTCAGCTAAACCCCGATTGGTACGGAAAGCTGCCTGGTGTTTTTGCATTCACCTTTTACGGTCACTAGATAACCGGTGGAGTATAAGGCTTGCCAAAAGCTTGGATGCAACGCTTCCCAAACTAATTCCTATCACATCTGCACATGGGACCCATTATCTTTCTTGTAAATCAGTAAAATCACCGATTCGCACCAACCTTTAGGAAGATGCTGCTTTGTTCAGACTGACTCCATGAGTTTTCCTATCTTTGACGTCACAACTTAGCCACTGTTCTTGAAGAAGCCAGCGACAGTCCATCTGGTGCAGATGCCTTACACCTTTTAACAAAACTCATCTCCCTTATCACCTCTATTTCGGATGGAGAGCTGGTATCCTCCTTCAATGTTTCACTTGCAGGCATAAGTGGAAAGTTCACTATGGCAGCAGTTCAACTAAACTGCTCCCCAACATGGTTTGCTCAGCAAACCAGCAGAAGTTTAGGAGAATGAATCAATATGCCTTTAGATTCTCCAGTCACCTCGTTTACAGTCTGATTTCGTTGACCAACATTCGCACCTAGTCTATTGACGTTGCGGCCATTGCCGTTGAACACAACCTTTTCCATTTCCGCACAAGCTCCTCACCAACACTGCTTGCGGTCGTTCCTCATGCTTCTGACCATCGATTCCTCAGAGATGTGAGCGTCTCATTGTATGTGACATCCCAGAGAACGGATCTGCGAGCATTCAACAGATCAACTGAAGTCGAGGACAACCTTCGTTTCTGGGGTTTACGTGGCAAGAAGTTCTGCGTGGGTGAATACCGGGCTTCCTAGATTTGTTCTCAGTCTTTTCTCGGATCCTGGGCATTTCGTTAAGACGACAGGTCTATAGAAAGCTCTGACGGAAATGTGGAAGGTTTCCCGTATAAAAGGCACTGGGGGTATTCGAGCAGCCTGTACTTTTCGATTGTCCATGCAGAAGAAAGAATTTTCTTTCGTTCGGTTGACGCGGAACATTCCAACCTGACCTTATGAACCCTCAGGACTTTAATTTATTCAACAACTGAGGAATATTTTAGTGTATAGTAAACATCTAAAAATTTCATTTCAGTTTTAGCAACCTGTTGCTAAGGTACTTGTGGTTTTTTAACTGCCTCACAGCACCAACTTATCAGGAGTACAATTCATGAGGAACAGTGAACAACTAAAGTAAGACAATATGAAATTACTGTGCAGGTAATATAAGCAAGCTGCTTAGAGGACAGGCAAAACAATCCTAAAATCATCAAGGTACAACTAAACTAGGTGAGTTCAGACAATTGTGAAGCGGCACAACTATGTCCGGGTGTCCAACTGCAGTGTGTCTATCCGGCCAGGGCAGATTTGTTATCCGGCGATGTACTGTATAATTCTTATAATTTTATGCATGAAATAGCAATTTATATAAATATATTCCTTAAAATCCAAAAAGAAAAACAATGAACAAATTAAAGGTATTATTTAAGCAGTCAGTAAATCCATATGGAGACTATATTTATTGATAAATATACAGTAGAAATACTGATAAAAAGCTGTTTTCTTCTCTAAGGCAAATACAATTTTTTTCTAATCACCGGCTAACCTCAGTCACAGGCTTCTATAACAGTTTGCTACTGTTATTATCAGTCTTCTTGTAGGACAAACTGCATAGTCAATTGACCAGATAAACCTTAGGCAAAAGTATTAAACGAAAAGCCCGTTTCCAGATCTCTCGTTGTACATGAATAGAAGGCTGCAGATCCCTTAATGTTAACATTTCACTTTCATTCTTATTTCGGTTATTTTTGCTGCCAGCGGTTGCAAAACAACCGATGTTCAGTAATATTACTGCACAAAAGAGGGAATAACTGAACATGAAATCACCGATGATGAGAAAAAAGCACATTTTTTTCTACACAAGTAACCAAGCGATCAGCATGCCGACTGTTCGAACCCGCCTACATTCAGCAACTATCTCATTCCACAGCGTACAATCGGTGGCGGCCCACATCCTGCGAATTGTACACATTGTTACAGGTAATCGATAAACAAATTCAAAAGACTGCCGATCTAAAGAGAAGTTTCGGTAATTTTTTTGCACATCTGGTCACAGAATTTGCACCATTGGGGCAAATGGGGGAAAATGGGAAACAATGTTTTATCTACCATATTGCTCCTTTATATTGTCCATTATCCATCAAACCCATGATTTATCTATGGGCATTGCAATACAAGGTAGCTCATAGCGAGGTCGGGGTTGACGTAGGAGGCTCACTCCGAGACTTCCTCTATAAGATCTGATCTGAAAAGCAACAAATTGAAACAGGTCTTTCAGAAACCTTCGTTTATTTCGTATTCCTTTTGATCAGAGGCACAAATTTCCTTAGGAATTGAAGCAGCATTGGCGGTCGAGAAATTCTGTGAATACACCCTTCCTCACTTACAGTATCCGCAAAGTATGCAGCAGGGTGCGATCCCATTCAATTGCGGACCCCATTCTCCAAGTCACAGTGCCACCAGCGGACCAGCTACATTTTATGCAAAGAACGCTTTCCGAGGGAAACCCATCAGGTCCAACGCGCTGTTGCTGGCTGCCCGCGGCCAGTGAGCATGACCCGAACTTGGTCATATTCAACCCCCCTTGGCAACATGCTGGGAAAGCGCTTGGGAGCAAGGATTTCTGTTTTCCAGGAGCATCGAAGTCCAACACTTGACAGTACCAGGTTGAAGAATGCCATTCTGTTGGACCTGATTCAGACCAACATGGGAAAGCAGCTAGGCTGGCTTTAGGATAGTATATGAGAAAATTCGGGTGAACCTTTCGTTTAACTTTTCGGGAATAATGATCAACTTAATGCCTTATAGTTACAAAAGCAAAAATGTTAGTTATCATCCAACACCAAAAGCTACGTTTTTACTTTTATGGCCTGACTAACTCTCCCGAATCGATTTATCTTTCGTTACGAGTGCACACTTCACCGCTGTAGATCCAAGACTTGCTCGATGTGACCTCATTAGATGTTTTTGGTTATCAGTTAGTGATTGCAATGCACAAACAACCACCCTCACCCGATTAGTGGAACCCGAGGTGATCGACGGCTGGCTAGCAAGTGTCATCTAAACTGTTGAAAAACGTTTGAATTCCAGAAGCCAAGCCTAGCGATTAAGATTTTCTGAAAACCATCAGCCCAACGAACTCCACCAGAAACATGATTCTTTCCTGTCACTGGATTCTTTTTGACAACAAAACTATTTGTTTGTCTTTGTGATGTGCCTGTGGAAGACAACATAGACCTTTCGTTATGACTCGTCTATCAGCAGCTTCATCGCTCGTCAGTGACTCACACTTCATCCCGCAAAACGATCAGCGCTCGACCGACTGCAGTCCGTTTCATCCAGTCACATTCGTTCATCACCGCGCGATACTGATAACAGCACACATGGGCTGCACTTCTCTTTTTCCATAGTATTTCAGATGTTAGCTTCTGGTGTAAATGGAATACAGCTGTCCGTGGTTACTTCTGGCTGGAAATAGGACAAAAATAAAGGATAACAAACAGCACTCATCGGTTCTGTGGGATTGCCATTCGAATTAGGCGAAAGTTACACCAGAGTGTATGTATAGCGTTAGGTTAGCGTTCGCTACTACTCAAGTCAGAGATTCGGAGGTTTAGTCATGTTGAAAAGTACTGATATCTGCCGATGTAGGGAATTGGATATAACTACAAATAATCCATCAAACAACATCTATGCCGAGCTTATCATTACGCAAGTGTGGAAGCACTGTCTCCCTGTTTTAACCTTCTTAGGGATGGCCAGCTTTACATATCCATTGCGCGGGAACTGGAGGGAGAAACCAGGAAGGAGGGTTGGTTCTCAAAAGTCTAGTAGGGAGTAATAGCACGTGATATAATACCGTCGTTCACCAGTGGACTTTGTAGATCAACGAAATTTATTCACATATGTGAGTGGTAGCAATCACGAGGACTTTAGGGAAATTTTCGATTGTTATCGAAAACAGGAATCGATTTGGACCTAAGCGTCGTACTCTTGAGAGAAATACGGAATTATGTGCTCTATCCTGTATTTTATCACCGCATCTTCTATCCAAAACATCTCTAGATCTGAACTAACTGTTTATCCACAAACATATTCAGAACTAGCGCTATGGGTTATTTGCGTTCGAACTGACATCTCAGTAAGACCATTTGCTGTTCTGTTCAAGTGGATAACGCATTTTGAGAGAGACTGACAGACATTTCCGTCTGATGATTCTTTCTTCTAGGAACACATTCACACAGAGAATAAGGCACTGAAACAATGATAAACAGATAACTATGTCCAGACGGATATGTGCGAAGCCTCTGAACCTCTTACTCTTTCGGAATACATCTAGTTAACTGTCATTTCGGGGCCAACGATTAGAGAGGGGACGTATTTATTCAGAGCAGGAGTCCAAGTCAACCAGATCATAGTCCGAATATTCCACGCCAACGCCCGTAAATCGCAGCCAGAATGAGAGGGTTAGGTGAACTTCTCCATGAAAACGAAACTGAATGAGAAGAAAGTTATCAATGATTCTTAAAATGTCCCAAATTGCACTGGTTCTTAAAGAAAGATGTTAAATCAGTAGTCTTATTAAACTTGCTTAGTCAAACTTACCAGTAGATTTTGAGCCGCATTTGGAGTTTATTTAGTTCATACTCAAGTGTCACCATTGAGAACATAACAATTGATCTAGACTGGACATTGTGAGTGAGCACTGACATAATTAGTTGTACTTTTATGAGGTTGTTTTATCGTTCTGATCACTTTAATCAGACCAACAATGACGTACCGGATTTATTCACAAGGCACAGTGGAAATCATAGCATTCTTTGGACCTTTAGAATGACAGCGAGAATGCGAAAGAGATTAGTTGTGAAATTCTCAGTCTTGCTGGCATGATGACCCAGATTATCTGTGCAAAAGATCATTTCTTAGCTGCGCGGCCGCGTGACCAGGACACGTCGAGACTTGATTTCATCACTGATTTACTCAAGCTGTGATGATCAACAACATAATCCGTCCACACATTCTGATTCCACGCCATTTCGTTATAACCCCTACTGGATCTTTCGTCATCCGGGGTGAAATCTTCTTCACTAACCCCGCTGAATTTCTCAATCCAGTTAGTTCACCTATAAGCCCGGACATGCGACTGGTTTGCTGGCAATAGCTCGCAAAATCCCCGTCTCATTGAGTGAGTCGACTTCATGTGATTAATCTAATGGAGCAATCCACCCACGTGTAATTGGGACGATCGAGAAAGCCGCTGAGCGACCTTTTTTAGTGGAAAACTCCGCCACCGAGGCGACTGTTTGGCTAGAGAACTACCCTCAGTTTGAGCAGTACAGGATGTCGCATCGGCATTAATACTACCTACTGAAAACGAGCTTACCTGCCAACCTGTGTCCTGTTTGCAGTTTTTTCCGTGTTTTTATTACACCTTTAGCCACATTTTTAATTTCTATTTATTCACTGGCAGAGTAAAATGTCCCGACACACGACACGCCCTTTTATCTAGTTAGCAACGGGTACGTTGAAATCTTCGAAGCAACGGATTACCGGGTCGACTGATTAAACATCTTCTTCGAGACTACTTACAACCGAAAACAGATGCGCGGCTTGCACCATAAAAGCACGCCATACAAAAGTTAGCTTGTTTTGTCATATAGGCGAATTGATGGGTGAACCGGTGAATTGCTAGTGCTTTCAGTTGATGTTCTCCACTGGCACATTCCTGGGCAGTTTGATCTGTGAGAACGAGGGCAGTAATTGCTGGTGGTAATTGTAGAGACCATCAAGTTAGAAAGGTGAGTAAGCCACTCGTGTAGTCCAAATAAATGTAGGAAACCAAAATTCTTCAGGACGGCTTGAGAGCACTATTCCTGAAGCAACACAGAATTATCAGAACACTAAACTCATTTTGGATTCCGCTGCTTCGTCCAAGAATTCAGTCAGTCCAACGGGGCATGAATTTGAAACGATTAATATGGTTGGGACATGGGTTTTGCATGCTTGCGAATCGGTTGCCTTGGTATTCAATGGTCTTCGAGGCAGGTAGTAGTCGGAATATGAGCCCATGAAAGGTATGCAACATCTAATCAATGGATAGTCCCGATTTGGTCCAGTCATATTACCCAGTTGGGGTTCATGCAATCCCTGAACGGGATAGCTAAAGACTAGCCAAACTCATCGAATGCTACAGTCATATTTCTTTTCTGTATTTTTCTTTCACTTGGGAGTAATCAAACACCAACCGCGCTCTTTCCAGTTGAATTTGCTGAGTGAGTTTTGCAAGCTACCGGTGAAATTTGGTTCCGCATTACCGGATACCAATTTCCCATCACGCAAACGTCTTATAAACAGTAAAAAGTCTTTCGATTCGTTCGTATCTGGACGATCGCGGCGTCAGTGTTCTTTTTAACTTCCGATTTCATATCGACAGACAGTACCTCACTGAAGTTTCTTTTTCCCATTCGTGTGACGAGGGTATATAGACTCGATCTGGTGGGCATGTGAAGTTAGCAAAGCTCACCATTCTTCCTTAAAATTTCAAAATAAACGTTTTTTGTCTCGAGGATGGGCAGTCAAAGCATCACAAATAGGCTCAGAATTCGATGACATTAGTGGTACGTACAATCTCCAACCATTTCTTTCTTCCAGTTCTTATGTCCGCGTAAAAGTACCTATTACTAAAGAATCATTCCCACAGAGATGACAAGTCTTGGCGCGTTCGTTTAAGATGCACGGGGTTCGTCGACCTGATAAACTTGATTGAGAAGAGAAATATATCATAGTGATTACAGTTTAAACGTTCATCCAAAGTGAATACCATTGTAAGTGCTGTTAAATTACCAACCCTTTTGTTTTGGTCTACCAAACTCACTAAAGGTTTACTTCATATCCTGTCCGGAGTTTGACTCCGAAATTTGATGCGGTACAAGACCAACGGGATTCGTCCATCAACCTCCGAGAAAGCCCAGACCCAACTGTAAACAACAAACATGTGACGACAGAATTTCGCGAAAACTATGCTCGTACTGAACCACAGAAAAGAGGCATGATTCGTCGCAGGGACATGCTACAACCAGTCCCCGAAAATATCCCACTAGAGAATTCCACTGTCTATCGAGTCAGCTTTCAAGGAGAACAATGTGGTAAGTCGACACTTTCGGTTTATATTCAACGTGACCGTTTCTCATGCATTTTCTCCTGACTGATTGCCCTTCGAACTTCCCTCTCAGATCACAAGCCGCAGGTCATCCAGTCAGATTTTCACTCGAGTCCCATCAGGCTGAAGTTTCGCTCTCATTTGGGCTCATAAGCGTTGCGTATCCGTAATTGCGTTCAGGGCTTGAATCTAGGCCTTTCGCACAGGCGGTGTGTGAATTACTTTTGCGCAAATCGGTCTCTCTAGGCTGAAGTGAATTGCCGAGTGAAGTTTGTTCACTTGTTGTCCTCAATGTCGTCCACCAAATCTGTTTGTTGACGTAGTCTGTCACCAAGAACCTGCTTGTATGCGCAATAATAAATGGGTTCATTGGACATTTTTCGGGCGCCGTGCTGTGAAAGTGAGCCATCTTGCAAAATTCCATGGTGAAGGATTAATAAAACATCCCATAGTGCTGACGCTAAGCACAACGAAAAACTGAAAGTTTATGGAAACCTTTAGCAGAACTTTCAAGTATTCAGAGTTCTGAGGTTCTCTAAGAATTTTCCATCATAAATATACGCCCATTTCCCCAGTCTGTATACAGATCATGTCATCGGAATCCTGAAAATCATTGAAAACTCAAGAAAGAAAAAGAAACAATGCGCTGAGTAGACCACACACTTTAGTTCTTCCATGCGCCCTTTCCACATCCTCAGTCATCCATCAGGAGCCATGATTTCCCTGTTGATTAGATCCTACACGATTTCCAAAGCCGATGTAGAGACTGGACTTAAGGGACTCCACCTGACCACGAGGCTTTGTGACCAAGCGATTTAACCCACGAGGCAGTAGGACGATCTGAGGGTCATTTAACTCACTGCGAGCCCATGATTGATCGCTTAGTTCATACGCATTTCTGGTGAAACTAGATATCCTGCAGCATGCATTGAGGCAACTATATTTGACGCGGTTGCCTGAGTGACAATAAACGGGAAAAACAGCATCAGCCGAAGCCCAGTAAGCGTAAGAGCCAACAACAACAACACTAATGCAACGGGACCAATATGGTGGGATACAGCATAAGCGCTGTAACCCTGGGTGCCCAGTGTTGTGTAACGCTTAATCAATGTTCCGAATTCTGTTGTCGGTCAGCCAATCCTAGCATTAGATCGTTTTCGTTCGTCATCACTAGCTCAAACAGGAACAGCCGAAGTCACCCAGCACAACTTATTTAGTTAAGTGAAAAAAATCATATATTTATACGTTACTCTGCTTGCGTTATTACGCCTGTGCGACTGCTATTATTTCATCTGTTGTCCAAGTCGCGCACTGTTTGGTCCATCTGGCTTGGTACAATTCACCTGATTCAGTTCATGTATTTTTCTTGTTAACTCCAGACCGCTTTTATTGATTAATCAGCTAACCTCACGATAAAACTTTTTTCAGTTTGTATTTCCACACCCTTATCTTGTAATCACGCCACTGTGTCTGTTGGAAGCTGTTAGCCATTGGGATAAAGCGGTCTCAAACTGGTCTGTACTCGCCCACTGTTTAACAAGATCGAACTACATTCACGACCGCGTATTGATCGCGATTTGTCTGGGACGATCTACTGTACCACAACCAACGATAACCTAAGAGGCAGCTCTACTAGGCTCAGGCGCAATGCCGATTAAATCGACCAGTAAACCTGTTCGTCACAGATGCCAGGGAGCACTCAACTGAACGTTCTGTACGTCGCTCGTGGTTCGTTGGGAATCAAGGTTTGGCCATCTACGCTGAAATGAAAACCAAATATCAGTCAACCAGGTGGAGAGCACGGAGCACTTATTTTTGTCCTCGCGCTTCGATGAAAATATATCCACGAGAACGTGGTTCCTAGGACATCCTGAACAGAGGCTATTTGAGGCGCCCGGTCATATGAAAACATTTTGAGAGGCGTTCAAGGCGCGTGAAAAACTCAGACCCTGAGACATCCCTTCCAGCCATGCTGAGGCATTTGGAGGTGAGGTCTCAGTCATCATCCTTTAATCTAGTTTCTTGGAACAAAAAACGATAGCAGCGTTATCTGTTTTATCCAACCAATCAATTTATCCGTTTTCAACGTTGATTTGAAGTGACAAGTAAAATGGTTCAGTGGTTGCGGTATTCAACGCATAATCGCTCACTTCGGTCACGATCCCAAACTGAGGCAAGATAGATTTGCAGTGCAACTGTAAGGGGTTCAAGATGAGTCTGGGTCATGCGGTTATACGGACTGTTTCAATAATTTCCCAAGACGAAAATTTACTGAACTTTTTTGCTGGATTTTACTGATTAAATCTGCCGTTTCCGTTAAAAAATCAGTCCATGTAACTGCGTCCGTATGCATCATTCCCCTCTCCGAAGACGTATAACCTACGGAAAACAGTTTGTCGGGAGGGTCTGCACATGTGTAAATGACCGAAATTCAGCTTCTACGTATCGACGTAGTGATGGTCTGCAGTCAATATCACCCAGCTTGTGACCACACCTTAACTACTGGAAGTTAATAGGGCTCCCAACTCAATCAACCAAGCTATGTTGAAGGATAGTGTTGATACCATGTGCTAAGTATCAATTCGTCTCGCTGATTATATTTTTGCTTAATTGAAGATCAAAAAGTAAATAAACAGCAATCATCCTGAGGGGTTTATATGAAAATCGGTCACACTTGTCTGATTCATGGTGATGTTGAGCCTTGCTCAAAGTGCACCTAATTAACGCAAACATTCCTCAACCACCAGTGAAATTACTTGAACAAAATAGGTATGCGGCCCATGAGCCCAAATCGGCACAGCTTTCCATTCTCAAATTTCACCTCTAACTTTCCGAATCCACTGAAAGATTGCTCACTTTTGCAAGTTCCTAAAATTATCGTTGCCATGTAACAGCGGACTTGCTGCTAAGCAAGTTCTCGCCACTGGTCCACGGTAGCATGTTAGACGTCGGTTGCCAGATAGTACGGTTTGCCTAGTTTATTTACCTTTTTAAACAGAAAAAATTAACTAAATACGAGGAAATCAACGTAGTTTGGCAAGCTTAAATGTGGGATCGCGATAGGAACTGCTAAAAGATCGGAAGTGTTTTGTCTAAGTTTTTATCAGATAGAATAACCCACAATGCCTCGTGGAATTTTTAGTTTGAACGAACATTCATTCCGACGGATTCTGGACGTTGATCCCCACTTACCCAGATCACAGTCGATCTAAAGTGTGATCAGTAGATTTTCTAGATCACATGAACACCTGTTTTTGTGGTACCACACTTACCCTGGTGAATAGAGTTAGTAAGATCATAATCTGACCATCCAGTGACATATTACACTGGCACAATGGAAAGAAAGAGTCATGCTTTGCAAGGTGCGTTTTTTGGCTCTGTACCGTCCAAATTTTCTGATATGGCAACTGTAAAACTATGGTAATTAGAAGTTGACATCCTCATGAATAGGTAGTTAACAGAATGTTATTCGCACATTCATCCGGTTTGCGTGTTGAAAATGTGTACGAATGTTGCACGATCAGGCACTTACTGGAACAAGTGCGTGATCAGCCGGAAATCAAAGTAGTCGCCGGGATTCCTCAGAATGATTTTGTTACAATCCCGAGACTCTAGTCAGACTGAGCCTTTTAGGTGGGAACATGCAAATCACTGGGCTGCACCAGCTAGACTGCGATTGTCTCAGCTGGTTCGCGATCCAGATGTGAAACATGTATAGGTCGTAAAATCGCTGATTTAAGTAGTTCATTCCCAGTCAAGTGTTCCATAACAGTGGTATGTCCAACCATCATATTAGTTTGAAGCTTACTTAATCTCCTCTCATCTCTGGTCCAAAAACCCTGAACTCAGAGGCTGGTTTAGAAGTATTAATCATACCTATTATCGGTTCAGCGGTGGATGTGGACTAGTGTTTCCTCACTCATCTGCTGTTCCGACGTGGCCACTGTCAAACTGTGTGCAGTATACCTGATAGGATTAGGAATTACGGGAACCAAGTCAGCCTGTTGCTCACCCCTATTGGGCGCTTTTGTTAGCGTTATTATATGCTATTATATGCGTCGTGTTGTTAAATAATATAACCGGACGAGTCATCACACCAATGAACGACACTCACTCATAAATTTTCGAAGCTCCTTTACTTTACACCCAACTGTCTTCAAGCATGGGTTTCGAAATTAACAAGAACTGTTCAGAGGAGTCCACGGGAATGAAGTTATCTCCTCCAACCGATATCACCTTTGCCACCCGTTATCGACCAAATTATGATTTGGCGATAATCACTTGAAATATAACCTTTTCGTGGCCAGGGAAGTTATCCCGATTCTGAGCTGACAACTACTCCCATTGTTTGGTGTGTCTGTGTGTCTGTGTATGTATGTGTGAATATTTCACGACAGAAGGGATCATGGCACTAGAATCTCATTTTAATCATTAGAAGCGTGAATGAAATCACATGATGATTCCGAATAATCCCACAGTGCACACTGAGAAATAACAAGGTGTGACAATCAAGCTCGTTTACAGTTATTCGTAATCATGCCAATACTTTATATATGATTTAATGCAAATAAGAAGGGGACGATAGGTTACAGTTCTAATGATTCACTGTTATGTGTGTGCGTGTGTGTGTAAAACGGACGGTGGTCGAAATTATAGGTTTTCGGGGGTGCCGAGTGGGCCAGGGGAGCTTCAATGTTTGCACAAACTGCTTTGGGCACACAACGGGGGATCGTAGAGACGAATGCATACGGCCTCAGCTGTAGACAAGACCCGAGACTTCACTTGTTTTGATATCATACTCCGGACTTTGTAGATTATTCTGAACGCTTCAGCAACATTCACTACGCGGTTGGAATCAACCAAGCGTGAACACAGCACTGGTGATAGTTTAACCAAGCCAGGTGGTGTTCACGAACCCGTTCGGATAGGCTTCTAGATGTATGGCCAACGTACGCTGCCCCACGGGAACAGATGAATGAGTATACACAGAATGAGGCCATAGAATCCGGCACACTATCTTTTAGGTGTGATTGCACTAGTGACTTTGATGTAAACACTATCTCCAGTTTTGCTGCGTGGGACGTCTTATCGACAGCTCCGGACAATCTGTGATCGATGACGTCCGCTGGAGTGTCACCCTTAAAGAGTAAATTTATGCACAGGGTTTTCTTTTCCATAGTTGCTTTCTTATGTCTTTCTTCAGACTGTCTTGAGGTTTTCTCAATGAAACGTTTAGGATAGCCGTTCTGCCGAAACATATTCCGTAGGAAAAGAAGCTCCTCCTCTGTAGTATCTTCAGTACAGATTTTTCGTGCTTTGTTGACAAGGTAATGCATAAGGTTTCGTTTTACTTTGAGCGGCGCAAAACTGCTGAAATGAATATGTACAGACAGCCATGCGGAGCCATTCACTCGCCGACTTAGGCAAACACCCAAGTATGCTATCTAGTCGTTTTCCTCCTTTTCAAGAGTGAACTGGACATTCCGATGGGCATTGTTGAATTTGCACAGCATGTGTGCATTGTTGACATTCTCGTCTACCACGCAAATAATATCATCTACGTAACGTTTGTAGAGTGTGCACTGTCCGATCAATGGCCGCAATAGGGAATTTTCTAGTTTTGCCATAAAGACGTCGGCGAATAGAGGCCCTAGAGGCGATCTTTCTGACGATAAACTTCCCCATTAAAATTTGAATTGGACATTTTTTGTGCACATGAAAAGGAGTTGTCTCAGTTCATCCACTGGAACACCTACATCGATATTGTTTCCAAAAATGGATTCGCATAGGTAATCAAATGTTTCACTGATGGGTACGTTTGTGAACAGTGAGGCAACATCAAATGAGAACATTCGCTTTCCCGAAAGATTAAACTTTCTGATGATTTCCAAGAAATCGAAGGTGTCCCGTAAGCTGTGTTGAGACTGCTAACCTCACCGGCTCCATCAATCCAGTTAACCACTTGGCTGCCAAGTGAGTTGCTCATGTCTAGGATGGGTCTCAAAGGCACTCCTTCCTTGTGTACCTTCGGTATAGTCTCGGAATGATCGTCCCGGGGGGTCGTATCCGTTCAAATGTAGTTGCGTCTATGATTCCCGTCTGTTTCAATAACCGTAACTTCTTGGAAATCGCTTTTTTCTATCTGCGTCGTTTTAACTTTTTCGACTGTGTTAAACGTGAACTTCGATAAGTCGCCCAGTAAAGACTTCATCTTTTCTATGTAGTCCTTCCTGTTGGGGATTACGATTCCTGCACCTTTGTCTGGTCTTGGCAAAATAACCTCTTCGTTACTTTGCAATTCCTTAAGGCGCTTTAGGTGTTCTCTAGTCACTATTCCTTTGTTTGACGGTCGGATGTCTCTATAATGGTAGCAGGCATTAACCAGAGTAGTATTTAGTTCCTCCAACCCATGTGGTGATGATGGAACCAGATCTGTGACTTGGACGAAACGGTTCTCAAATTTGACTTCCATGTCCAACTGTTCACTCTTATTATCAGAGCAACAAAATTTTGGTCCTGGTGATAGAACCTCAAGAAACGTTTCACCCAAGTTAAGCAATGACTAACTGTGGACACATTTCATTGGGTCAGAAGGAAACTCACCAGCTACTTTGGCGGGGTTGGCGAGTTTTCCTCAAAGAAGAAAATTTCCGTTGAGTGTGGTTTACAACAATCGAGTCTTCTCCCAATCACGGTACACTCGGGAACTCCAAATGAGCAACCAGCTACCAGTAGCAAAATCATTACAGAACTGATTTAATAAACCATCTTAATAAATCGAAAAGTTGTGATGAATCCGCGCGCAAGTCACGTGACACAGTCTGGTACAACTTCGGGCTAGCCCACAAAGACAACAAACAAGTGAGCATTTTTGGTTCATCAGAAGTTTCACATGTCAACGAAAATTTGTCTACCCAACATGATTCTTTTGATTGCGGGACATCATCATGTCAGTGGTTGCTAAGGCGACCGGGTTCAATGGCAGCGTCCAAGTACCGCATTCGCTTTTACATTCAAATTTGAAGCGCACTGAACGTTGACTTGCTCTCTCTCTCTCTCTCTCTCTCTCTCTCTCTCACACACACACACACACACACGCTCACGTGAATGAATAACTCAAGACCATTCTATTCATCATCAAATCCAACGCACCTGAACGACATCAAAATGACCGGATTGCAGTTTAGGTAGAGAAAAGGTGCACAGGATACTGGCTTTATTCGGTCCCAACCAACTAAAACGTATTTTACTCATATTATTTTCATTTACTTCAAAAACTCAAGCGATTTACGAAATGCCGGTGTTCACGTGGCCTCCGTGAGTCATCCCGACTGGCTAAAGAAGAGGAATGAGCTTACGAACACAGTTTTGTGCTAACGAATTCGAACAGTACTCGATCCATTTATTGTGAATGATATAATGCTAATAATACAGCGTTGTTGGTATATGTAATGCACCAGCGTTTCGACTACCGCGGCTAGTCTTTCTCAGGGCAAGTTTTACAATCAAATTAATTGTAAAACTGTGTTATTAACATTATATCATTCACAATAAAAACCAATGCATGGCGTATCGATTTTTCGATACACTCCTTACGTCATTTGGTCATGATATTTACAAACTATTTGCCAATCGGATTGCTCTGGGAAAGAAGCTTGCCAACTGGATCAATCATCGGAAGTTCTCGGTCCAGTTCGAATTAAGTGGACATGGCGACTGCATAATTTCGGTCCAGCTATTCGAGGGAAACAAATCTGATAGTTTATTTTTGTCAATAACGACTTTGAAAACAAAAGTCCACATCCGTGCAATATGTTGCCCGTCTTCATGGAAATCAACACTACAACCATAAATTTTCGCATTTCATTTGACCAAGTTTCCAATCTTCATGGTCTTGGATACAGTGCTGAGCAGTCCCTAATTAATGGGTTCCGTTCAAATCGGTTACTGTGAGAAGAATAAGAACTCAAATACCCGTTCATCCAAAAAAGTGCATCCATTTATAAACAGTGATTGTGCGACTGCCACCGGTATGAATAAACCTGACTACATTTCCATGCGCTACCGTCCACCATTGGGCGAGCAGAAATCAAGGAAGTCAAACGCAATTCCCAATGTGCAATTGACGTGATCCGACAGGTGATCAAGAAGGTCAAGGTACGAAACTACCAAGTACAATCAGGTATCTAAAATGTGTCACTCCTCGTGAAAACACGAATTTTAATTGAGCAAGTGTATTCCTAATCTCTGGTTGCGAGACTACCGTTGAAATGTCCGTCCGAATTGTGCTACAGTTTATTGCATTTGGATAGATGAACCATGAAAATCGATTACGTGGATCATTAAAGCAAACAATCACACGAGAGGCCGTAATGCCACATCTTAGCAGGGTAGGGACATGCAGAATTACCAGACACTTTTCAAGCAGTTGGCAGTGATCCTAACTAGACGAGGTGAATGCCGTTAAAGACAGTGAAAGAGTGGCAATTTTTGATAAAGACCACATTCTTCTACCCATAATCTAACACATTTAGTTGAACAAAAATTTCCTAATTCAGAAAATCTTTCTTTGCTTTGGACGAACCATGCAGCTGATGAAGAAGCTGGCCGAACATCCAGGGTGTGTGAATTGCGCAATCAGTCAATGGTCCCGAGTAGGTTACATGCCTCTCATATTGCCCCAACGCCCTGTTGTTCAGACAGTTTTAGCAGGTTCTAAGGATAGAGTTCCTTATGTGAACCCTCTACTTCGGTGTGGACAGCCGTTTAGGTGTCAATCCTCAGATGAATCATGAATCCCGATGGGTAGTCGATAATTTTGAGGTGTAAAATAGCGAAACTATTATGTGTACCGAACTATTCGCACTCCTTTGTCTGTCCTCCTCTGTCCTCCGCTTGCTGCGTTCGTCCTTGGTCGTGATACCAGATTTGTGCACAGATGTGTACAAACTAAATAGCAATAATTCTTGTACACTGAGAAAACTAGTCAGACAGCATTATTAAGAGTCTCTTGAAGTAACCATACTTTTCCGTGGATGGCGACAGAGGTGGCCATCGCGACAGGAGAACTTTTGCGCATATTCTGCACTTACCGTGACCGAGGGGATCAAATATGTAGCCCAGACAGTCAGCGATAGGTAAACTTCAACAGACCTGAGTGAGCGGGCTTGTCGCTCCGTGCGCTTTCCCAATGGGACTGTCGTGCCAACAGATGGAGTCAGAGACTAGGATGCCGCGTTTCTCGATGAACCCTAGAGATCAACATCGAGCTGTAACTTCATTCAACAGGACGGAAAACAGACTGGAATAGCCACTATGCGTCTTTCTGATATTCATTACAGCAGCAGGAAGGTGCGCCTACTTGTTTGTCAAGGCTTAAAGAAAATGGATGAAATGAACGGCCAGTTACTCATGCTGGAACACGGGACTATGCTCGCTTAGTTTTGCGTGGAATGTGTATGGAATTTTGCGGCTTGTTGGCGGTCTAATGGCCGCTACGATGGTGCCCTAAGGGTAAGAAAATCCACCTTCAGCGTTTTACTCAAAAATTTCAAGAAGGCAGGCAGTGTACCCGACGAACACGGCAGTGGTGGATCCCGAACTGCAATCAAAAGATGCTGTGCGCATGAAATGGTTGAAAAAGCCAATTGATAATCAGCTGAGGAGTGTGATGTATGTCTCAGTTGCGTCAGTCGCATTTGGATTGGTCACGTCAATAGGCGGTTCATCGTAACTGAAGCTCGGGCATTGGAGTGCGTCCATTTCAACATAAGTGGGTCATTTTGCTCTTAGTTTCGAACAGGAAGAGATTTGCAAACAGAAGGGAGACGTTCGTTTTGACATCGCATTGTAACTTGTCAACCACTTCGAACTCTAGTCAGACAGATGAAGAATTTCGTATGATAGTTAAAATGGGAAAATTCTCCTTGAAAAATTGAAAAGTCAGATAACTACCACGTTGTTTGATAATATTGTTTTTTAATGTTATTATGTGGAGCGAGTAATAAATTGACCAGTATTAATAATTAGATATTATATAAATATATATATATATTAATTTTCACGAAAAGCAAGCTTTTCTGCTGAGTATGAGAAATTAGGGGTCCTTAAGACGATCTCAAGCGATTTGTTTCCGATTCAGGAAATCCTCAAAATTTCTTTCGAATTGTCTGGAGTGCCGTTAGGACGCATAGAACACCTAGTCATATTTTGGCTTGTTGATTAAACGTCACGCGACTGTTAATCCTTGTCTTTATTTGGCCGGATAATGGCGACCCAATATACCGATCACCACAGAATTTCTTACGAAATACACACGAAAAAAGCCGCCTTTTCTGTCCATCATTCGTATTTTATATATTAATTGCTTAGTCTGATCTCGAAGGATTTATATGTTCTCAGTTGAACATGGTACTTTTATAAGCTTCGCGATAGTGTATAGTACACCAATTTGCCTCGAGCCGTTCTGATTACTCTCCAATGCAAGATATGGTGAATCCCCATTGCTAAGTCCCGTTAGCAGACCAAGACAGTCTTTGTTCTCAATGTTAATGACCTTCCATCCTAGTAAAATTACAGCCAACCGATTATCACCAAGTGCAGCAGTTTTCTAGCCGATTAAGGTAAGATCCGAACAAGCGGCCTATCCGGTTACTATATGTCCTACCCAGCCAGTTCGACTCACAGAGATTAAGTCAGATTCGTTAATTTTCTATGACAAACAAACTCACTCTAAAACGCCATGGTCTTAGTGAAAAAGCCGAAAAACCACAGGCCAAAAGAACAACCGGAAAGCAAATGCATTCTGAATGGATGAATAAAACTGATGACGGCATTTGGCCATATGGCCAAACTCCGAAAGCAGCCTACGGGGAGACTGTCGATCACCTATTGTATGTAATGTATATCACAACCACCGCGACCTATCAAAATTCAATGTCACTTCTAACGTTTGAGATATGCGACCCAAAACCACACACCTAGCTTCAGGATTGCCAACACAATTCACTCCTCATATTCTAGAAGCACTGCAAAGATGCCGATTTTGAAACATTAACAAACGCCTGATATCTTCTGTCCATAACGGCCATGTTTCCGAGCTGAGAGCAAGACGTACTTCACTGCTTCCCGCGAAAACTCGAATACTGATCGATAAATGTCAGTCACACTAACGCTATAGACGTCTCCATTGTGGTAAAACCTGGTCTGGTTAGGACATTTCATGTGATAAACACAAGTGAATAGGAAAGATAAGCAAATACATCCCTTAGAGAAAAGACATGATAAATTTGAATTATTGGTGACATTCCACCTGGACCTAGACCTGCAATTCTTCCTCGGAACAGTTTACATTGCGGACACCTTCATCCGGTATTCGTGGTACTGAAAAGTAATAGTACGAATAAATGATTATACGATTTAACATTTCTGCTTTCTATGCACAGCTCAGCAACCTCGCTTTCTTCACACGCACACACACACACACACACACACAAAATCCGGATCCTTTAGCAAGGGCTTCTCTTACCGGAGTTGGATAAGAGTTGTCAGATGCACGGCGGACTGATCTTTTGGACTTCCGTCGTAGTCGACGAGGAGGAGGGATTCATTGCTTTTGGGAATCCCGTAATCTTAAGAAGTATTCGTTTCGTATCCCTAAAGACATTAATGTGAGGGGAGAAAATCGGCAATCAGAGAGGAAAAGTATTTCTCGGAGTAGTGCATCTCGAAAACCAGATAGAAAGACTGGCATTAATAGTTGGGAATGTAAAAGTAAACCACGAGCATGTAGTGAAAACGTTAGGTTGGAGAAGGCGGAGAAGAAGCGCATTTTCACGTGAAAATGAAGCAGACGTTTCTACTTTGATAGATACCCCGAGGGATTGAAAAGAAGTCCGGGAACAAACCGTTAGTCGAGTGACACATGTTTTTTGTGAGGAAATAAATTCGGATAGTGGGTAGTAACCTTTGCCTAAAACGCAGTCACCTCGAATTGGGAGATCAGAGATATCCGTTAGATCAAACGCGGCAACCTGCGATGATGTGGAAGTTACCCACCAGCAACAGGACTAGAAAAGATTGCAAAGAATTGAAAAATACGAAGTGTTGCTTTGTGTGCCTTTACCAGGGATCGCTATAAAGGCAGTCCTGTTTGTGTAGAGAATTGGGACAGCAATGTGTAATTAGGCAGTCAGTATCTTTTAGTGAACGTGTACAAATTCGCCAAAAAATAATCCGGAAAAGTGTGTGCTGGAGAACGAACATTTATATTTTCAGCAAGTGGTGCATTTTCGAATACGGCAATTGCACGCATTCAATTCGATATTCATATCCATGGCGGAAGTGTAGCACTTTCCATACGAATCATTCCGAAGCTTTGGCATGCAGTCTAGACATTTCTTTCGATGAAACTAATTTAGACATGTTCAATCGAAATTCCAGCAAAACTCTCCTGGCCTAAACACGTATCAGCTAACGGGACCACACAGATTGCATATGGGGAGCATATGGAAGCTAATTTACCACCTCGAAGTTTGCATGCTGACACTCATGAGAGGACAACAGCTGCCACGTGTAATCTGCTTTCGTGCACAACTAACTTGTGATTTCTCCGAACGCGCAGTGTATAACTCATTAGCCAAAAAATACACTGTAAGAATGCTCCCACGATGTATATGCATTGAAAACCCAGGGTAGGTAAGTATAGCATTGAAAGGAAAGTCACTTTTTTATTTGTATTTGCTCTGCACATTACCTACATCGAATTTTCGACCTGATCGGTGACAATATACAAACACACAAGTATTTGTATTATCGCTGTTCGCTTACTAACGAGTAGCATTTTTCAAAACCTCAAAATCGCTGAAGCAAAGCAAAAAGCGATTTCATGATTGATTCTTAGCAAAGCCGACTCAAAAGTGCAACGGCAGATACTTGATCATATCGAAAAGGTAGTTCCACAGTGAGAAAATGGAAATAACCGTAGGCTAGAAGCGCTCTAACGTTTCTTCGTCAGGCGATTTCGCCAATGGCCACTTAGCAGCTTCGTTATACAATGAATAGAAAAATGACGTTCAATGAATACCATTATCATCATGATTATTATTACTGACATTTTAAACTCTGTCATTAGCTTGTTTGGAATGCTTGAGCGCAGTCATTTTAAAATGCCATTCTTGAAACTGTTACCTCTCCAATGAAAATATGTTTTTTCTCTCACGCACAAAGAACGCGCCGTCAGATTCCAGCCTGTAGATGAAGGCATAAACGGACTGGAAACTGTGCTTCAGTGTGCAACCAGGGAGACAGCAAAAACACAAAACTCACTATCGACGAAACCAGATGAGCAGCTCAAGAGGTCTAAAAATGGTTCAATCGAAAGCATCTATCGGTCTGATTACGGACACGGGTGTCGAAATAGTGCACCGCAGTTGCCACAATATTCCCTGACCCTGCAAAAAGGAAGCACAAATTACCGTGATCACTACCATACCTGGGTCCCCAGTCCTCCTTCCGGGTTTCTCATCGATCGAGTTGGTTTTAACTGGAAACCAAAGCCCGCAGTCTACATTCCTCCAGATCCAAGGAAGCACGAAGCTTTCGCGTCCAAAACCAGCTACCGTGATCAGTTCTCATATCCGCTTTCAGTCGATGCCCAAGACAGCCGGCAAAAAAAGCCACCACTCGCACGTCGTTCCGAAATCACTCAATCACGTTTGCTGTCTAGTTTCAATGGTGTTACCGAACAGTTGCCGACGTCTCTGTACCGGGACTCGTTCGTCTCACAACATGGGGCTGATAGGTGGGCCGAGCGTAATGTACGGCAGCATACCTGTCCATTCATTCATCGGACCGGGCCGAACCAACAGATCGACGATTTGTACTGGGCTGACGTTGAAACTGACGCTTATGGAGATTATCGAAAGTCAGTGTTTCACAGAACCAAGGTGGATGGTAAAACAGATAATCGGCAGAGTAGAGATTAGGGGAGCTGAAAAGAATAATGGAAATGTGATTCTCGCCTTTTTATAATAGGTTAATATGATCGAACTATTGTTTGCAAGCAACATATAACTCATTTTCGACCCGACTGACAAAATAAAGTCCACAAAAATAGCAATGTTATTTTGCCTTGTCCAATGCACAATTTAACACGACATGTAAAATGTGATAAGAAATAAAGTGGTTTGCCTAATTATTCCTTCTTGACTGCGCGTGGATAAGGATAATTGTTGCATTTCGAAACACTAATAGTCGTATTCAGTCCCACAAGGCTGTTCGCAATATGCGCATCGGTATTGTCTGCTGTCTGTATCAACTCAGAGCCAGGTATCGTCAAGCTTTGCCAGTAAATTCGATCTTATAGCATATTGTAACTGTTCATACCTAGAACAAATCGATTGTGCATTTGTGATCATAGTCGGGTCATTGAGATGCAGTGCTCAAACTTTGGCTGATTTGATTAGTCGCAGAGAACGGCAATATCGACCGCGATCGCAATTCAGTTGGCCAAACAATGATATCATGTAAGTAAGTCAGTTCATTGCGAATTTGAAGGCGGTGTAGAAAACGAGAGCCCGGGATTTAGTGCGCTCGGTAAATAAATATCAAGGGATTCGAGGACTTCTAAACTGCGCATCCACTGGATTTCCCGCTGCTGAAGCCTTTGTTCCACACGTCTTGGGACTATCAACGTCTGCAATGGATCTTTTGGCAGTCTCTACAGATCATATGGAGATGAACAGATCATTCAGTTGACACGGAACATGCCGTTCATATTGTTTATCGACGGCCTCCCGGCCAGTATGAGTCTCTGTCTTTAAACCCGAGGGATTGATGAGGTCATATGCAATCTTTTATTGACTCCTGAACTTTGCACACAAAACCCAGTCTAGGAAATTTACCCTCCATCGACGAAAGTGGACCGTCAACTTGAACACACAGACTTGAGTCACGCCGGCGCAGTACTGCAGTCGTACGAACTGGCACCAACAATCGACTCAAGCGCATGCATGTGCGTACATATTAGCATTATCGTTTAGTGTTAAACAGCAGAGTCTCACTGAACGTTACTTTTCTCACCGAATTACACGTTGCTATAGGAAGAATGAATGCGTAATACAGACAGGAAGTGAACTTCCAGAGGAAGAAAAAGGGGTGAATTTCGTAGTAGCCAACGCAAGGAATGCAGTCTAACTTAAAAAATGCCCATCTCTCCCCCGTTTTTTTATTCGGCAGAAAGTGACGACACAATTGCGGCTGTTAAAGGCTTGCTACCGTATGGCCCATTGTCTCCTGTGCTCATACCTCTGCAGGTGCATGTGTGCTACCCTTTCACTTGTTATGCCGCAACTCAATGACGAATGACCTACTCATCCCCATATGAACTGGACAGGATCATAAATGAATCGGCATAAACATTGTTCGACTTCAAACGTGTGTTCTGATATACCCAGTCCGAATCCGTTATTGTCCGCCTGTCAGACCGTGCAGCGCCTTTTACACAGATGCTACCATACTTCAGGGAACTACGGGGATTCGCAAAACAAGGAATGGATCTCGATTATCAGATGATTTGTCAAATAAAGCCACATCGTCGCGTGTGCACTATGAAACCTTACTCCACGGTCCACCTACCAGCATGGATTAACGAGTAATGATATGCTCGTTAGTTTAAATTTGGTCTGCCCCGAAGAAGGCACCTGTTGAATTCACGTAGCAGGGAACAAGTTAGCAGAAAATTTTGCTTCTAAGGATTCCTACTCGTGTCATTAAATCACAGAATATTAGGACAGGTAAGGAGTAGATTCTCTGAAGGCAGCCGTGAAAATCACCCTGTCTACGTGACCGGTGAGACACTTTAGTCTCTGGACAATGTAACAGTTTCATACCTTGCACAAACTAATCAGGCCATAAACCTGATATAGGTTTTTCATAGTGTTTTGTCTTAGATACATTGGCAGCTTTTGCGATCCTTCTTGACAATTCCCGTTCTGCGATCAAAAACAATTTATGGCCGCACTTCAGCTACCGCACTTCATCTCAAATTAGATGATTTACACGACAGATTCTACCTACTTGATGTTGTGCAGGGAACATGAATTGTGTCAGGACCAATCCCTTTAGACCCATTTTTGTTTAAATGGCGCAATCTCCCAAACTTATTGTGATATTCTGTGAAAAATTGCTATGAGTATGAACAAAAGCTTTTTCGTTGACTAAAGTTCAATCAATGTGCTCGGCTGAACTATTGTGGGTGACATTTAATTACGCAACTATCGGTGCCCAGTAGCCATAGTAGCTGGTCGGAAAATCAATGCTCCATTTGCTGTTTGCGTTTTGAATCTTGTGAAGCATAATCATGGTAACCAGAAAGTTGACGTCGACCACAAACCCTGTTTTATTGACATTGCATCACTCACAATTTCGGTTGCACTGACCTTTCTGATATTGTAATCTTCAAATTAGACATGAATTCTGACAAGCCTCATCTTAGTCCCAAACACACATGAACACACTCATATATACATATAATATATTGATTATAGCCCCATTTAACCTTGTCCTTGAATCTCTTTCGATTGTTCCCAGTCACAGATACTTGCGTTTACTAGCGTGCTCGCTGATTACTCCCAAATCCCGGTAAATCGAGCAGTTGAACAAACCTTGGGCCCAGGCTGCGTGGATTATCACCGTCTGTTTATCAACTACAGAATCGGCTCCAGCATTGTTAAAAGTCGAAATAATAAAGAGCTTGGGACATTGTTTTTTGTGCTAGCAGTAAGACACAAGATAACTAACTGTTGAACTTGAGTTCAGTTTATTTCGATCATAGAATACTGTATTTCCATACAATTTGACCGAACCTGGCAACCTGAACAGAGAGGACTATGCGACTTGTTCGACGGGTCCATTGTAAGGAACATTTAAATTTCACACGCAAACCATTTATATAAGATTCAGAATTCCAAACTGGAAAAGGCCGCTTCAAGTCCAAGAAGCCGGGCTACATAAACAACCAAGACTGTTGAATGCAAATAGAGTTAAATCTCAAATTAAATTTTAGGGAGGAATCAGTCAGCTGACCCTCACAGCCTTTATGCTCTTATGACACCGGTCGATGTCAACGGATCAGGCTAGAAAAGATAGCAGTCTGTAGTTCAGTCTAGCAATAATTCCCAACTACTAACATCTAGAGATCACAAATGAGGTTACCGTTGATTCGTTGGAGCAGCAGTTTGGTCGACACCTTGTAGCTGGTTGCTAGATCGTCTTGTTTGCAGAGCTGCTCGGTTTGATTTTGGTAGAAGAACGGTTGTGCGACCTATAACATCTATTGTTTCGATCCATAAGCATGGGAAAAATGCAAATAGTCTCCAACTACCTAGGGACAAATAAGGCATTCAGTTCAATCTCGTGCACGACTAAGATAAGAACATAGGACCTAAAAAGATGACTGAAATCAGATGCTGGTGCTAGTTCTGTACTAGGCATTCAATCTGCATTCCGCTTTGGATTTTTCTTCTGCTCGTCAGAAAGCAATCTAATATAAATCTTTGCTTGTTAGCTTTTACTTTTATTGTCAAAATCATGTTCTTTGTGTAGCATCGTAGTTCACTCCAATAGAAGTTGTTAAAACAAGATTATCGGGGAATAAGTAGCTAGACGCAGTTGATTCTTCTACTGCCTACAAGGGATTAGTCGATTTTAAAAGCAATGAAGCCGACGGTCGACATTTTATTCCGAAAGCCTTTCATGCGACGACATCTTCGACAGCTGAAAAGTTAGATCTATCCTGCTAAGGAAAAAAATGAAACAATGAAATTGAACTCTGAAAACATTTCAAAATTCAGTATGAAAGATCCCTGATGCCAACCCAGCATTATAACTTATTCGGAAAACCAGGTATTCTAGTCTCTTTAAAGCCTCAATTTGTTTCCAAAGCTCAGCAGGAAATTTGACTGTCAGGATCTGTTCACTCATCCTCTGATGGATTCAATCGTGTTCGCGCAGAAGTTTGCTGTGTATTCAAACGACAAGCAGTATTCCACCCTCAAGCAAGTGTGGACTAACTGAATGTCAGCGTTTTTGGTATTTTACCGGTTTAAAATCCGCCGTGGGTGTTCCCTATGATCACACTTCCAACTGCCCTTGATTAGTTAGGTTGAAAGGAAATCAAAATGTCGAAATGACAACACCAGTTATCATGCGGTCTTGGTCTTCAAATAGAACGTTTATCTTTCACTGATTCAAAAAAACCAATAAATTGTTCTCCGACCAAGGTCCACGTTGTATTTGCCGCCTAGTTAAGTTTTCAGATGGGTCGCGGCCGCGCGACAAGCATATTCGCAGCTCACATGCTCATTTGATTCAGGATTTCAGCACATCCAGAGTCATTGGTTTGAAGTCATCGGAAACCTTGGTTTCAGCACGAATTTTGCCTGAAAAAATTATGCTGTTTTGCGGAAAAAGGGTCTGGATAAATATATCCTGGGTGAATTTGATTTAATTTCCCTACTGATACTTGTAAGAGTAGTCCGTTGCAAAATACAGCTAAAATGTACAATTGGAGTCTCCTCTCAGTTTGGCAAAATTTATGGAACAGCCGATATGACAGATGTCTGTGAGATGGCAGGTGAGTGAGAGATGGTTGTGGTTCTGATTCCATAGAGACTCTTCCAGCCTTCAATCAATTTCTTCAACCTGCTTAGTATAGACATGGCTCAGAGCGCAACAATCTAGTCTACTTACTGTTTCCCATTAGACGCTTGTGTGGCGATAGCCAATAGACCTCGACGAACTTTGTGTTTCTTCTTGAGACGCGCAGACAGACACCTCCATTCACAAACACGTCATCATCGAGAGAGAATTATTCAGTAATTTTTGACTAATATACGTCCATTCGTGATCAAATGTCTCCCAGAAAATTGGCCAGAGCTTCACTGTTACGCACAGACAATCAGTAACACGTCAGCCACATAAGCGCAAATCTGCTTAGTTCCGATGAATCATGTTTCAGGTCCGTATGAATGGGATTACAATAAGCCAGGTGGAGAGTAGGTGGAACTGTTTTCTCATAATTCCGAATGATTTTGGTATGATTTCCAAATAAACTTGGAAACCGTAGCTCATAGAGGTAATCGTCGTGCAGGCATGCCTGACAATGAAAATTTAAAATCGAATTTAGGCATTCTTCACTTGACACACTGCCCTTCGGATATTGCTCTCAAAGTACAAACCTCAAGACATCCGGTCAGTTTTGCACTCACGAGATACCAGATTCGAGTTTCGCTTTTATCAGGGCTTATTAGAGGTGCATGTCCACTATCGCATCCAGAGCCTTTTCGCGTACGAGACGTGTATGTTGTCACTGGGCTGTCTAACCCTTCCAGGCTGATCCAAAATGCTGGCTCAAGTTTGTCCAAGTATTAATTTGGAATCAGAGCTAAATTATTAGGGATTTCGATTTGATCTACTGGTTGATATATTTGCTCTGATTGATGAAAAGAGGCAGCCATTGTGCCGACATAATGCAGCGCAATATGCACATCTACGCAGAAGGGCGTCGCTGAACTGGATTGTATGGAAACAGTGAAATCTAGGTATCTCAGTCCACTTAGCAATGCTGCATAGCAGTAAAGCAGTACAATGTGAGAATTAGTTTGGCGGGAACAAATAAACTCTTTATGAGGCGAAGTAACGTTTACATATCTGCACTTTGTGCTTGCATAAGAACGCATGAATACGGTTGACTCGCAAGCCCCAGTTAATCCATGTCGCATGTTTGTGATTGTCCAGTTGGTCAAATGGAACACGTGACTACTTGCGCAATTCCAGTTACCTATGTCAGCTATGACGAATTTGGAAAAATGAATGTAGTCTGAGTTGAAAAAAAGACTCAAAGGGCGAAATGCGTGTTTGATCAATAGCGATGAAAACTGCAATTACTAAATCACGCCCAGATAGTTTTGCGGGCTTGAAGGAACGAGGTTAATGATGGTAAACGGAGAGTGGTGAACAATTTTGGGAAGAAATTGTTCCCCGACCTGATTTTGAATTACGTCAGAATTATTTGGCATTGTGTCAGATCTAAGTCAAATCTCATCTCTATTTCATCCGGTTCTGACAAACACTTGGATATTGTAGAACAATGCACCGATAGGTTGTGCACGTTTAAATACGTACGCTCATCTGGGACCATGTGAAATGGGTTGTACTGGAGACCTGTATAGGTGAGAACTAACTAAGCAAAGCATCCAAGGGAAAGGAATGACATAATTCTGAAATAAAGTAGGAAATACACTTATACATGTATTTTGTGCAAATCTGTGTATTGGCCAATTATCATCAGAGACATGAGAAAAGATGTAAGCAACGCGTCAGAGGGAGGAAAGAAAATAAAATGTGTACAGCTCAATACACATTACACCTTCGCTATTCTATATCTCCATGACATCCGCTATCTACGAGGATCGAGGATTCCTTGATGAGCTGGGTACCACCTGGTTCCGTAAACCGAAGTAGAGAGTTTGCTCACTAGGCTGTATCCTAAGACGTTGACCAAATGATCTAACCACAAAAGTAGTAAGACTAACTGAGGATCAAGTAACCTCCTGGGGAGCGGTGATTGATTACTCATTTCATATGGACTTGGAATGCAGCTAGACATCCTGGATTGCCAGTAAATCAATTAGCCATAGATGTCAGTATGCGTACGGTGGTATAAACCATAAGGCATTTGTGGTTGGTTTGGAATCAGGGTTTGAGAATCTCCCCTAAACTGATTGCCAATGATCATTTAGTCCGGTGGAGAGCAGTGGGCACTGATTTTCGCCCAGGGACTTAAGTGGGAACACGTCCTTCGGGAGGATGCAGTGATTAAGACTTCCCAAACAGACATTAGATGAGAGACAAGGTCAGTTAACAACACTTTGGGAGACGTTCAGAGACACTAGCGGATTTGGAACCTACGACACCCGCTCCCGACCTTGATATGTCATTTGAGAAGGGAAGCGAATTGATTTACAATTGGGTCCGTACAGCCCTGATTCGGACATATTCAAAAACAAACTTTGAAATGAATTTTTGCTTACATGCAAACGTTTTCTGTTAGCAAGTTTACATGAATTGTTACTGCATATTGATTTACATCTTCACAACACAGGCTGTTTTCTCCTTCAGAATTCTCTATTCATCGCTTAGTAGATTTGGGCTGCTTTTGTCCCTGTAATATGACTTGAAAAAAAAACATTTTTCTGTTGAACCCAAAGCCAAAAGACGAATTTTCGATCGAGCTTCCAAATTACTTCACTGGACACGACGATTCGTGTGTAATTTGCCCATTCACGGTATGCATTGTCTAAATTTGAATGATTATTCAACTTCAGGTTGAGGCTGTTTAATGATCGGCAGAGGACTTGGTTTTCAGTGAAGATTTTGGTATTGAATTTTCACGCTATTTGCCCTAATCTACAATTTGACTTTCACTGGTGAAATTTCAACAAATGGTCATTTCGTGATCGCTCAGCACACCACTGGAAACCATGGGTTCCGCGCACAGCAGTTTCATCCTTGCTAGGAGTCATCTGAAGTCCATACCCATCGTACCAATACGGAGACGCAAACTCTGGATGATCGATTCCAAATTGAATTTCCTGCCCAAAGGGATAACTGTGTTGAGTGCTTTCCATTCCTTCAGGAAAACAAATCAAACCCGAGTTCGCCTCCCTAACTTTTCGTACAATAGCATTATTCTTATTCAGAAATCCCTTTCACTCGCCTCTACCTTTTTTCTTTTGAACTCCTGCTCAATGACAATGTCGAACTTTTCACGGAGACGGCCAACGCAATCTTTGATATCTACTGTCCTTTGGAAAAACTATTAGTCTCAATTGGTAGTATCATCGCCCAGAAACTGAAATATCCAAGAAGACGCAAGCAGCACTTCTACAAATCCCGTAATAACTCAAGCGTGCGGTATTTTTTCAACCTAATAAAAGCTGAAATCCAGCGCATCGACACTGCTTTCGCCAGCCAACTCCTGAATGGTAACAACAATCGATTCCTATGGCAAGGCATTCGACTATTGTATGGGAAGAAATAGAAACATGCGAAATCTTCTGCAGATGTCCACGGCATCAATCATGCTTTCATCCATCCTTCCATTTATATGCTAGTCATATGTGGACAGTCATATCTGATGATAGGACAGTTACAGGATTTCCTAGGGAAAGGGTGCTCGACCTTCTGCACACCAATAAAATTACCACAGGGGTTGGTCCCGACAGTCTGTCTTCAGTTCTCTTATCTCATGGTGCTGGGGCTCTAGCGGATGCACTTCTCTGATTAACTCATCATTAAGCTCGCCTATCCCTGACTGCTGGAGATCTGTCACTACCATTCCAAAATCCGCTTTGGCAAAACGTTTTCGTCCCCTCGCCTTAACACTTTCTGGCCAAAAACTGACGGAGTGTGTTATACTTAAGCGTCTGCGTTCTTCTATGTATCCTCCTGACAAACCGTTTCAGTTTGACTATGAATCTAACAGGTCCACAATGGACGTCGTCGCCTCCCTCATTCACCACATTTGTTGGTCCTTAAACGCGTCAATGAAATCTGTGCGTTGCATCTTCCTAGACTGTTCATCAACATTTGACTCAGTCCCACGGTCTCTTCTACTTCACAAACTGAAAACATTTGGTTGTCCCAGGTCTTTATTTGCATGGCTGTCTCACTACTTTACCAACCGAACCCAGTGCACACGAATGGGTGGTAAAACTTTGAAACTCTTGATTAACAACTCAGGCCTGCTTCAGGGTGCTACTCTTTCACCGAATCTCTTCACGTGCATCAGTGACTTATCAACTAGCTCCGCCTGTCATCTGTTTATGTATGCTGATGATGTTGCCCTTTATCAAGCCATTTCGAACAACGATGATTTTCAATGTTTTCCCAACAACCTATCTTCCTTTTACGACTTCTCTGCACGACCTGGTTTAAATCTCAACACATCAAAATGTTTCGAGTGTCTGTTCTCTCTCCCTCGGTCGGCCTACCCATCGGAAACGTCTTTCATCAATTCAAAGACGCTTACCAGGGTTGAATCTGTGAAATATCTAGGAGTTACTATTGGCAAAAATCTGAAGTGGACTGCTCACATTTCTACCTGTGTAGAATGTCTCCGACGGTTGTCATTTCAAATCAGGAAGCTTTGACACTACAATGTGAAAGCAAAGCACCATCTCCCGATTTGTAAATCACTATGTCTTCCTAATCCTTCTTTACTGTTCTCCTCTCATTTTTCCAGGCTTACTTAAAAAAGACTTTAAAATTCTTCGCCGGGGACTATCAATTATTAGCCTGGTGTCCTTCTTACCACTAACTGAATTGTCCCTTAATCTATGTGATCAACACTGATCAGCATGCGAGAAATTTGTTCTCAAAATTCCTTCTGATCCCATACATCCCCTGCACATTGGTCTTTCAGAGTGTCGCTCTCATATTTCGATTTTCGTTCCATGCCCTCCAGGATCAATATCTTTAAGAGCTCCACTATCCCATATTTAGCACGCATTCTGACAAACCTTGACAGTGTTTTAGTCGAATTCCTGAGTAACCTATCTTAATGTGCTCCGATTATTCCTCGATATGTTTGTTTCACATTTTTACAAGGTGACGAGTGCAAATAGTTTCCTATTGTTATCCACGTTTTTGACTGAAATGTGACATTATTTTCGTGCGCAAACGTTTACACAGTACAATATAACTTCCATTCTACATAATACACCACTCAACCGTCGCTGGTTTTGTAGTCCCACGGTCGTCGATCACACTAAACTACTCCGGGAGTACGACTTCTCTGTGCTTGGTTGGATGTAGATGCTGGGTGACAAATTAAATCCTCGTACTACTCAAACTGATTGTTTACTGAATCATTGAACCTAGCCTCAGTGGAACCGCTTGTTGCCGACATAGCACCGAAAACCACCTCTCGTTTATCTGAATCAAATCAAGTCAATTTAACTCATCCAAGTCAGTCAGTTTTGTCACACTGTGAACCAGCCATCATCCGGTATGGTTTCGTGTTTGCTATGAGGTGATGTGTACCGCCCACATAGGATCACTGGCGTTCAGTCTTGTTGTACTTTTAGGTGAAGGACGATCTGAAAGTTCAACAGTTCAAGAATACTAAAATTAAAGAAAAGAACATCCGGAAAGATAAGTGAATTTGGAAAGTAGTAGATTGCATGCTCTTTCTTCCAGAATTAGTGAAGGTGGACGGGAGAAGTTGGAAACTCGCCTCATGCTACAAGGACAATGGAGAATGGGTCGCTTTTCCTTGGAGTAGACGACAAAGGAAGGCTTCAAGAAGCAAAGGCAAGCTACTTGTAAAAAACAAGTAGAATCATTGTTTTCTGAAGGCAGTAACGCATTTCATCCCAGCTTGATTATTATTATAACAGTACTAGCTCTATGAAAACAGTTATCTTGTTGATCAGGTCGCCGGACTGAACTCAATAATAAAATTAGACTAGTTGAAAGAGAGATTCTTCCAACGGTAGATCTAAGAAGTCTTCGACATTTGATAAACGAAATACAAGTAACCCTTTTCGACCAATTGGTAGGTGATATATCAAAAGCGTCTGAACCCTCGTTCCCATCAGAAGCGGAAACGGGACGTGAAATAAATGACCTTTTCAAAAAATTTGAGCAGTAGAAAATCCAATTGGAAATAATTTGTGTTCAACAGCTGAAGTCGATAAAATAATAACGCATAAACCTTAGATTCCTTAGTGGTTTCATGGGAGTGGGGGGTTGTGGTTTCCAACTTGTTGACACTGTGAGGAACTATGTAAAAACTTCATTTGATTATAAATTAGGCGACCGGTTGTGGTTGCCTCGGTTCGGAACAGTTCAGCTACTGCTACTTCAAGGTCACTAGCGACAGCTTAGCTTCGGACCATTTAGGTAGGTTGGATGTCCGACTGTCGTAGTGCATATTATTGACTGAAATGACTCCCGTTGGACGTTTGACGTCAGGGCCAACCCGATCTGATGGCAGTTTGCCATACTGGGTCTGTTTTTAGACTGAAGTTGGCCGAATGAGAATTAGCTGTGCACTAGAGGTAAGAAAGCTCTTATACCTGTTCGGTGTTCAAAAACCGTCTAGGAGACCAGTGATGAGATGCACAAGCGCCGTCAAAATACACTTCATCCGCATTTGTCTTATCGATTATCGTACACTGGGTCGGTTCACGGTGATAATGATACAATTGTAAGTAAAATGTTAAACGTAAAAGCCTTGACAATGATCGTTCAAAATTTTACACGACCAAGCCAAATAATCAGGGAGGAGTCTGTGCGTCCCCTTGTCCTTTGAAACAAAATAGCATTATTCTTGTTCTGATTACTATTGTTGTAAGGTATATTGTTACATAAGGGACCGAGTTGTTTCCCGGTAGCGTTCAAAATGCCGTCTTAATGGAAAAGCTCTCTAGTACTAAAATTTGCGTCCAAGGGATCATGGTAACGAGGATAGTTTGGATGTGCTTTTGTTATCGGCCAAAACTGGGTAAAAATTGACCGATTCCAGTCATTCAATTCTGGCCCGGCGATAAACATAAATAAACGAAAATGCAGCAGCAGAAGTGGCGACAGCAAAAGCAACAATTGCGGCAGCAGAAACCAAAACAACAACAACAACAACGTGCCCGGATGGAGAATCAAACATTCACGACACGTCACAAAACGTGGTCGCAAACGTATGCTAAGTATGTGTAGAGTGGAACAGGATTTTTCCTGCAAAATTCGAGAACAAGTATTTTATTCCCTTTGTCTGGATGAAAATCACTCACTACCAGCGTGTTAGTCTCACCCAAGGATCTGCACTGAAAATCAATTAGTTTGGCGAGGAATTGTACCGGTGGATTTTCTCATGTTATGCGAAGGTCCTAAGGACTTTAATCTCCGTTTTCTGTCGACGCAATCGAATCAGCATTGCAATCCTAAAGTTTTTACCGTCTGAGCTTTTGGCGCTTTGTTCGTTTCTGGTTTCGTTTCTGACTTAGGATAAGTCATTTTTCAACTGAACAGCTGCCGATCGTGACCCCCTCACCCTGCGTAATCGAAAGCACTCGTCTATTGGCACACGATCAACGAGTATTGTGTAATGCAAATTTAACCGACACTAAGGATGGAGTTGTAGCATATGCAGCATAATGCACAAGACGCCATGGGACCAGTTATGTTCACATCCATGTTTCTTTTGCAAAAACAGCTGTCGCAGATATTGTGGAGAAATAATTTTGTGGATTACGGCTGACCAAATGTTCTTGGTTGCAGAATTGCTTGTAATTTAGACAATCAGATCAGTGGGGATGCCTGTGTGAACGAAACTCAAGCATTGGACTCGAAGCTAGAAAATGCAATCGCCAGGGGCCAAGTGGGGTCAGTGTCCTGTCGGTTATCCGAGAGGTTGGTGAACAAAGCAAAAGCAGATGCCAAATCTACACAGCGACGGAATGCCAGGCGAAGAACCTTTATCAAACGAAGCATGTATCCTACCCAAAGTGTCGAAAGAGCAAAATAAATGACTCGCTGAAGATCAGATGCGTGATTTTATTGCTATTGAGTGGAAAATTCGTGGGTTCGAATTGCCCCAAAATCGATTAGTTCTCCATTTGGCTGTTTTTCAGAGGCTACAGTCCGCTTCTAGGTATCTCGCTAATAGAAAAAATTTCACTATTAACAGGCAATCATCTAATTCGGTTTGTTAGACCCACCAAGCATCCCAGAGCAACTGTGTCTTTCTGTTTAGAAACCAGTAACAGTTGAGTGTCATAACATTCAGTGGTGATGTCTATTAAATAGATGCAAAACTTTAAGAACGGCATTACAGTTAGCATGTTTGATTCATAATTACCAATACCGGCTTCGAGTTTTCATTGGAGCATACTGGATATGTACTACAAGCGAAGCATAGAAAGAATCCACAAGAAATAGACAAGTGAGAGCACATTCCATGGTTTTCAATGCGAGTTGAATGAAAGTGCGCTGGGTATGGATTCCTTAGGATGCACTATATTATAAAAAGAAAGATTTAAACTCTTCATTGAAATAAATAAATTGCTGCTATTTAAACCGACCACTAACTTATTTAAACTGTTATGGAGTACTTTATAATTAACAATTGCTAAATGCGAAGCCAAAATTATTACTCGCACAAAACGAACACAATCCATTAACTGACACTTGAAACCGAATTGCTTTTGTGTTTGTGTGTTTGTGTGCGTGTGTGTGCGTGTGAATATCTGTGGGTGACAATATAATTATCGCTACGATATTACCAGTTGCAATAAAATTGGTTTTCTTCTTGGATGAACGACTTAGTTGCTTAGATAATCGGACACAAAATCACGTGGACAGTCAGCTGAATGCTGGTCTACTAAGTCCTCGCCGGTTGGGTGAGTACTGTCACGACGCTAAGGTTTCACGATGTCTTGAGGTGACTGCGAATATTTACTGATTCTTTCGGTAGTTAGGATGGAGGAACGGCTGGAATGCAGACAATCACGTAATGCCTAGCTGATTAGGTAGCTTGAGGTATAGAAACAAAATCGATGTAACCAATATCAAGACCGATAGACAATGAAAGACTAATCCGATAAATGAGTCCCGAGGATGGATAAAGGGCTTTGGTAGCACTCCTGAATGCTAGCAGATACCTTTCACAGGTTAAGCCGAGATGCAGTCTTTCGAGATAAAGAAAATAAATAGAATACCATGATCCTGATTCAACTGAAGGACAGTTCCTTCGGAGAACATATTGCAATTGGATAACGAGAAATGTAAGGCTGTTTAGACCTAATTTGTTTGTTACACTTGAAAAATCGTTGGTTTTATTGAATCGACTGATGCCAGACGTTGTTGCGTACTGGTATTAAAGGCTGTGGTGCGAAGGCACCCACTTGAAATTCACTTCAATTAGTTCGTATCAATTGTCAAGAGAAAGGACTATTTGAACATGGAAATGAACGTGACACATTTAGGTTACATAGACGAATAGGTTAAAAGTGGGCTACGTCCGTGGGACATGAATGAACAGGAGCAGAAAAGAATTGGACATTAGTATGTGCGAACCCGTGCAAATTAGTTCACTTCTCAATTGAATGATTTGAGCATACTAAGAAGCGAACCAACGAAAACCCGAACTAATTTCGCCTGTTTGATGATTTATCATTGTGGCAACAGTACTAATAGTGATGGGGAAATTCTTGATACCAATAATAATAATAATAATAGTACAATTAGTAGGATAAAATTAACAGTTCAGATAATAATTGATGGCCTAACAATCACTTTGGAACAGAGATAACAGTGTTGAACCATTATTCAGTCGGTCCTATTCTGATGTCGCTGACTTATTGGAACGAGACAACGGCTGGTAAAAAGTCCCGGTTCAAAAAGCTTTATTCTTTAGCATCGTAGTTCAGAAACGTAGCTTGTAGTGCTTCCAAAAATGATAGAAAAAATTAGATCGAAAATGTCATCTAGCGAAATTTATGGCTTATTCAAGGCTTTCACTCGCAAATCAAGGAAATGCCGGTACTTTGCAGATCAGTGAAGCTGATTGTCGTTAGATGATTAACTGGGACAGAACCAACTGTTGTCTAAATCGTCACGAGATTCACTTATTCAAATTGGTTTCGCTTACCACGATAAGCATTTTCTATTTTGCAGTTTATTCGCCTTTCTCACCTTCCGCACCCTATCGTATGATGCACAGTCCAGTCACGGTGAATGAGTGTGTCATTTGTACATCGCATATCACTGACCCGGCTTAGAGGTTGAGACAACCTAACGGAGTGCAGACTGAGAATAGCTATCGCATGGGTTCTAACCCCATATGGAAAACCTACTCTGCCTGGGGCATTCAAGCAGTCATCATGATGGAGAGGATTCAAATTCCGTCAGTTGGTGAGTCACGTGCGTGTGGAAACTTTCGGGCAATTTGACCGTTGATGTGTGTGTTTGTGTGTGTGTGTGTGTGTGTGTGCATGTGTACATTTGTATGCATGTGATCCCATCAGACACAACAAGTTGGATCGGAAAACTTACATCACAATAAAATGCAACAAATAAATAAGGTCAAGCACCTAAAAGACGATTCAGCCTTCGGCGTCGATGCAGGTGTTCCACTGAGTTTATTGGGCATCATCAGTAGTGCATATTTATCGGGAAGCGTTCGACTTTCAGTCGTTCACCGTGGGGTAGAGTCACAGCTGGGTTGGGATGTGCGTGTACTGGTGACGATTACTTTAGTGCGAATGAAACAGCTGTTCAGTGCTTCAACTATCCAAACGATGAGCTGAATGGCAATGCTGATTGAATTCGTGGTTAAACTACTACATAAATAAGCAAAATGTTAATTTGTCCCTTCATTATTTACTTTCTATTGTTTTAACATGTTCACCGTCGTTGAAGAACCACCCGTCACCGTTTAGCCATCTCTCACTATCATTCTGTGGCTTCCAGTTGTTTCCCGATGATAAACGGTCACATCACACGTGGACTGTGTGACCCAATGATTTCAATCGGTAGCACTAAGTGGATTTCATTAACAGTTGTACATTCAGTGAAGAAATGTGTGCTTATTCCCTGGGAGGGGGCTGGTCGCTGCTGATGCTACTGGAAGATAGTCAGCGGCTAATCACGATAGTCAGAGGCCACTAGAAGTCGGAAAATTTAAAGTTCACGAGAGAGTGGTGTGGTTAAATGAGGTGTCAAGTGTTTCCATTTAAACATATTGCAGTTCTAGAAAAATCATTGCACGGAAAGAGGGAATATGTGTTACGAAAAGCAGTTTTGGCAATCGTTTCGATAAATTTTGGTAGGAGGGTTGTCGTCAGAATATTACGTTCAGGAGCATGGTCATCAATTCAACTTTGGAGCCACAGTCCCAGTCTATATTGTGAAATCATATTAAAGTGTACAAGAGCCTCGACAGACGCGGTTAATGAATTCTGTGACAGAATTCATAATCAACATTTTTCGTAGGTCAAATCATTGAGGTTTAATGCGAGATATCCTGGAGATATTGGGAGATTCGCCATACCTTCCGGATGTGGGAACAAATGCGGCTAGCAAATAAACAAAATTAGGTTTTCGAATCAAGAGATAAAGTTGCTGATAGCAAAACCTTCCTCTGTTGTACCAATCAGTATTCCGGAGTATTCTGCCAGAATAAAATTGGCTAGATCATATCAACTGTACCGAGACCGTGATAAAGATGACCATAAATTAGCAGTTGAAAGGAGCTATCCAATAGTTGTGCGTTGGAAACAATTTCAAGTTCAAATCACCCAAAAAGTGGTTTGCAAATTAGTTTCCCGGTGGGTCTGAATATTGAACAATTTGAGTGATCTACAAACCGGAATACACAATAAGTGCTCTAGAAATCAAAACAAGCAAACTCGAAAATGGGTTAACCAACATTTTGTATAAGAAGTACCACAAAATTTCCTAGCGCAAAAAATATTTGAGACAATGCGTGTATATCTAGTCGTATGCAATTGTGTTTAAAAGGCACTGAACAACGTAGACCAGCAGACTATCCACATGAATGTTTAATAGCGATCGAAAAAAGCGTTTTAGGCCAAGGTACTTCAATCGACGGCCAACAACTGGAAAACCATTAAGTTATTCAAGCACTGGATTTCTGGTGTAAACGCTTTGGCGAATTTTCAGTTGACTAGCAATTCAAGAAATTTAAAATGCGACACCTGGTCAGAATTTGTGGCTCCTTAAACCCAGAAGCAACGTTACTCTAGTATTCTATCTTTTATTATTTACGTAAATAATATTCATTATTTTTAAGAAGTAAGCCGCTGCCAACAGAGGACTATCAAACGCGGGACTCGACCAGCGTTGGAAGGATTTGATTTTTAAGTCCAAAAGTCACGACCTTATTCGCTTTACAAAAGCTGGTCATTTCAAATTTGCAATACTTTAGTGGCTGTCCTTCAGATTATGGCTTTCATGCACAAACCCGGTTAATTCGGCTAACGTGAGGTCTGTGCTTGAATGCTGTAGTCCGAAGGGCAATCAGCCATGCATTGGAACACCAGTTTCACACACACTACTGGCGAGTAAACGTGAGCCATATATTTCGATTTTGATATTCCCAATTAGCAAACCACTGACTGAATAGGAGACAACTGGGGAACAGAATGTGGTCATAACCTTTTTGGAATATATATATATATATAAGATAACCACGAAATTCACTGAGCCGTATACGACACTGCTCTGTCCAGGATCGTATTGCCTTAGATCTTGTAACTTTTTCTGGAAAGTCCAAAGGACGTATGAAAAATTCCCTCAAATTTACAACTGGGCTGGTAGGAGTTGAAAAGTTATACATATTCTTTTACAACTTTGTTCAGTTTGCCAGTATTTCAGAGCTGTGCATTATCTAGTCTGTTCTTCATTTTACCAAGGAAATCGCTCATCCGATTCTTTGACCACAAATACTCTAAGGAAGTTCCATTTACATTGCCCGAATTCAAAAGCATCAACCTGAGTTCAACTTTTTCCTGGAATCTTTTCCACAGAGCCAATTAATCTCGCATTTTTGTTTTCATTTCTCAGCCCCACACGGCGGGGTGGAATGAGATTTTGGATTAGTTCCGTTGTTTAGGTATCTCATTTGTTGCATTTCATTCCATATAATTTCTTATTGTTCGTAAGTCACCTCTCTCATAGCATGGCAAGCACTGATGTCCACATTTTAACGTCTCTACATGGATC
This sequence comes from Fasciolopsis buskii, assembly GCA_008360955.1. Classification (NCBI taxonomy): domain Eukaryota; kingdom Metazoa; phylum Platyhelminthes; class Trematoda; order Plagiorchiida; family Fasciolidae; genus Fasciolopsis; species Fasciolopsis buskii. The sequence continues at coordinate 170,276 of LUCM01000403.1, read as the reverse complement.
TCAAGGTCACGGGAGGCGATGTGATCACGATAACATTGTTTGCTATCCCCGCAGATGCATGAGACGCAATCCCCACATGTAGACCAGTTGTTATATCGGTCTTGCCATGATATGGGTTTCGTGGAGCAATGCACTGATAGTAGGTGGAACTTATGGAGTTGGTTTTCACTTATTTGTTTCTCTGACTCTGTAATATATTGTGATATTTGTACACATGATTGCATGGAAGTGCTCTGATAATCAAGCATAATCAAATAATTTTGTCCCTGGTTTTAGTAGACTGTTCCGGAGGAACAAAATAACTATCTATTAGGGCTTCTTATCCCTGATTAGTGATAAGAGACCAATGATATTTCAACAGTGATATCGTCGATGGCGTAATCCCGACTAAAAATAATCCAGCAATAAGGTTTTCAGATCGAATGTAGATCTCGAGAGGTCAAACATTTTGTTATCATATTTGAAAAAAACACAACGGAACGCTTCTGTTTGCACTTCTTCGGTTAGCGCAGGCAGTAAAACTTGGTCCTCACTTCTTCAGTTTCTTATTTGACGTGTTAATTATTCTTCCAGGATTTGCCCTTTGTCCTTATCCTTTCGTCACTTACCTTAGTGATTTGCTTATTAATCCACCTGTCCAACTTTTCAAGTAGGCCGATAAATTCTTACTCTGTCAGTCAATTTCCCGTGAGTCGGTTTCTGCAGCTCTCCCAGAAAATTTCTAATCTTCAGAACGTTTCTGCTCAGTTTGGTCTTCACGTAAACACATCTAAATGGTGTGAGTACACATCTTGCTCACCTTTTCCAAGTGAACATTGGGTAGTTGATGTCGTTCCCGTTCATATAGCCAAATCAGCATAATATTTAGTTGTTGCGATTTTCACCAACTCACGGTGGTCGTCTCGCATTTTTCGTTATGTCAAACGAATACCGTGACTATTTTTTCCAAATCCCCAAACTGATATAGTTCGGTGCAAAGCAAACTGTCATTACGGTTTTTTATCCGCCGATATGTTCTCCCCATCTTGGTCTATTGTTCTCCAGTTATTTTTCTGGCTTGTCTTTTACTAGTCATGTTCTTCCTATTCCCGTCCATTCGCCTATGGATAAAGTAAATGCTTTGTGCATCAAGGACCACGAAAAATTTGCCAAGGAAATTCTTGTAAATCCTACCCGTTTCTTGTATAATTATCTATCTTCCTGCCATTCACATGTATCCATTCGTTCAAAATATAGACCGAGTCCCTCTAGTCTTATTGTCCATCGCTCTATCACTGTTCCACGATCAGCGCGCATTCTGTTTACGAAAAAAGAATTTATGGGAAAAATGCTTTCGAACTTTCATATTCAAAGATATTTTGCCCAATACCCACTATCTGTCTGCTTAAACTTTGGCAATGCTAGTGCTCTCATTACATGTACTTTTCATTCATTTGCCGTTGACGAAAATATAAGCTTCTTAACTTTGCAATAGTCTCCTATACAATACAGTTTATAAAATACAACACAATCGATGGATCTGATAGATCAAAACACAGAACGGACCTTTGCACGATCCTTTTCTATCATACTTCTGTGCCTGGATGAGTTGAGGATCGTACAGCTAGTGTAAGTATCAGAAGTTTCACTCGTGAAACAATTTTCCGCCGGGTTGCTTAACTGTAAAAGGATCACGTTCCCCTTAACTCATCATCAGAACACGAAAGTCATTTTACTTGTTCAAACAACGGTAGAAGGAAATCATTTTCTCTTTCGCAGGGCTGTGGAGACTTAGTTCTTCATTTGTAAGAGTTCTTCTGATTCCCGTTGATCGGTAACAAAATAGTCCATCCTTATTTTGATAGAGGATTCCTACTTGGTCAAAACATTTGCTGACATAGGCAAAACAAACCCACGAGAGGAGAGAATTCTCGCGCAGTGAGTGTACATTTTCACCTAGTGCTTCTAAATGGTCAAGTTCTGAATTCCGTTTGATTATCTGTTTTTTTCACACGAACATCGCTTGCACTTTTGCCAATAATATCAGCACATTCTATATATCCTGCCGCCAAAACTCATCATCATTTGTGGCCTTGAGAATTATTTTGATAGAATATCATGCTGAACCTGGTATCTTCATCCCAAGTGGCATTATAGTCGCACCAAAAAATGCCGTGATAATTTATTTTTGATTTCCATATGATGAGTGCTTTACGTGATTCTCGTTTTTCTTTCCCGATTGGATTGATCCTACGACTAGGTTAAGAATGAGACAAAAACAATCCCGCAGTATACACATAGGCGCCGATGCCCAACAATAGCTAAACGATATGGTATTTTGCTTCCGGATAAAGGTTACACCATTTGCGCTGATCCGTGAATCACGTGAAAATGTCAGATTGGTGATTGGTGGCAACGTAGAATAAAATTAGACGGAATTGGAGAGCGTGATTATGCACATAGAATGACTCGGATCGAAAAATAGTAATAAAGCATCAGCAACAACAATAACGGCTACCGTATACTGACAGTTGTTATGCCAGGGTTGAAACAAATTAATTTATTGGAATTCATAAGATGAACGATGAGAACTCTACTGTGGAGACATACTACATGTTTTCTTATTGCTTACTAGCCTCTGATTAGCATTTCCAGCCAAAGTCTGGGAGCAGATTTGTCTTCATAGTGAAAGGGTTAGACGCGGCAGTTTAACATCAGTGTGGCAAAATTCAAGACCGAAACCGAGCTGTATTTGGCCCCTTAAACGGCGATGTAAATTGTAGAATTTCTGTAAAGCGATCCATCACACAAGGTGCAACGTGTATGCGTTGTCAGATCACAACTCAGGCAGACTGATACTGTAATCTGAATGACATGAACTCTTTGCAATCAGACAAACAATTCACCTGATTTTAGTCGTTTGACCAGTTTATTTGCCACCACTGGCCGTGATTCATTTGCAAATTTCAGGGGTAGAACAAGCATGTCTGATGCGACATACGAATTGTGGCCACCCTTTCCGGTTTATTTTAAAGGCTTAAATTTACTTTAATTAATTCATCAAAAAATTACTCGGACTTATGAGTCTGGATTTTTGATTGCTAATATGCGGATTTTTGGGTGAAACAAAAAATCCCATTTTCTCCGTTTCACCTGCATAAGAAAATCTTTGTGACTCAGAATAAGCAACCAATTCGGCTGAATGGGACCGTTAATCTACAGGTGTTGCACTCCGTATGCTATCTGAGTTTTCCGAAATTTTGCATTTGCTCCAACGTATATATACTGTAGTCTGAAGGCCAAACATAACAGTTTGGAAGTCAACAATATTTTGCTCCCAGACTGCAGTATCTGCCTAGTAAACCGCAGGGGACCTGAACGCTAAATCCAGACTATTAAACGGAACACAGATGTAATTAAACGATGCCCAAAGGCTATTAAACAGCAGAAGATTTGCAGTAACGAATAGTTTGATTCATTTTCTTATCGAAGACCTTCGCCGATTTACTAATACATAAAATATGGTTTATTAGAAGTTTCGCTCTCTGACCATAACAGCAGTACCTAAGTAGTTTTAGTCAAAACAAGACTATTGGGTCATTATTTGACCACGACGCTCAGTGTACGGTCCATAACACTCATAAGATCAAATGCGGTATGGAAATTTGCCATACCGACTGTCTCACTTGGGCCTGGGTCATTATATGAATCTGAAGTTGACTGACATTCTACTGAACTTGGCTGAAACATCTCGTATCTGGAATCAGAACTTTTCGGAACCCCACAATAACCTGTTCAGTTGCATCTGAATTTAGGCCTTATAGAACCAGAAAAATCAATTACATTAAGCTGACAGCTGGTAGAGCAAGCCAACTTCTGTGCTGAAAACGGGCTTATCAGTAAGTATAGGATAACGACACTGACTGGTCGATCATTGGTCACAAGGTTAAATTGATAAGAGAGTAACAAACACGTTTGTGCAAACGTCTCAGTAATAGATTCTTATTATATTGGGGTGACAATAAACTATAATAGATGCTCGTCACTTGGTCTCGATAAATTCACAGCTGAATCCATTTTAAACGGTTCATTGATGGCTATTGCGAGGGTTTTGTGGCGACGATGTCATGTTTCAGATTGAAAAGTCATCTGGTTGTATGGGGAAACAAACGTCTATTTCGTTCGGAAATAAATGGAAAGTGAGTGAAAAAGAAAATGCTAGCGAATTCTCTCCAGGGGGTGGGTGCATCGAAACATTTTGCCATCAGTACAAACTCACCCAACAACTTCGTGGTTTTTATCCTAGTCCATCAACTTTTTCTGGGATTTAAGGCTACAGATGCGCACAGTGCAAACCAACAAATGTTCCGAAAATTATAGCTTGTGTTTCTGATTCGAAATAAATTACAGACAATTCTAAGATCGTACATAGATAGCAGGTCTTTTGATCAAACGGCATAAGCAGTCATCCTTCTTGATGGTAAAACTTGGAGCACGTGGACATATTAGGTCACTAGGTCGAACGTAGCAACTTGGAGGGTGCATAAAGTAACCCGTTCTTTAGGTGTTTCGGGCGTGCATCAAACACTAGACGGCCATAACGTTTTGAAAACTTTTCATCGTAGTTTTTGTTTGTATCGTTCAGGTGTGTGTGGGGGAGCTGGAGATAGGGAGATACCAAATTTGTGTTGCCTCCGACCTGATGACATTTACCGGATATGTAATCCGAATGATAATCAAATGGAGAAAAACAGCCGTTGGACAGAAGGAACGAATCCCCGCCGAACTGCTATAAAGCCCCCTACGAATTGGCATTGGAACAAAGGGAAGAAAAAGCAACGAAACGACCTTGACCTGAAGCATTTATCGCAAAAGGTTTGCAACGAACATTTAGGATGTATTTTCCGACGGAAAGGCACTCCTTGCAATGCAAGCCGACCAATGAAATTGCAATAAACTGGTGGCCAGTTGTTTTGCTCGTACGCCCGATGGCAAGTGCGTCGATGGTATTTGGTTTTAGGTGATCGTATTATTTCGCTTGACTTTACCATGCTTACCAGTAATCGCAAAATATCGGTGGAAACCGTCCAAAGTTACATTAGAAACACGGACTTGGGGAAACAATTTTTTCAGAAATTCATAATGATGCTCTCATAATTTAGATGACTGTTAAACCCATTGGGTGACACCATGTGCAAAAGAGGATGTTTGTAGTGGAGGTAGACAAGGTACGTATATCTGACGGGCGGTAATTACCACCTAACTGGTCGTACTTTGCCCCGAGGAATTTCGTTCATCCATCCGTATGAGAAACACACTACTGAGAAGAAAGGAGAACTGTTCCGTTTTCGAATGTTTCGTAATGCTTGCGCCCTGGGGTTTAGTGGATTTACATTATCAGACAGAACAAATGGATGTATCTTGTGCTTCAACGTGTGAGTGACATTGTCGTAATGACCGATAGCCATGGGAGTGGGGTGGGAGATGCAGAGCGTGTACCAGGCCCTTTTGTGAACATGGGCTGAACGTTAGTTGTCGTATAAAGATGGCCAGACTGACAGTTGACGTTAGCATCCGAACTCGTTCCAGTCAATTGGGTTCGCTTGGCAAAATATCTTAAATAACTAAATTAGGATCAAGTTAATGATCTGAGTCAACCAAGTATCCGAGTGTTGGTCCTTGAATAAAACCTGGTCCATCCTAGTTTAACCAATTGGAGTAATTTTATTTCATATTTAGAAATGTCTGTCGTCGGGCGACCGAATTGGAGTCCGTCGCAAACCTACTGAAACGAGTGTGATATCAATAGAGGCGGCAACCACTGGCAGCTCTCTTTCACTTCTTATTGTCATTAGATCTGAACTTATGACCAAGCATTTTGGTCGCATCGCGTTGAGCATTCGAAGTACGCTGTTTACACCACATAAAATATGTCGTCGCTTTTGCTGAATTACGTTGTACAATGTACAACTTTTGTTCAAAATACGGTCTTGTCGGCTACTGGGTTCTATGTGGTTCTCCTTCTAGCAGACTTTTGGTATTACCGGTTGCATCCGTCGGAAAGAAGAAACTCATCATCTGCTCAGATGCTCACTATGGCTTCCTCCATTTTTTATTCTGTAAAGACGATTCAAGCTGAGGGTGAAACAACATTGTCACAATGTTCAACACAGTACTAAGGTCGATTAACTTTATCGTTGGAGCAAAGACCGGTGACGAAATACCATTCTATGATATGGACCAATTAGATGGAGTACCTGCCAGAACTATTTATAAATGGATATGTGTGGAGGCTACATGGATAGACCAATGCCTACAATATTTCAGTTTCCCACCTCTGAAATCAGTATGAACTAGAAGCAAATCAGCGATGCTGACCATCCTTCTGGAGGCTCATCCATTCAAATGCGTTGGTGATGTACTTTGTGCTGGTCCTACGGAAGGGCAGTCGTATCTGTGCCCGAAACGAAATTGCCCGCTTTGGTTAAACCAGACCGAGTTTGGCAACTTTTCAATAGAAATATTTGGGCGACTTATATATTGCATTGTGTAAACTTTGTATGCATGGATTTCCGCATTCCGGTCAGAAATATAAGCGGTAACACTTACCGCTCCGACAAAAATTGGAAGCAAGGTTCCGTGAATTACGTGAGTAGTATTCGTAGCGTCTGCAAAGGTTGACTGAGCTACGGCCTAAAACTGCAAGCGCGATACTTGCCAAACAAGGGACATTAAGACTTTTCTTTCTTTCTTTCTTTCTTTCTTTCTTTCTTTCTTTCTTTCTTTCTTTCTTTCTTTCTTTCTTGCCCTATCTTTCTCTCGCTCACATAACGTTTATTGTGACGTTTCGATCCAAGCTAGTACCAGTTGTCAAACGTGATTGAGTGATTGAATGGGATCGCTAATATGGGACTAAAAGCTGATCTTCAGGGCCATAAATTTTAATTGACCAACGTCCACAGGATGGGGAGATCTGAAAGTATCTTGTGTGCAAAATTTCCCCCGACAGACGGATAATGACGGCACAATTTGATGAGCACACTGCTTAATGGCATGAAAGGTGCACGAGTTATAATTGACAGTCACGGTTGTAACTTTGGAGGTGTTTTTCCAAAAAACCGGAAAAATCGACAAGAGAACAGTAAAGTAGAGCCGGAAAAGACAGTGATACACGAAAGAGATGGTATTCTGTTTCACTTCGAAGTGCCGAAGCACATAGATATAATGACAGTTTTCGAAGATTTTTATATCGTGAATGGTTCAATATCAACAACGCAACATTGTTGGTAAATGTAATCCACGAACTTTTCGACTGCAGCCTTTCTCAAGCCAAGTTTTACAATCAAATAACTGGGCGTTTACATGCCATCGAATGTTAGGCTGTCCATGAGCGTGTCTGTGTCTATAAATGTGTACAGTGGATCGAGTGACTCTTGAGTCAAGGTCGCAGTGCTGATGAGGTCAACTAGAATGGTGACCTCTGGGATGTTTGTAGGTCAGTAATGTTAAAACTGTCAGTATTTCTGTCACTTCTGTCGGTTATTGCGTTTGATGCAAGCTGTGTGCGCGTTTATTGCAAGAGCCTCAGTGTACTTACTTGCACCAAAGGCTCTGAATCCGAGTTGAAGTATTCTGATCCTCTATCTTTTATCCCTACTTCCTTTGTCAATGGTATCACGCTACACATCATTTTCAAGACGGGAGGACTATCAGCTTGGGAAATTAACTGGTGGTGGTGGGGGAACCCGCGACTTTCAGGTTCAAACGCCACGACGTTATCCACTTGACCACCGTCGGTCTAGCGTCTTCATAATCTATATTGTACTTTTCTGCTATGGCATGCAGAGCGATCGCTCAATCAAGATCAAGTTTCGATAAGGATGCCTTGTCTGAAGGTCTGTGCTTCTTTATTTTGTGTTCTGTTGTACATGTCTTCATTTGTCTATTGCTTTATCTAATATATTTTGCCGGGTATTCCTTGCAGATGATCTTGTAAATGCAGTTATTTTGATTTTGTACATCGACTTGATCTCGAGCCCGTGTTAGGTGGCGTATTACCCATTCGGAAGAAAGCGGGAATACTAAAGTCACCGAGGGTCTTTCTCATTGGTTCCGAAGTGCCTGATCCATGCAGAAATCCAACTGAGCTTTCTTCCTCTTTTTGTTTCTTAACTGTGGTCGATGATATTAATGCGTTTAATCGTCTTCTCATGAGGCGTGGCGGATATTGGTTGTCCTGTAAGACGTTGTTTAGGTGCCTTGGTTCTTTTTCACGATCGATGTTATCATTGCACAGCTAGACAATATGCGTTCGTCCCACGTATTGTGGACCAGCTGACCTGAAATACAGACACCTTTCCGAATGTATGGGCTTTCTATAAATGCTAGTATGAAATTTCCGAGGGTCATTGACTTCCAGCCAGCAATCTAGGAAATTAACGAGTGTATTAGAGTCTCCCGCAGTTTTTGCAAAATTGACGGACCTTCATTTCTTGCTGAAGTTTTTTGTTTTGGCCTGATGACTGCAGAGGTGTCACGGACATATCGTACGTACAGACACTAGAATGCAGGAAAAGTTTTGCTACGAGGGGATGGGCATGAGTGATTTCATGCGTCTGCAGATCACGTTTGAACGTGAAGATTCTTAATATGAGGCAGCTCTACATCCTGATAGTTTGTGACGGAACTAGTGAGGTTCGTTCTTCTAGGGAAGTGTTTGGCATCGGCAGTAAGTTTGAAAAATAGTCCAGCATCTTTATCATCACCTCATTCAAAGTGTTTCAGAATGCGGGAATACTCAAAAGTCTCGTTCATGTGACTTACCACTACCTTCTGAGGAGGTTTCAATAAACTACTGATATATTTTACCAATTTGTAAGTTCTGCACATGCATAGTCTGCATTTGGGCAAACAGATCTTTGGTAGGGCCTAAAATCTCCCAGAGCTGTTCGTTTGTGCCATTAAAGAGGGCCACAAAGATTTCCCGAGTTTCTTTTTTAAACAGCCCTTACTAACAACATTGTTATAAACATAATACAACACGCGGTGCATCGATTTCTCGATGCACTTCTTACGTTTTTGGTCAGGATATTTAACATCTCATTATCCGTCCTGGAAGGTTTCTTATAGTTTTGTAGATAATGACTTCAAAATACTTCATAGAATCTACCGTAGAAAGTGATTATGCGTTGGTCCAAGATGGATTAATTTGGTAGGCAGACCGGAAAACAGACAATCAAAGCATTTGGATTGATTAAGATTAAACCGAACTAGACGAGAAAAAATCGCAAATGAAAAACGAATTGTCTAAAAAGCAACGAAAATTCTCATTTCTGGATACAGTCTGACGGAAGGAAACATCATGAGCATAACGAAATAAATGAACGAGTTGAGAAATTGCTGATGCGCATGCAAAACCCGTAGGGAGAAGCAACAGTATCCTGATGCACTAGTGAGTCACTAATCAACCGATTTGATATTTTTCCGCTTAGTCAGGCACTCAGTATTCCAGTAACACGGAGTCATATGATCATGCTAATAAGCAGTCGAAGAACCAAATGTCTCAAATTTACCAAACAGTATGGGTGATGGAATGGGATCAAATGCAAATGAAGACTAGGAAAGTAAAGATTTCGTCCAGGCATCCAAAAACATGCATATACAGGGAACACGAAAGGCGGCAACTTTGAACACAGGCCTCGTAGACGTATAGGAATCATGACAGTGTTTATCGAGATGTTTGGATGAACATAAATGAGTAAGAGCAGCGTACTCTATCAATCTGGGACCGAAGGACGCTGAGGCTGTCACGAAAGCAGCGAAATTATCACATTTTGGTATAGGAGTATTAATGAACGAGTTTCAGCGTTTAAGAATGGAAGGTGTGTTTAATAATATTTTGATAAAATTGGTAAAATCAACAGTCAGATTGAGAATACCAGGCCTTAGAATGAATACAGTTCATCAGGACCTACCCTTTATTTTATTTATCCAAAGAAGCACAGACGCTTCTACTTATTTTGGAAGAAGGTTAGTTTATTGAGCTGATGTATCGGGGATATCACTGGGATTGTGGATGACAGCGCATCTAAGTCACATTTTACGGTTTTTTTCTTCCAACACAGTAGTAGAGTACCTTGCCCTGAGAATTCGATGCTATCGCAACTTACGAACTTTGAGGCTAACAGACTGACCACGCAATTTAAAATATTCATGAAAAACCCACCGATTTTTAGTGACACTGTGGCGACGCGATATTTCGGCTATCAACCTCATATTTACGTTGAACATGGAGTCGCTCTGGGATTATCTGTTCTTTTTTAACAGTTGCTACCAAGAAGGGGGAAGTTCACAGAGAAAGATGTAAGTAATTCTGAAAATCTGTGTTGGTTGTAGCTCGGGTTGTTGGTTTTCCTGAATTTCTGATAGCTGAGCTTGCCGTTTAGATCGCAAACGTTCTATCACCGGCCGAAATGACAGCACTGGTGAATGTGCAGATTTGGTGGTGTTCCTTCTTATTTGTAGATTTGCGGCTCGCCTTGACCCTTGGACTCGACAACGACTTTGATCTAGCAACCAGGCGCTTATTTTACTACGCAACCTTTGGTCAAAATGTAGCTAATCAAGCAATGTTTGGATGCTACTGAAAACGAGTTTTTACTTAGAACCGGCGCCCAGAACACCAGTGAAAACCATGAAAGTGTCCACCCAATGCACAGAAGGATTCTTTGTCATGCTCCGTAGACATCATATAGTCCTGTGTGGAATTCGAATCATTGTGATGTATTTGCGCTATATGTTAATTAGCAAGGCAAACTCCTAACTAATCAGATATTTATTCTTTGACCCCTTTTGGGATCTAATGCGTTAGCTGAATTAGTGAACATGAAATTGAGACTACCTTTAGCCCTCACCAAGGTACTGAGGAGATCAGTGACACCCAGTATTCCCCTGGAGTTTGCTTTCAAATAAAACTCACAATTAGGGTTTAATTAGCCTAGTCTGACTGATAGGTTACCTGTCGGTTATTGTATTCAAAATTATTTTGACCTTATCTTTCGTTTGTTACCCAGATTCTCGGGTAAGTTCTGTAACAACATGCATCGGCAAAGCTCTGTTGCCTTCTGACATTTGGATTACACATAAACACCCCAAAGTTTTGTTGAGAAACTTTATGACAATTTATCCAAATGAAATTCGATTTCGAGTCCCAAATCAGAGCATGAAGTATTGGGAACTGGAACAGAAAACGTCATGGTTACTAAATTTGAGTTTTACGGTGTGTGTCGGTGTCAGTTCCAGTTGATTATAAATATGTCGTATGTTATTTCATACTAATAATGCTGGATGAATACTACTCATTGCGCAAGAGACTATGCTCTTGGTTTTGAAACACGCAACTGAGCATCGAGGAAAATCACCATGTGAAGAACGTGTCATGCTATCGGGCTTTCGTGTTGAGTGTGACGACTAGGTGTAAGTAGATTTATTAATTAACAATTACTCGAAACTCAAACCTGGGGTTTTCCGAAGGAATTTGGAGACGCAGTTAAATACTCGGAAGAGTCAGACAACTTTAGCTCACAAGATGGGGAAACATTTGACGATCGGGATTTTTCCGCCCGTCATTAGAAACGAACTGGCGCATATATGGATTCACCCAAGCAAACGGACATCGTATAAAGTTGCTAGTCACGTGGCATCGAAGCTTGGCTTATCACTAAGAAATCAAGGAGGCACCGAACATCTTCGTTTGGCTCCTCGGACACCATCAACAGCGCAGATCCATCACATCAACCCGGAAGCATCCGGGAAAAACTGAGTATCCTCATTGTCATGCATTAATGAAACGAGATAATATGACATTAGAATAGAGTTCTTACTAAAACGTGATTTCGTGAATGTTAAAGCTATTGGGAAGTATGCAGAACATCTTGTCACACGATCAGATAGATTTTCGCCTAATCAAAACAAAGCCGAATTAAGTGCGAGTATTTTGCGTAACTTGAAGCATGAGAGAACAAATGAGATAGATTGTGTTTCAGAGCTTGACTTCAGTGTACTAAGTGGGTTGGCAATCCCGAGTCTGTTTTAGACGATTTAGCGTAAATCAGTGAAAGGTAATAGAGACAACAACCTTAACGAATATCATTACATGAGTATCATCCGACAGCGGACTGTCGATGGGTCTAGTGAGGTGTGACAATTACGTGCAAGCTATGGGAAATTTGTTCATTCTTTGAAAAAGCTTAATGCGCTTGAGAAAACCAACCATCCTTTCTGCGCGTAAGATACCCGACGAGTCTAGAACCGAGGACAGGATTCAACAAGTATTCCTAGCCCAGATTCAGAGGAGCTCTCGTCGTGATGAAACAAGGTGAAGCGGGCCATGTCATCACAGACATGTCAATATTTTGTTAAAAATAACTCCAGTGAGTCTGGTTTTAACGTCGTCAACTTACGCATTTCAGTGACGAGAGTGATCTGTACGCCGTACGAAATGCAATTCGCGAGACAAATGGAAATTTTCATTGTTGGATAAAATTAGATGAGTACTGAGATATTTGAGTCACGAGTTACGTCGGAAGCAATTTCTCTGACGTCAGGGTTTCCAAACTGGAAAGGTAAATCAGGAATCATTGGAACATAAGATCATCATACCATTCTGAAAGCCAGGTGAAATTTATGCATATTGGCTGCTTAAATTCACCCAATAAACTGCACTGAAAATCTATCGCTCGACTATTAAACAATGAACATGTGGTATTTTTGAACCCAGCAAAACTGGGATAATACGCATGCACACGACATGCACACAAGCACACACAAACACACATGAAACGGCACAGTGATTTGTGATTGGTCTGTGGAACTCTGACCAAGATTGGTCTGTTCACTAGGCTGGGCAATTTGCATACGTCAGCCCGGTTTGCCTTACGGAAGATGTGTGTGTCATCGAGACGACGGACTAAGGGAACGGCACTACATTTGACCGGTAAAAAAGACTGACTATTCGGAAAGAACAAACTAATAGCAGGTCATTGTTTGATTGAATTCAGAGGTGTTAAGCATCACCTTTTGAATTCAGCATGTTGGGTCCGAAAAACTGCGGATGGAACCTGCTTCATTTGACATTAACCCTTGTTTGCACGTTCCAGTTCCAATGGAATTTTGTCGAACCAAAGTTTAGACGATGGAACGAACGAGTTAACCCGTATGAGACAAATAATCGGTCTGATGCGCATCTGAAATTCAAGAGGCAATTACGAACGAATCTCTGGTTTCGCGATGGAAACCAGTTTCATTCGACTTACGACTACCGACATTACGGTCCTCGAGCTGAGTGGAACCGTAGAAATTCGGTTACAGTTTACGAATCACCATCGAAAAGTCCTGCTTCCAGTGTACAGATGGATGAAGAAAATTTAAATCTAGAAAACGATCCAAATGTAGCACACAGTTCGTTGTTCTGGGCCCCCCAAGGTTATCCTAGAAATGGTCGAGATGGACGTTGGGATTACTCACGGGAAACGCATCACTTGGATTCCCAACGATCGATTCGTATGACCGCACGTACAGAACCCGCAAGAACCCCAAATTACATTCCGGAAAACGTTTATCCGCAACAAATGGTTTGGAACGAACATGGACAATTCTGGGGTTATGCTCCTATAAACCCACATTTGGCCAATGATCAGGGCTACGGAAGCGAACAGCCAATGATGGTCCCTTACGACAGTGATCGAGTTCACGCGGAATCGGATTTATGTATTCCACCGTTTTGTATACCGATTGACTGTGGTGACGGGGACGGGGATGGCAAAAAGTGTCGTTCCAATCGAGTCACCCTTTCCTGTTCCGATGCAAACTGTGATCCCCGTTGTCCTCCGTCCGTTGGGTGCCTTCAGAATGACTTATTCATGTGCAGTCCGGGGACATATGGACCACAATGCCGTGTACTGAATTCTTCCCGCTGTTGGCAAGAGTACTCGATTAATTGTGCTTTTGGTTGTACGGCACCCAACGACACAGAGGCACCGCTACGTTGCGTGTGTAATCCATGGAGCACAGATTCGACTCATAACCAGACATGTGTGCCTATCCAGTTGGAAGTTTTTTCATGTCCACGTGGCTGCAGTGCTCGAGGACGATGTGATCCACGAACCAGACAGTGCCAGTGTCACTCGGGTTACTCGGGACCGGCGTGTGAACAAGAATTGACTATATGCCCGTCTGGACTAACTGGTCCTGGGTGTAAACAGGATATCGACGAATGTTTGAGTGGTGAGAGCGGATGTGAACAACTTTGTTTGAACGAGTTTGGTTCGTTTCGTTGTGCCTGCAACGACGGCTATGAACCAGATCCACAGAATCCAAAACGATGTGTCCGGATCAGCGAGACATGTCAAAGTCGTTGTGTCTCTGGTCAAGGAGACTGCAACCAGAACAACAGATGTGTTTGTCGCCCTGGTTACGAAGGAGAATGGTGTGACCGAGACGTTGACGAGTGTTCTCAAGGGCTACACAAATGTGACCACGTGTGCATCAATACTGTTGGCTCATATGAGTGCAGATGCCATGCGGGGTACGTACAAAGTCAGGAAAATCATCATTGGTGCACGCTGGTTGCTTGTGAACCCCAGTGTGTCGTTAATCAAGGGACTTGTGGACCAGATAGACTTTGCCAGTGTAAGCCAGGCTTTACCGGAGTTGACTGTGGTCAGGATATAGATGAATGTGCATTGGGGACACATCAGTGCGAGCAACAATGCGTTAATACCCATGGTTCTTACTACTGCACTTGTCGATCCGGTTATAAACCCTACTCCAAGGACCCCAATCGATGTGGACTGGATGTGTGTGATCCTACTTGCAGCGAACAACAAAGTCATTGCAAAGGTCGCATGTGTTTGAATGGGGGTGTGTGCCGTCAGTTCGGAGATAACGAAAGTCAATGTGTTTGCCCTCCGGGATACGAAGGGACTTTGTGTGAACAAGATACGGATGAATGCACTCTGAATCCATGCGATCATCTCTGTTTTAATACACCCGGTTCATACCTCTGTGCTTGTCAGCCGGGTTATCGGTTACAGCCAGATAACAGAACTTGTGTTCAAGATCCTGTAGAACCATGCGGTGGTGGTTGCCTGAATGGTGGAATATGTGTAACTGGGAATCGTTGTCAGTGCCCACACGGTTTTGAGGGCGAACGCTGTGAGAAAGAGAGAAACCCCTGTCTCTACACAAATGAATGTGAACACCTTTGTACTCCAAATCGAGTAAGTCCACTGTGAACGACTTTTATCTCCCGACCATCTATACCGGCCGTATGACTGAGTAGATGAATGAAGTTCATCTCAGAACTTTTGAATGGTCTCGGAGGGTGAACATACTTTCAATCATCCATAGTCCAAGTTGGCGCCAACGTAAACAAAAAGGAAGTATCATGAATGTTGCTGCTGCTTACTATAGTGTTAAATTGGATAATATTTATGAAGAAATGAGTTCTAGTTTCTTCGAGCAACCTATGCTGGGCGGATTTGTTTTGGGGAGCAGGCGAAATTTTCTCCCATTCGCTGAATTTCAGCAGGGACAATGAGTTTAATAACTGTTCGAAGTTGATTTGTTGAAGGAAAAGTGTTTCTTTCTAGACTGTTTTGCACGTGATGTCCTCATCTCTGTCAAACGTTTAGAATTATTACTTCATTAGAAGAAAGAAGAATTAATGAAAGCTAGAAACCAAAGACCTACAAAACTGAAACTTCTCGTCCAAAATCATAGAAATTCGTGTCGTCTACCCTTGTCCGACTCCGGAACACGTGTTGGGATAGGTTGGAAACAGAGAGTTAGAGAAACGATGCATTAAAAATTATGCCTCAACTTTCTGGGAAATCGATCAAACAAAAATAAATCAAATAAGACCAATTATACATGAGTTAATTCAAGCAATTAGTCCGCTTGTTTCAGCGGAATTAAATTGGTTTTGTTAACCTAATAAATTGAAACTTAGTGCATAGGGAATATTTCTCGCTTTTAAAGTCGATTAACAGTTCACAAGAACTTCTCTTTTATCGTACCTCGTTTCTTAACAGTGACTGATTCTGGTCTAAGGCAAGCTCCTGAAATTCATTCGAGATCAGACTAAGAAATATTCTGGAAAATGCCTCCCGAACTCTAACCAATAGACAGTCTCGTGGCAACAAGTAAACAATTTGCGTCGAAGTGTTTAATATTCAGTGACAACGTTTTCGGAAAAAAATAATGAATCGGTCCACATTTGGGAAGTCGAGGGGTTTGGTTTTCTTAGTGCTCCACATAGGAATAAAATTGGAGTGACAGTCTGCGGAATGCGAACAAGAAATGCGGTCTTTATGTAATCGAGATTGTCTGGGTGTCCATGCGGTGAGATGAATTTCAAGAGGGCAGAAAGGCAAGTCGTTATACCTTCATCTCTCCTTTGTCAGCTTTGAAGAACGGACTAATTAAATCCATTCTGTTGGAGTTACCTTAACTAAGATGTACAAAATCGGTCCCGTTGACGGTCGTAAACACCTTGTCCTGGTCACTCATATCATAAGGGACGAATTTCCGGTAGTTGGACTATCCCTATCAAACCGTCCACGAGTGTCAGACCTTCACAGTCGACTAGGGCGATAGGTAATATCGGTCGGATAAATATCGCAAGGGCAAACTCTTGTAGTGACACGGATATTTCAGGGGAAAGTTGATAATTTTCGACCATCATTTTCTCTACCATGTGCTCCGACTATTGATTTTTATTTTGTGACATTTGTTTGGTTGTTTTTGTTTCACGGAAGACATTATATGCACATGTCCACCTGATTTATCATTTTCAAGGATGTGTGCGTTTGATTACCGTTTGTCACTTGGCAATTTTGCCGTAGGTCAATCCTTTGTGCGGTGCTACATTGGTACTAATTAGGTACTTTGATATAAATAACATATTTATCTAATCTGGTAGCTAATTTCAGTCCCCTCTATTCTATTGACTGTCTGTTTTCGCCAGTTGCTTCTGCAAGATCCCATAAAAAACAAGTCCGCGGCGAACATACCGAAATTCTTTAATAATCCAAACAAAATCCTGCCAAGTGTTGTGCGAGTGACAGTGGCCAAGTGGAGTAAGCATCTGTCATCCCCAAAAGTCATCGGTTCGAATGACATATGCGCCGATCACTTTGGAGGCAGATGATAATTCGCTGTCGCTCGGCTCGTCCCGTGCTGGACTTACCGAATTCTCATATGGTTTTACGCCAATTCAGGTCTTTCGGTCAGGGGCCCCTGTTCCCTCGACCCCGTGTAACGTGCACTAGGAATAACACAAATGAACGGAATTTGGAATTTTCCGCAAGAAGTATGCGAAAACTCCCCTGATCTTTACATTACTATTTTCACTAGGACGTACTAGTCCTGCTCGTACTCATTCGCAAGAAGAAAAATCATAAATTGGTAGTCGTACGGATAACCTTAGAGTAGTTCTTAACAGAACGATGTCGGTTAACTGATTATTATCAAACTGGAGTATACAGTCACTTATAACTGTTGGTGCATTACCAATCTAAATCGTCATCAGATGCTATCATCAGTCTAGAGAAGAACTAGAACACCAACGCAGTCTAGCGTACAACCTCTGGGCTTTTTCTAATGGAATTTTATTTTGTTTGATTTTGGCGAATACAGACTTGATCTAACTGTGAAAAGGCTCCAAACTAAGCAGGTCTCGAACCCCCATATGGATGCATATGTACTGCCAGTGCTATACCAACTACCCCGAAGCGTGTTCAGACATTTCAATGACCGCTAGTTACCCGTTCACGTCACGTAAGCCTATGCTATCCAACAAAATTAACGTCTGACAGTTTGACCGCCATGCAGAATTTTGCTGTGAGTCAACCAGTAACAGCTACTAAGAATTCATGAGCTTCATTGATTAAGAATTTTGATGATATTTGAGCAACTTGTTCCTCAAAGGATTTACTAAACAAATCCCACGAGTTTGGGATCTGGGATATTTCATTTGCTTATTTCATTTTGGTTCTGACGGTCATTGGTTAGAAGAGAATCAGGTACCCTGATGGTTATTTTGAAATCAATACTAAAAGAAGCTTGCCAAATGGATCAATTTTGACCCACTTAAAGTAGGTTGTTTATGGTTGACAGGACCGGACACATCAATCTGACGTTCGGTAAACTAGTCGCTGGACTCCGCATTTTACGGTCTAGACGTACAAGCTATTCCTTTATTCGTACTTGCAAGGGCACGTCATGTTTTGACCCGTATCCAGTCTCATATTATTTTGGACTAATATCAGCATTGCCTGGACTTGTCTGAAAGTTTTAGATGAAGACGTGTCTGTCCTTCACATGGTAGGGCATTGGAATGTCTGCCAATAAATTGTGGGGTAATACACTGATAATTGGTACACTTAACAGTACGTATGTACCAATATGCAGACGTGACTTATAAGAAAGCAGTCCCAATAAGCCAATCAGATTGGAGTTTCGGAAGGTTTTGAGATAAACTAGAAATAATATTCGAAATTGTAACAATAGCCCAAGTGTTTAACAAATTTCGAATCATCGCTTCTGTGTGCGCATTTAGTCACTCCATGCTTGGGGCTAGTTGCCTAGTGACTACTATGCCCTAATGCCGAAGAAAGGAACTTATCATATCGACAACCGACCTCCCATACAAGGCGAAATTATCCATGATGCAAAGCTATCGTAAAAATAAATTTATTACTTAGTGTTTTACATTTGAAAGTCGTGACACTAATCAAAAGGAATAACACAGAAAAAAAATCTGTCATAGCTCCATTTTAAAGCAGCGGATAAGCTGACAGTCCGAGGATTACGCGCAATGCTGGACCAGGTACATCAGCATTGCTGTGATTAGCTCACTCATGTTACAACTTATGACACTGCAAAGAAAATCATGTATAATATCACCACATCTCGTCTGTTCAACCAGCGCTGCAACACGAGCCTCTAAAAGTTAAACTTTTTCAATTTGTAATGACCTTGTTGTGTTTTTCCTCTATGTTGCTTACAGTGGTAAGGCTAAAAGTGGCGACAAGACTAAAGGATTGTGGATCGTACCTAGATGAGTGTGAATCAAAGCCTGAGATTTGGGGGTTTTGGCCAGCGACTTAAGCAACCCATAAACCATTCCTGATGAATTCAAATCATTAAGGAGCCCGCGCTTCAGAAACAATGGGTTAAGCGTCTGTCACCGAAATGGTTTAAGATACGAATCCCAGATTCGTCGGTCATTTTGGTGGTATACGGAAATTCGCTGTTCTCCGGTCCGTTATCATATCTGACCTAAGGGGACCTTTTCTGGTCCCATGCTACTCCAAATTCATGGTTGCCAGTTCCCCATCACCTGCCCGACTTGGGAAGTGAAGCGTGGCGGCTATGGGGAAGGTCCCGTCCCCTACATTCATGATTTTGATGTCATAAAAAATCTCCAGCTTCTGGTGCACCGAATAAGATATTTACCGTGGTAATAAAAAGACAGAAAGGGGTTTTCTGTTCAGAATTACCTCATTAAAAATTGCGTAAGAGAACAAGTAATCGATAGACTTCTGACCTTGCCTCGTATCAATGACAAAACTTGCCCGAATTTTAAATAAAACTCTCGTACTCCAGTATCGATAGTCTGTGCCTGCACGGAGCAATAAGT
The DNA here is from genome assembly GCA_008360955.1 of Fasciolopsis buskii. Lineage (NCBI taxonomy): Eukaryota > Metazoa > Platyhelminthes > Trematoda > Plagiorchiida > Fasciolidae > Fasciolopsis > Fasciolopsis buskii. Next base: position 150,595 of record LUCM01000403.1, on the reverse strand, counting down.
CGTCGGAATTTATAGCCAGAACCCATTTTCGTATTCACATCATCTCACTGAGGTGGATCATTTCGTTTTACGTGGGCATTCATTTGCATTAGCTGTGTCGTAGACCGATGGGTTGGATGCATTCTTGTTTGAAATCCATGCTTGAAAAGCAGCGGATTTGCGGTGTTAGTGATTCCTTAAACGGCATTCTATAGAAATGACTGGTCCAAACATGGATTTGTATTGCTGAAGGAACTGATAAACGGTAGAGGATCCACGTCTGTAATAAAAAAAACAGCAAATTCAGCTAGCATTATTATCAACGGCAGGTAATAGTAGAGTACCACGTACGCGTCAAATATCAGTCATTATAGAACAATCAAATCATGCAGATTCGATCCAAAACTTAGCGTTAGCCAATCGGTACAAACGGTGCGGTCCCAGATCGGTCAAATAAATAGTCATGCATTAAGAAAATCGTACACGCCACATTAGCTTTTTGCAAACCTCAACGTCGATTGCTCAGTGCAGTAGTTGGTTGATGGACAATTGAGCAAAACCAATAGAACTCAAATTAATCGTGCTTCACGACAGGTCAGCTAGTAGGATCAAGGTTAACGACAGTTCATACTAAGAGGCTTACATAATGCGCCGACAGTAACAAAAGTGCCGGCAGCTCACATAGCCAAGTCAACAACACGTGAGAATACTGAAAAGGAAGCTGAGGAGGAATGATAAGTCATCCAAGTTTTTGATACTGCTGATTGGATAACTGTGAAAGTAGACAAAGAGACGAAAATCGTACGAATAATTTAAGAACAAGAAGGAGGCCTGGGGATATTGGAGTCCATGCACATCACAATGTTTATTGGGTCGACGATTACGAGGCTGAGGAAGATACAAGAATGAAACTATTTGTGGTAAACGTATCTTGCTTTCGAACTGCAGATATATGGAATTCTGTGTTACTTCGGCAATCAATAAAAGCTTACTATTTAAGTAGCACTGAATCTTCAATCTCAGTTTAGAACATACAATAATTATTTCTTGTAAGCGAGAGTAAATGCCGAGAAGCACTGTCAAGAATATTACTGGGTTTTGTCGTAATAGTTAATTTAACTAATGCACTTCGATGTAATTATTTACTATCAAAGTTAGTTAGATTAGCTGACATTAAATGAAAGAGTGCGATCCACATTTGTGGAATCAAAACACCTTTCAGGCCACCTAAACAGACAAACAGACCAATTGCAGGTGCCCGACTACTTGGTAAGACACCCCAGCGCAGTATATTGCACATTTCAGAGTAAGATTTCTAGGCGCTAATTCGAAGCCTGATTTCGTCTTGATGCGAATTCACGATAACTTGCACTCTTTGACCCCTTAAGTCTTTCTTTGCGTCACGGAATAATAGCGGTTTAGCAGACAAGACTCATCTGGAACCGACAAACTGTATCGTCTGCCACTCGAACCACTTTCCGTTACATCTGGAGACCAACAGGCTTTCTAGTGGTAAATAGTAACATTCCGTCTCCGTCGATATGGTACCATGGCCAAACTGTTGGGCGTGGTAGACATACACTGCTCATGATTCCTAACAAGGATGAAGCAGCTGTACCCTGCTCTCATGGTTTCTTCGTGGTGAGCTGAGCGATTATATCAAGTGGTAAACTATATCATGAATTATGGTCTTATGGTAGATCACTGGCAGCAACATGCGAAAATTTCATTCAAATCCGTTGAAAAAAACGCCGATACGGCGTAACAGCAAATGCTTTAGACAGGAGAGGATGAAGAACCTAGGTGGTTGCTTCGGTTTTGTCGTACCCCTATTGGGTCAGGGCAGCATCAAATAGTTTTATTTCGAAAAAGTGTGCAGAACTTCGGATCTGGTAGGTGAGCGCAACAATAGAGGGTCAGCTGCTTCATGGGAAAAAAGTGGATCAAATCTTGTAGTGTTTTGTGGTCCAGATCTGAAGAAGTCTCGACGCATTGACTGGCCAGGTTATTCAGGAGAAGGTCCACGGAGAGAGGAATGAAACAGCCAATGAATACGAACGCGGAGCCAAGTGTCCTAATACCATCTTTCAAAGAACATAGTAAAATTCCAGATGAACTTTGCAGTAAGACCAGAAGAACACTATTCTTTGGAAGGACTACCAACAACAAGCACTGGTCTCTGAATTGGTCAAATCTGCTTTGGCGAAAAGGCGTGTTTACAAAGAACGTTAACGCGGTGCGCAGGATTGCTTTGCATACACTTTTATGAGAATCGATCAAATGCGGCACAGGGGACAAATTTGACGAGAATTCATGGTTATAGAAAAATAAATTCTTATTTTCAATGGAGACAATTTTGTTTTGGGATCTGGCTGGTGATGGAATTTTTATCCACTCGTCGTACATGCATTGATGTTGCAAAGCAAACAGACCCCAGGGGGCAAATGAGATCTAGGTTTTGGAAATTTCATTTTATTCTACGCATAGCCAGTTTCAAAGATATGGAAAAGCTATGAAACGAGATGATGAGTATCAGTGAATTTTGAAGGTAAAGAGAGGGGGCAGTTTTGTTTAAGGCGGCGTCTTATTTACCAATTCTACGAACCAACTCCGGTCTACATCCATGATACTACTGATCTCGAAACGATTGAACAGAGAAGCAATGTTTTATCTTCACCCGGTCACTCTCAAAGGTGTGAGATGGCCAGTTCATCGCACTGAATAGTCTTTTCGTTCTGAATAAAAAACTGCTTGCTCATTTCTAATCTGATAGGTTCACCCCGATTCATTGTTGACAATGCGAATGCTTAATGCTTTACAGCTTTTGACGTATTTAATCCTGGCCAGTCTGCCGCGTGAAAATGAATTGTCCACTGTGCTGTACGGTCATTCTTTAACCACTACTGACGGGGATGGGGTAAATCAAACAAGGACCGAATAAACAAAACTGATAGACCAAAAACTAAGTGTTCTGCTTGAGATAGATTTTACTTTTACCTAAATTCTATCATTTCCTCAGGCAGTTAGCAGGCAATCCCACTTTCCTATTCAACACAAAATATTTCACTTCGGGTTTATCGGATTGCATCTTGCATGTTTTTGTATGTGTTCCATATGCCCATAAAACACTATGAAATGAATTTGTTGGGCGAGATGTGAAACTACGCCTGATGAAGGTGGACAGTAAGCTGACACGTTGCAACCAGGTCCGATTGGTTTCAAGAAGTATAATCAAGAAGACTGATTGGCGATGGAAAAAAGGAAAGAATTTTAATGGAACGATTCCAGACAGAGAGGGATGTTTGCCCCATCCGCAGGTTTGCTTATCAGTTCAGGTATATTTACTTGGGGATAGAATGTGGACTGAGAGCAAACTGAAGAAAATAAATTAGATTTCACATAATGTTTATGGACGAGCGGATTTTTCATGTTTCTGCCTCTAGTCAACACTTACTCATGATTAGACGTGTGAAACAAAATCGCGGATATCAATTCTTTCCAGTTTTACAAATTTCACTTTTGCCGTCTCATCGGTCGTAATTTTCCCGCCAAATTCGCCAGGATATTGGGAAGAAGACTAGTCTGTCCGGTACAACATTGGCGAGTACTGTTTTCTCTATCTTTTGTTGAACCATTGCGAGAAGTGGGCTCTAGTGGCAATGAATTAGCAGGTACACACACATTTTTAAAAATTGTAACACCGTTGGTGATTGCCTTACTAATCCCCAATTCACTCTATCTGATCTGGCTTTCCAGGCATTCGTCGACAGTGTGTATTCGGTTACCAAGGGAACCTGAACCCATGTTCAAAGCCTTCGTTGTATTTGGGTTGCCTATTGAGAATCCATGTATGTGTGGAGTCGACTGCTGTCGTCGTGAAAAACTGACGAGCAAATCTTATATCTTGTTGAGTCGCAGTCCAACTGACGGCCAGCAGTTATCCCTGATGGTCTGATAGTTATGACGTTCAACTCGCAAATGCTTGACCCCACCGCCAATCCCAGTGCAGTGGATGAAACAGTCATGCTTTACACGTAACTTCTAAAGAGAAGGGAGTTAATGTAAGCTTCCACATATCAGGCTCGTCTTCCAGTTTGTTGCCTATCTGCCTGAGATTCCAGCTATCGATTGGACGCAAATGTCCCAAGAAAACCACCGAAAATGGGGATTTATTATCAGGAATGCTGATGAAATAAGCATATCGCAAGATGTTATGGACTCGCTAACTTAGGCATTGATACTCCAGGATGACCCATGCGCTTGAGATTACTAGCTTACACTGGCGTCACTAATCGTCGACCGAACACTAAAAAGCAACCCATTACCACCACCGGATGCTGCAAATTTCTACCTTGGGTAATTTATGATTTCTTTTGTAACCCTACCGCAGAAGGCAAGTGTACTTTTTAATTGGTAGCCTCATACTGAGATATCACCAAACCATGCCGCCTATTTCGGTATCATCGTTTCATGGCTTTCTCTAAAGGACACAGGTCTTTACTTGGACCAGAAAACTTAATGAGGATACTTTGCCCTGATAATTCGTTCGAAGCGGAGACAAGATCTAGGCTAGGATTAGTGAATTCCCAGACCACCGCATCGGAGAACAGGGAGAAGAAATAATGTCAGATTTCGAGGTACATCTAACGAAAGCGTGGAATAAAGCTAACAAGGCCGGTGAAAGTACTGATGCGAAGCCGTGAACTGGAATCTCGAGGTTGAAAGCAGACCGGGGATAGAAACAGTCAATTCGTTATGGTGCGTTTCGGAGCACATGGTTCTCGAGAGTCAAGCTACAGATGATAAATAAATTCGTTTCCATTCCGATTTATCAATGTGCTTCGTGTCAATCTTTCGTATTGATAATGGTGTTAACCCATGGGACGATTTGTTATCAGCTGCAAATGAGGTGCGATCAAATTCGTTTCACAAATGGAACCAAAATCATTATTAAAATAGAGCAAAATGAATTAACCCACTGAAAAGGTGAATATTTATGCAAACATGAATTACGACAGGCTCTCAGGAGATCAGAATCAAAACACATTCTGAAATTTAGTTTTTCACTATTCCGATGGGCGAAGAGCATTTAGCCAAGCCTGCTGGATGAGGATAACCCCTTTTTACATCAACCTTTCAGTCTTCCCCTAATTTGGACCGAATGCACTCATCCATATAATCTTCTACAATGAGTGGTAGCAATTCCGAATTTGCTTTTTCCAGTTCGGTCCGAAGTTAAGGTGTTTGTTTCTGCGATACACTTTTAGTCGCATTTATCACAGTCGACGTGGATGAATGAGTACTGGCATGTGCTTTGCTGCTAATGATTAGCAATCATTTGCTGCTGTAAGATGTACTCATCTGATTCTGGATTCAGAAAGCAGACCAAAGCCTGCCTGTTGATCTGGGCATTCACAAGATCCTTAAGTGCGTTTCACAGAAAGGATCGTTGTCATAGTGACCTGGTATTGCCTTACCCCTTGACTCATCGGGAACTCCATCGACACTTGGTTCCACGATGTGCATTCTTACGTATACCACTGGCGTGTTAAAGGGTTCTGCTGTTTATCAGTGGCCTAATCGCCAACACTTCCAACCCCATAGAAGTCTGTGAGGAAGACTCCGGTCTTCCATGTTCTATATCAGATCGGTAATTCACAGCACCACCAATGAGACTATTCTGCGGATGTTCTGCTCTCGGTGTCAGTAAGTTATGAGTTTCGCCCAGCCGTTGATTCAAACGGCGTTTGCATTCGTAGTGCGTAGAAAAATAGTCACATTTGCGTCACTTTTTAGTCGACTCCACTACTTTCTACTTCACCGGTTCATTAATGCGCATCGATGGCGTTTGTCTTAATTTCTCTATGGCTGTTTGGCAAAAAACAAACAATAGTTGCCCCTCTGTCTCGTGCCAAAATTTCTTTCATACATTTGCAGTACTTGCGTCTGTATGAGGGTGGAAACTATCCGATCCTACACTGTTGCCGCCAGAATTTCTTCCCCTTCTTATTCGATCGAGATTAATGCAAGACTATCAAGACAATCAGTGACCTAGCAGTGAATTTCGTTATATACTGAACAAACCGTCAATGGCCAACTGTTTCGCTGTGAGTATCGGTTCGATTCAGAGGGACCTGATTCTTTAATTCTAATTCCTTTTATATTCTGTAATCCTTTTCGCAGGCAACAAGCTATTCAGACCACATGTCAACCCCAAATGGTCAATGTCTTTGATCCTGAAGTCATATCTGGAACCGTGGAATTGGAGGAAACTCTCAACTTTGAGTTTTTTCCAACAATTTTAGGACTTCTATATTTTTCTTTCATTTTCTAGTCTCTTCATTAATGAAGTGACGGTGTATCACTCTCAAGAAGGGAATCTGGATCAAATGAGGGCTGTCAGTTGGAGAAGCTGACCATTGGTGACAGGATTCGGACCCACTACCTTCAATTCGAAAGACTGCTGTCTTAGTGGGTTGACCATAGGTAGTCATAGAGTTAGCGAACTAGATTAATACCGAATATCGTTCCTCTACCTTCCATATACGGCAAGCAAGTTCAGAAGTTTGCCACTTTTCTTTGGTAAACAATGTGAAATCTCGGCTGATCAGTGCACTCGTCTGTTCCGCCAACTACTCACATTTTTGATTCCAAGCTCTTGTTCACGAACTTCGTAGGAAACAGCGCATTTAGGGTCGAGCGAGTAGCTACTCCCTCGGGAAGCTATTAATCTGAAAGCACTTCTTTTCATTTCATAATATGCTACTTTACGGTCAATCTGCCAGAGCCATTCAGTGCGTTTCTGGCTACCTCCAATAGGAATCAGTCCTCCGGCCAACACAATGATATAGCAGACACGGGGACTCCGTACCAAGTGTCAAACGGAGTATTTCCTGCTAACACATCAGCCGACAGAATGTCAATTCCGAAGCACACAAGTCACACTGACAACTATTTTGTTGTGGGCAGGACTAGGTCCCTGAATCAGCAAGCAGTAGCGGTCTCCCGAGTTCGGACTAGTGGTTGTCCAATATTGCGAAAACATACTCCTTCCCCCTTTCTGCCGTCAGCCGGGTGTGCACAACCGAATTAACTTATGTGCCACCTTTTCTATGAGGCTGATCCTGACGATGATGACGAAGATGATGGGACCGTGTTACTGGTCTTATCAGTACCTACGATGACGTTGAAGATGATTCGTGTGTCCTAATCTTCTGGACCCCATATACTCAGACTAATACAGCACGATAGATTCCGATCACAGCAGTTTTACGAATGTCTGACTGATATTACCGAAAAGAGTTCATATTCTTATTTTATGTCTATTTTTTATCAAAGTGGCCATTGTGTGTGGTGCACGGATGCGACTAACCGTGTACTGGACAGCTTGATTCCTAGCCCACTCCTTATGCACGGTGACAGCGTAGCAGAATGGGGGATTCTGAGGGAAATTTAGGATTCATAGTGCTAATTTGGACAAAATTGTTTGAAGATTGTTGATTCCGTACAAATTGAAGGAGCCACGTACATGAGACGAAATATGAGCATGTTATCCATAAAGCAAACAAAATACAACCAGGAAGCTAAACTGTTTAATCGCGAATCCGCAAAGACACGCAGGATGTCACTAATTGATCTATCCTACAACAGCAGACACCTAGAAGCTAAGGAGTGAAATAACGAACATGCAAACACGCAAGCACACTCTGCTGGTCGCATGTGAGTCGGCTAGTCGATCACATTTTTATACTCCAGCCATGAGTATCCCTGATGTTAATCAGACCCCTGTGTGTGTCCATACTACTTGTAGGCTTGCTTCAGTGTCCATAAGGAAAAGGAGACCGATTTTCCGTTAACTGTGTGCTATTCGTCACTCCGAGACAGTAGCTTATTTGACTGCTTGATTCAAAAATGATACTGGACAAGCTTATCATCAAAAGCGACCTTTTCCGAAATAAAATGGCATATACTGTCGAAATTCTTGTTTACAATCACATTGCTTTTGTGTCTATAGTGGTGTAATCTTTTGAAAAACTTCACCCAGCACTCCATAGTTCAGCCAACTTGGGGTGACATATCAACATGAAATCTGGTCATGGAATGTCACTCGACTGACTTGCACAAGATATTCCCATATAAAAACAGGACAGTGTTCAGACGACTTGCCATCCTGGCAAACCTCGTTACTAATTTTACTCAAGGGACCAGTTATTCTAGATGAAATCGACCAATACCGATACTGTCAATAATCCTATTTTGTGGTGAAATTCTCACTGAATAGTTTTCCAGACATGCACTGAGCCGGCATTTTGCTCCACGGATGCCGTCGGTGTCACGTTTCTGCTATTCTTGAAGATATCTTTTACTGACAAAAATATTGATTTTAGCTTCGACTAATCACTTTTACTGCCTGTCCCTAAAATGTACCTCGACACAGCCCATTCCAAATAAAAACCTCCGGTGCTTTTCTTTTGGTAGAAAAACAAAATGACACCGTATTGAATGAAATTCATGTTCATTGAATTGGTGAGACACAATGGAAATGATAAATGTGACGTGACCATAGGCTGAACATAGCTGCTGAACGGGACTGTACAGAATTGACAGTTCTATGCAAACATTTCAAAGTCCTGGGAAGGTTTGGCTCCTCCTCAGTGTCATTCGATAATCCCTTGCACTTTGAAATGATCCGTTCTCCATAAGAAATTTCATGAATTCTATCCATGCATCCCCAGAGCATATCAGACAATTGAATTTGATCAAAGTGAGAGTTATTTATGAACAGCTAATCTGAGCCCCAATCCGACGTGAACTGGGTGAAGGGGGAAGTAATTTGCGTGGGTTTGGAAGAAAAATAGTGGTACAAACAAACCTCAAGTTATGAAAGATTTAGAGATGAGAAAAAAAGCACATCAGTGAACTGTTTGCAGGTGACTGCATGAATACGAAAAATTAGTAACACCGTTCTACGCGAGTTTGTAAACTATTTGAGATATTGCAAAAGATCGATCAAAATAAATCTTGCGGAATATATTTCCAATCGTCCCTCGCTATTCGGTGTTTTGTCACTTGAGTACTGCCACTTGATTGAAAGATCCCAGTGTTGTCAAATTGTTAAGCGAATCATTTTGATCTAATCACCTAATTTCGTTCAACCGGTTTTTGTATCAGAATCACAATAAAGTGCCAAATGTTGTGCGACAAATAGTCGCTTTCTGAATTGCAGCCTAATTAATCTGGCTCGAAATCACGTTCTACTTACATTGTTTAGAAACTATTCCTCACTTTACTTCAATATATCCCACAAGAGCGGGATAGGAATGTCTCGGTTACAAACGGGCGAATTCGAAATCAGGCGGTTTTCATAATGGTTTGTGGGACCTCGAAAAATGGGGTTCCATGTGGTCTGAGTATCGATCATTGCAAACTCGGATTTCCCATGTTCAGTATTCCCCCGGTCATAATAATCATGATCGAAGGCAAAAATTTTAGTTCTTCTAGCTTTCATGTTCCATCTTGATCGATCAGCATCAGAACTTCAGATTTGAAAACAGTAATAATGAAAAATGTTCCAACTCGGACTTCACAAGGGAGCACAATTTCCAAAACAGAACGAATGCAAGGAACTAAAAATAGGTAACTTTGACACGAAATCGTTTAAACCTTAGATGAAGCCCGTATACCGTTGAAAGAAGACCAAAATGACAGGTGTTGCCAACTGTGATGCATTCGAAAATCTCCGGTTTTAATATCATTGAGGTAGCAGTGCTTTCTAGGTAAAAAGAAGTATCAGCTAATAACGAGTTATTATTATTTTACCATATTTCCTTTATTAGATCGGTTTTATAGACTACAGTTAGGTCAGTCTAAGTAAATGCTTCTGAACATGAAAAATAACCCTTCCGGAGCATGAAATTTTCATAAAAGTTTTTGGAATATTCCTAGGATTTTTCCTAGTTTCAATTCATCATTGATAACAAACTCGCTTGTCTAGCAAAAGCACTTATTTTTACAGAATATTATGCCTACGATTAGGCAAATATTTAGTGGCTGAAGAAAATTATTTGTTAACTGGTGTATTTTGCATTAATTGGGTCTAATGCGCACGGCTGATCACGAATGGGAGAATTTTCGTCTAGGGAAGACCTTGGTTTACACTAAAGTCAACCTTGTCACAAGGTCACCTGGGCGCACTGCATTGATCGTTGGCATAGTTACCCCGGCGGTTAAACAATGAGCAACAAACAACAAAATCTTTTGTTGCCAAAATGTAGTGGGTAAAGAACCGATTTTAAACCATCGCTTGATTTTAAATTTTGTTTTTTTTTCAGCATTTTAAGCTAAATGGCGCTACGGGTTTTATNATAGTTTTTATGAAAAAAGTCGATCACATCAAAAAGTGCCCACAAACTTACTTATGTTTATACGGGAATTTCGTGACAGAATTTCCTTCACCTAATCCAGTGGCGGATTACTATCGATATCTCATGCACCATCCTTCAGAGTGACTTGAGTACTATTTGAACATTTCAAGTTTCACCAGATATGTGGTATGAATTAATAGCATAACAAAACGGGATACAATTATCCTGTCTCGTATTCGAAACCTCGGATCACATCAGTCTAAGGATCCGTTAATTTTTGTCGGATGCGTGGGGTATGATGATTTGAAATACACTTACAACACAGACTGTTCCAAAAAGAACTTCTCCGACGAAGTTTTCTCGTTTTTTTAATCCTCGGCCAACTTGCTCACTTGCACATGAATAAAATTAGAAAATCCTTACTAACGGAACAAAGATGAATGTATTCCAGATAGGGATAATTTTGTCACTGTGGCAGTGGAGATATTGCTTTCATTCTAAGAAAGTATCCAGTATAAAAAGATGGAATCATCTCGGAAAGAATTTCCGTGTTTCACTCTATCAAACTTTACTAAACATGTTATCCGGAGTAGAGTGGGTCTCTTTCATTCTGACATGAATCGAGTAAAAGTATGTTTAGGTTGGAGGTATGCTTCATATAAAATCATAACCCGCGCTAAATCGTGATTCTATTAGAAATATATTTAGTATCTTCCAAAGCCACCTTCCTAAAGTCTTTTTATGATCGACTTTTGGACCAAGAGATTTCCCTGTCAAAAAGATACTGGTTTTACGAAACCTACTGGGCAGGATGTGGCTAACTTTGTGATTGGTCGAGTGTGCTTGAAGTACATATGAGTTGAACCAGTGTGCCACTTAGATAAACGTGGGAATCTTCAAACCTAAATGTCCACGTGAATGAAACTTGTCAAGACTTCAACCAAGCCGGTTGAAAACTTATAGAAATTTGGATAGCAAGTAAACAAAAATACTGAATTTGTAAAACTTGAAGTGAATCATGAACGCTAATTGAAAAACAATCAAAGCATTACTAAGATGCCTGCAGTTCAGGTAGCACTTAACCACGGGTAACAGCATACTTTCATCACTATGACTTGTTTTGCTCATATGGGATGACTTACTGCAGATGTTTGGAAAGTGAAACTTAATGTCTTGGTTGAAACCGGAGTCTGGGAATGCGTATGACTGGAACGCCTTGAAATAACTTATCCTCCCTGTCAACTCAAAACGGAAGGTCAGCAAAAGGTCCAGTTTATACACTGGCCCTGCCCACGTGATGCCCTACACACCCAATCAATCGATTCTCCTTTCGCCGACATATTGGCCGTTGTCGTTTCATCAGTATTGTCGATAAGCAAAGAATATTAGGGATGCTTGTACTAAAGCAGAAAAAATTATTATCGAACTTACGAGACCTACCTTGTCCGCGCACAGTCGAATTCAAAACTCAATTTCACGCAGTTACTTCATCATAAACGATATATTTTGCTTTCTTCCATTGTTGTACGATAATTCACAAAATACTGGGAAAATATTTCCGCTTCTTTTATCTCCTTTTTCCTTGAAATAAAATGAAAATAGTATCTACAAATTGGATAAGAATAAAAAAATAATACCCCTCTAAAGTTCCAAAGTAAAAATGATAACTTAATCAGAATACTATAATTAATCACAGGTAATAATATTTAAGTCCAGCCTGCCATCAAACCTGTCCAACAAAGTCACTTAGCAAAGTTGCATTACGCAGGCCGGCTATTTGCGATAACTGATTTTTTTACCGGGATTCACATCTCGCACTGCTGTTCGTAATGAAAACTGAGATTTTGAATGTTGCCTATTTTTTCTATTCAAAATTCAACACAACAGCCCAAAGCAGTGAAGAAACTTGTGGAAATCGTTCGGTCATTTGACAATCCGTAGCGCAAGTTGCCAGGGAAAGTTTCGATAACCAAAATATTTTACCTAGCTAAAGAAAGTTTGTGACTTCCTGTGACTTTCGGTTACTGTGTACAAGCTTTCCAAATTAGACTACCATTTATAGCACGTCCAGTTAGGCTAACCAAAATCTACCTACAATGTGAAGTCATTCGCATGCATTCTTGAAATGCTAATACAATTGTTCCGCTAAAAACAAAGCAGTTCATAAAAGCATTGATATTCCATGTTACTTTAATTAATTTATGGTTTACCTGGACAAGGAGTGCATTTCTCGAGCTACACTCGATAGTTTACAATTACACGCATAGGCAGTCACATGACCGTCGACCAAGAGCATCATAACAATCTGTGGAAGTCAAAATGGACTAACTGAATGAGCAGGAAATTGATGCGTGAATAACTGCACGCGTTCTTTGAATGGAATTCTCCAAGACATTGAAAGTTGTGAGGAATGAAATTTATGGAAAAACGTTTTGGCGAAGTGTTATGGTTGATAATTAAAACTTATGGCAAAAAGCTTCTATGACTGCTGCGTATTACCTAGAAACGTGGCGCTATACATGAATGTTCACCGATGGATCATTTGAACTTACTCAGGCATGAGTTTCTTGGTTGAGGGTCACGTCTAAATCATTTTAAAAGTGATTGGAAAAACGATCACAATAAAATGAAACGTGATCAAATGGATTTAGTATAGCATCAGTTTGATACGAGAAACACGGCAACTGCGTTTATAGTACCGGACTATTCACAAGGAGAACATAAATGACTGGGCGAACATTGTCACGATATTAGATGTATATATTGGCGTCTTACTAGAATCTCATTTGAATCGTTGATGTCGTATTACGTTGACAGATTTAAGAGGATTGACCAACCATTGGTGATGCCATTTAGCTAGCGAAATGTTCTAAAGATACCGAAACTAACCGTAGCACTTTTGTTTGGTATCAAACTAAAAGTAGTCTTAACCACATTGGCACTGCTACAGTCCATCAAGGTACTTTTCCATATCCCGATCGAAAGTGTATAGTTTAGGCACCTTTTTCATAGCGCTACGGATAAGAACTGAGGATAAAACTAATTAGCGAATGGAGAAGCTGACAAGAGCCTTGGAAACAACCTCGAACTCATATCCGTTGCACAGGCCAGGAGAAGGGAAATAAACCTTCCGTGTGCAAGAGTTCGAAATGTATCTCGAGAAGCAGTAAGGTTACCATTTGTAAAATACGATGGATTTGGGACAAATGAAATAAATGAAGTACATAAAATCCCAATAATTTCGCTCAGGGCCGACTAACGTGGCTTGCAATTTTCTACCTGACTATGAGTCTACGTAAACGGAACGGCGAAGGTAGGGGAATATAAAACAAGCGCTCCAGATGTCTAAATCATTAACATATGGTCTCTCCTGTATTTCAAAATGTCAGTGGCACAGCGTCGTTGATGTACGCTACGCTACTGACATTATAGCGTTTGCAGTAAACACAACACTTGACGCATCGATTATACGATACACGGGTAATGTCGAGTCAGTCCCGAAATCCACGAATGGCCTTTTGCTCTGATCTTCTTCTTTCCAATGATCACATATGAAGCAGACGACAAAGTTCACGTTCTTTTATCTGTTCCGCAAGAAATCGTAAACTGATGGAGCTGTACGGATGCGTGGAAAGGGCACGCATTGCCTTAACAGATCGGGTTTGCACTCAGTCTCAATAGAGTTTTGTCTGATATTTTCTTGTACCCACTGCCGTCAGTTGAATAATCCAAGTTGCTGGTTTTTTCTTATATTCTATCCCATTAAAGGCATTTTCACACTCAGTGAATTGGCACAACACACGAAAGTCAACTAGTAGTCGTTATTACGGCACAAGAACCATTTATTGGATAACAGTATTCCTGATGAACAATAACAGTGAAGGAGGGAATATTTTCATCAGAATGAGTCCCCCAAGTGATGATGCCTGACCCAGTTCTTCTTGCACTGGGTTGAGAAGCACTGCTCCCCTTACCGGTAAATCTTAGTTGTCAGTATGTCTGCCCACAGGTGGCGTACCGGCCCTTTAATCGGGCCTATTGAAAAGAGGATGGAGTTTTCAGCATGTTTCATGTTGCAAATCCTAGGACCCCAGTTACACACACGCACATGCGCATACTCTCGTTCCCTTTCCGTGGTCTAGTTATTTTCGCTAGAAATTCACAGACTACAAATTTTTACCGTCCAACATAGACCGGTTTAAAGGTGATCCATCAGTGACTTCAGCACGGTATGGAGGGAACAGATTTCTCGGGAAGTTACTTGCACAATTTGGCTGCGTCTTTCGATGTTCTAAAATTTGCCCCGTCGAAAACCTAAACTCTTATAATGACGGAGGATTTGCAACCAAAACTATGAAACGAACTGAGCAAGAGATGATAGTGGAAAGATTTTGCTATCCATCTAGTATGCCAGATTAGAAGTCCAGTGTTGTGTAACTCTCACAATAACCCGTGACTATTTTGCAATTATAACTCCGTATCTTTACATAAATGAAAAATAGGTCTTACAATTTAACATACTGGGCTGTTGAAACTAAAGCCACTTAGTTAGGCTAGATTCGTGAGAAAACAATGAACAAATTAATCACACCGGCAGTAGACACGCTTTTCTAACGAACTATGCGCCCGTTTATGCAATGAATAAACTGAAAGAAGAAGCCTAGTCTAGCCTGGGTGAAGGCTCATTTGCACAATAGGTTACCACACTCGTAGTTCTTATCGAACACACGCTGGACAAACGATTGACTCTGACATTGTGTCCGTTAGACTATCCGGGATCGATCACAAAGTTTCATCAAACATCAAAAATACACGAGTCAGTAGCCGGCACTCAGCGGCCGCTCACAAAAATTGACTTAATTAGAGGATGAGAGCCGTAAAATGCTCCCTCGGTTGCCAGTCGCGTGTATTAGAAGTGAACAGTGGACAGTGGGCTATTCATCGTCTTCGCTAAATTAACCCATTTAAAGTACAATATAATTATCAAACATACAATGGTTTTCGTTTTCCAGTTATCTCTTCCGTTTTTGCTTTTTGTATGGAAAAAACCACCTAGGTAAAAATTTGTGAGGGCATGTATAATCGGTCTAAGTTTGGATTGCCGTGTTGAACAATTCAATTCAATTTCAATTTCCTTACAAAGTCAATAAACCAACCTTTTTTGGACATATTTATCCCTAATGGTCTGGATACACAAATGGACGCCAACGAACGTCCTGTCTGCTTCTTGCGTCTACGACTTTTGCAATTTATCGTCCGAGGAAATGAAAATCTTCCGGAAAGCAAGAGTTTACTTTTGCATCCTTTCATTATCGTTTCGTGAAGATAAAAATTGCTTCTCGTTTTGTGCATCCTATGCTGCTTGACAATAGAAACCTGGCTTCTGTCTTCAGTGGTTAAATATATAGTCACTCGTGAAATCAACCGATTTTCACAGTAGAATTTATCTTGTCCATGATGGATTCCATATGCTAGTTTTGCGTAGAATAAAAAATTCCACTGGATCTAGGTCGCACAATCAGCAAAAAAACACTGGAAACGTCTGTTAGCATGGTCAGTGAGCTCGTGCATGGAGGAGTGGAACGAGTATGCATCAATAATCTCACGCAGACAAGAATGCATAAACTATTGTGCACAGTACTAAATTGTTACCGAATGATCAGCGGCCAGCTATATGGTCGCCATGTTTTTGTTGGGTTCACGAACTAGGAAACTAAATGACGATGTTCCGTAACAGGGAAATCAAAAGCAAATTTGGATGATTGCAATTAAAAAACAATCAAATCTGATTCTTTCCGTTCCGGTGGATCAAATTTGTTCTTTGCATTTTTTCACTGTTGAACTGTGAACCAACGAAGACTCGGTATTGCACCTTGCTTTACACGAACCGGTGCAAATTAACATTCTACCTTTCTGAAAAAGTGTATTGAATTGTGAATAACTGTGACCTTAGGTTTTGCACCTTCGTTCTTGGATTGCAAAATTGTGTGACTTCGACTTGACATCATTGAATGTTTCTTTTGTGTTTAATGTGAACGCAGTTCTATCTGCGTTGGGTGTTCACTGACAACCGTGAAGGTTTTCTTGTCTGGCAAGATAAGCCTGCGGACAAATTTGAAAAGAAATCCAACGGTGATGAGTGAAAAATCGTTACTTTTGTCAATTTGCAATTCCTCATGGTCATTACGAATAAGGTTATCATTTTAGCTCACTTGATAACCTTTTCTGGTTTGGGAATTATTATCTTTGGTAACTCCTTGTGGTTACAAATGCGGTGGGTAATGACAGTAATAATATTAATAAAAAATTGTAGGAATTTAATTTTCAGTACTCTACAGAACTCACGGTTGAAGATAAAAACACTGAGTATGATTTATCCGGATTTCTAGCTTTGATCAATTTGACCACTATTCTGCATATTGCTAGGACCAATTTGCATGACCTTCAAACGAACAGTTGCACAATATTTTTTAGATTCATGCTATCGATTGATGCTGTCGAATTTCCACCTAGATTTTTTCCGTTTATCGTTTATTTGGCCGGCGATAAACACAACCCCCCCCAGTTCGGCTATTTAAGTTTGAGGTTCGTTGTGGACACCGGCTGTGAGACATCTTAAACATCCAAACTTAGGCGCCATATTTCCATCTTCAAAGTGTACCACACCATTCTCGAGTTGGGAGGTTTCAGGTTCAAATCTGAACTTGACATTAAACACAAACAATTGTCTTAAAAAATGAATTAACAAAAACTTACCACCACAAACAAATGGTTATTTTAAATCGCTAGTCCCCACTGTGTGTGCACATTGAAACAACTAATCGATAAGTTACAGAAGTCTGGAAGCAACCTGGAGCTGTTTCATCAAGTTTGTTGGTGATCATCATCCGTGTCTATTTATGACAGCCAACGTGCCAGGGGACTGCGGGTAGTCGGCGTAACAAACACCAAGTAATTTTATGCTCACTCCACAACTAGTTTTTCCGTGGCCGCAGATGATCACTGATCAAATTATTACTTACTGTTTCTATGCAGAAAACAACTATGTTATCATCGAATGTACCCAAATATCACTTGTTCGCTTTTAGTAACAAGAGGTTTATTTGATTCTAATCTGAGACAGGTTACGGTGCCAACACAGTCTATCATTCCCCATCATATTATTGTTTAACTTAATATTCAAACGTTTTCGATAATTGGTGTTAATCATATTTCGAAGGATTTGTTTCCGAGGTCTCTGATGCCTAACTGCGATGAACTAAGTGCAACGACATTTGCAAATTCCATCGGGAACCAAGGGGGAATTGTTATTTAGACTTAAACATTTAGTTTACAATTGAACACAAAACACGTACGTTTCCGCCGTTTGTTTAGGAGTATCAACAATGCTGTTAGGAATTCTGAGCCGATAGCTGAATTACTCCTGCGAAAATCCCAAGACTCCAAATAATTCAACGTGCCCGGAGGTTGGTGTTTCGGAACCTGAGTCCGCCACTTGTCCAGAACGTTTTCCGACATGCTCCCGAATGATTATTTGTCTCATACAGTCTCACTTCAGGAATTCCTACGTACGACCGTTTTGGGGAAAGGTACTTCCACTACAAAGCCAGGAAGAAGACAACTCCAGGGCACTCTCCACGGGTTGGTCGGTCTTTGGCGATTCTTCTTAAGTGGATGGCTCGACTCTGATTTCAAATTCACCATGGACAGCATACAAAGCACTAGACGTTGTGCTCACCGGCTTGTGTGGTAAATAGACGTACTAGGTACACATGATATTTTGTCTCCGCTTGAAGGACGTCTGAACTGAACAATCAGTCAGCGATCTCCAGTCGGCTGTGAGATATTCAGTTTGTCCTACTGTCTTCTGGGTTAGATCACTTGATTAAGGACCTGGGGTAGAGTCCTCTAAGTAAACTCTCTACTTCGACTTAAACAACCGGATGGTATCAGGTCAACCGAGGAAACATAGATCCCGATGGATAGCTCATGAGTTGGAGATGGGGAATGGAAGAACTGGCATGTCTAGTGAACTTTCGACATTGTTTATTTTCCCTTCGTTTTTCTGATTCATTGTTTTCATCCTTCCCCAAGATTCCCTTAGCACCTGATCTGTTCTGAACTTCGTGCAAAATACGTGAAATATATGAAAGTCCCAAAATTCAAACAGCCCGACCGTGTTCATATAGAGCTGTCTTTCAGTCAACCGTATTTATTATATGAACTTGCAACAAACTTCCAAGTTAACCGCTAAGTAGGACGACATCATTCAAGGTTAGTCTGACTTAGAATTACCGTTTTAAACAAGCAGGAACGTGAGAAGAAACTGACGGAAGTCACGACATGAGTCGCAGTAGTCCTAAAAAATCGACCAACAACCAAGCAAATCAATGCCATTTGAGTTCGTATAATGCTTTTACCGGAACAAGTGGGATGGATTGCAATCAGTGGTAATGATACGAAGACTCGAATCACTAACATGCACTGAAATAGCTCCAAACTCAAACCACACAACCGAAAACGATAAGGAGACCAAAACAAGTTGAAATGACCTTCAGGTTTATTTTGAAGACTCGTTTATATACTAACCAAGCTGAGACTTCGTCGGCGGGGTACCTTTGGGTCAACTGCTGTCGAGGACTGGTCACCTTTGTCATTCACAAGTAGCCACGAGTCTCATTGTTTTGCTGTATTTGTTGGTGCCGTCCAAGTTATACTGATTTGTGTCACATCAGGCCATCAGAAATTCAGCCAAATTTGCGACAATCACAAGTTAGAGTGACCAGGCCACACAGACAGTTGTTGGTAATTGGGGACTGACATTTCAGATATTCTGATCTTGACACGTCAGCCCGACACAAGGAAACGCTCGACAGAGATTGACAGTAAGTGGGCGTAAGGAGGGATTAAACAGTGGTATTTATTCGCAGTTAGTTAACGAACAGGGAAATAAATGCCTCGACGGTGAAACCGAAGCGAGGAATAGAGAGATAAGGACTTTGGTGCTCACACACACAAACCACCTTCCAGTCAGCGTGACGTTTATGTCGATCACAAGCGCATATCCACGAACTGCCAAAGAAGACCGAAAATGCAATTCTGTAAAACACAGATAACTAATCGAGCTACTTGTTAAAAGCTTGCTTTGGTAACAGTAAGTAGAATAATCTCTTCACCGGTTTACTGAATGAATACCAGTCGGCCATATCGACGCTTTTACTCCCTTTGTTGACTGTATCCTCATGGTGTCTATGGTTGCAAGTCATTAGGTGGAATAGATAACTCTGAAACCGCGAACGATCTACCTATATGAGTAAAAGATGAACTGACAGGCTTGCAACATAATTTACCGTGATATTATTTAGCTATTTTCAATCTGATATAGCATGAGGGTTCAGAGCATAACCGAAATGAATTTAGCGTATATGAAAAATACAACTATAACATCAGTAATTATCCTAGCGACAGAGCAACTTTGAATGTGACTGTTCTACTTTTCTGTTTAATCTATTCCCATCCAAATGATACCACCAAAGATGTCTTGACCTCTAAGTTGATTGCCTGCACATGCAGTTCATGCCATGAGTTGACAAACTTGACCCACTCTTCTGTTACGGTATGAAAAGCACTTGGGTGTACGTGGCCAAATTCATCATATATACAAATATATGTATATATCACTAGAATATAATTTGTACCGCCAGGAGTGGGCATGAAAACACTTGAGAAGCCCACTGAGGAACTACGACTGGGACTGGTTGATAATTATTTGTTATTCGGGCTGAGCCAACCTTAGGAACGAAGGCAGGATGCCCCCAGAAAAGACGAATTGTGGATTCTTCAAAGAAAAGTTTCCATGCACAATTCTGAGGCTATAAATTATATTCCGGTGAGACACCAATTTGGAGTGTACAAGTATAAGGACGGTTGGACAAGGGAATACCGAGTTAGCATAATAAACAAGCGATAATAAACGCGAAACTGGTCGTATGCTCCGAGGGAATTTTGTTCACGGATCCGGATACTACCTGCAATATATGTATTTATATAAACGTAACTTTTTGAATAGCTTTTGGTTTACATAGGAATTTCAGACACGCGAGAATCCGGTTTTACCTTATCGTCGTGACTGACAAATCTTACATGCAACTACTACAAAAGTAACTCTAAACGATCCATAACTGAAATAACTTCCCTGGGTAACGGTCATGTGCGCAGCTAGTATCAAGGCATGAAACTATCTTATCTACTTTTACTTTGATCTCTGGTAGACTTGTGAATGTCGATCCAAGTGGGTCCACATTTGATAAATGCCTATCGAAAAATCATTCAAAGTTCGGCTGCCGGATAAGGCGTGGCAACCCACTAACAAAATCTATATTCTCCAGTTAACAATACGCCTTGGAAAGTAGCGCTTGGCATGTTGGTCGATGGGAAATGTAACGACATTTCATACTCCTTTCGGAACATGTTATTGAACAGTTCTTTGAAGTGTTAATAAACCGTTGTGGTTAACCAGATTTTCGATGCAGAAATTAACTTCCTCAATAGATTCACAATTTAGATAACAAGAATTGAAATCATATGCAAAGATAAATCGTCAGAAAAATAGTGGAAAAAGAAGACCGTGTTTGGCTAACAAACTCGACAGCTTGTTTCCGTGGACGGTAGTTTCCCGTAGGCTGCTCACTGAAAGAGATAGAGTTAACTCTTTCTAAGGGGAACTGTAATTATTCGGTAATTAAAGGATTGATCAGAGTGAGTACTGTTGACGGGCCAGTGAACACAATGATTCGCGATCACCTGAAGCCATTTTAGCGCTTTAAGACTATTTCCGACCAAACATGTATGCACCTAATTACGTCTTTCCCGTTGTTGAATGTTGTGCGCACGTGAGGCCCTGCAATTCGATGGGGTTCACACGTTACTCAATCTGAAATGGACAACCTAAAAAGATACCATCGTGTGCTGAAGGCCAGAAGGCGCGTCGGCCATATGACCTGCCAGTTACATGAGCCAGAGCTAATTGGTAAACAGCCGGGAAATGTTGACTTGTTCTACCAGTTATCCAAAATGATATCTCCTAAGTGATATAAACGGCCGAATTACATCTACAAACAACGCTGTGTTATTAAAATTATATCATTCACATTAAAAATCAGTATATGGCATATCGATTTTCCGATAAACTCCTTGCGTCGTTCGGACATCCTCCAAGATTCCTTCCTACTTACTCACGATTCCATTGTCTTTGTTTGTATGCATTCACGACCGTTTGTTTCCCATCGCGCTTACGCTGATAATGTACTAAATCCACTTGCGAGAAGTGTGCAGAATTTGTTAGACGACAAATACGAGACATTAACCATTTGACATGACTGGAAGTAACTGAAACAGTTGACAAAAAAGCGCATAAACATCACTCATCCGATTCACGCGGCTTTTGCTGTCCGGTCGGATGTTGTTCATTTGTTTTGAATAGCGACTGACATTTGAGGATTTTGAACTAAGAAAACAAAACATTTCCGGGAATGCTCGTAATGATCCAATGTTTCCATTACCGTGGATGACAGGTTCACAGTCAAAAAAATTCTTGAAAAAGGTCATCCGAAGCAATTGAAAAGTTGGCAAACATTCCCAATCAAGCTGCAATGTCATACTTCAAACAGTTCAGATAGTATATCACATGACACATTGTTTTTCCAATTCAACCTGACACAACTTCGGTTCCCATGTGCGCGCAACTTACATTGTTTGTACATTCACAGCACCGCGGTTTTCATTTTGTTCAAAAACCGGAATGGTAACGGATTTATTTTTATCAGAAACTAGAAAGACACCGGTTAAGTGTAAGGGTAAATGGTACTGACTCGTCATAGCTACCACCCAGCTCAGAGATCAACACAGCTGCGGTGATTTCACGATGATTACCCCAGTCGATGATCTGAGCGAAAATGCCGCATGAAGAAGTCACTGAATGGCAAGAGAGCTGATTATTCGGTGGAAGAATCGATGAATGATTGTTGATCATGAAAAACCCAATAGGAGCGATTTAACTCGAAATAATAAGCGAACTTTTTGTCTGTTCTAGTCGGTTTTTCTTATTAGAGTTGGTGGGAATTGGAGATAGCGGCCGAGAAACACACTCGATTGAAGATTTGCGACAGAAGTAGAACAGATGTCATCTTAACCTTTTCTGCTTTTAGAAATATTTGGGCATGCTTGACTAGACGTGTTTGCACTAATGCATCAATATTATTCTCATAAAATCTTCTATTTATCTTCTTCTGCTTTCATGGTTACCTTTTTTATTTTTGTCAGTTAGTTTTCTCTCCAACCAAGTTTGAATCCATCTGATTTACGAGACTTGGCTTCGAGCAGTACTTAACAGATAAGAGAGTCTTTGGTTAGTTTCTCTTGTTGAACTTAGTCACTGTTCCAAAGCATGATCTGTTCGGCCACTGAAAAGCCGGTGGGAGGGGGAAAAGTGTATTTAATTTCCAAGTGATTTTGGATCATTCTGAGACAGTATCCTATTTCCCATGTACCGACCTCGTCTAAGGCACGAACGCGTACACGTGATGAAAAGTCCACAACTAACCTTTCGAATTCGGTTGTGTTGAATTCCCGTGCTGAGAGTGGAGAACATTCTCCTACCTCACTGCAGTTTCAGCGTCCAACTGATAAAACGATTCTCGTATTTGAACGAATGTGCCAGTCCACCACGGTTTGTTGGAGCCCGGTTTAGAACGCAAACAATATTGTGTGTTTACGGTCAGTCCTCAAATGTTTGTATGGCTCAAAATCGACGAAACGTTCACGAGCTAGGATGAATCAGGATAGCATCATATCTGACTGAACAGAACCTAATTCCTGAAGATTTTCATTTTAGATTTGCAATCTACCAATAAGGAATTTGCACCCGAATACCACAGTTAACCGAAGTAGGAAGTATTGCTAAGTAATCATGTACTTTACCTTTTCTGGTCAGATTTCTGGACAACGTACATAGATGTAAATTCATTAAACACGAGGACAGCAACAGATCCGATCGCTCACGGATACTCCCGATACGACCAATTCGACCGGTTATTTATCAGGTGGTCAACATTGTAGCTTCTCAACGTGGGCTTCATGGGTTCCAGCCATTTCACTGCTGGTCATCTCTTCAGTTCGGCAACACTCCAATGGCCACATATTGTTTTACCACTAGTTATATGAGATGAGCGAAAGGAGAAAGCGGTGTCATTCAAGGGGACCTTTGAAAAGATTTCTCTCCATGGGCACATTGATTCCAGTCTGTTCTTTTTAGTGTTTCCCCAACCTTTAGCGGTCTCAAACTGTCGTTGTAGTAGCTCCAGGTTGTGGTTCAGCAGACGCGGCCTAGCGTAGAATGACAACGGGTCCGTGGTCTGCGCATATCGGAAATGGGCTTGGCACATCTTCAGTGCGTTGACAGCGTTACTTCTGCTGGTGGTGGTGAAAGACGTGCGATCTCAGTGCTAGGCACAACGATCAGACCTTCACGAATATTGTTGAACGAGAATTCATACATTTTGAAACAGGGAATGACATTGCGAGATAATTGTTGATTGCACAGTTTTTGTAATCATAATGCTTTCGAACAAATGGACACTACCGTATGAGTTTATTCTTTTGAAACTTTTTCAACCGTAACATTAGGTTTAAATGGTTACAGCATAGCAGACTGAATCGTGGCTTTCTTGGAGACTTATTCACTGTTGTGGAAAACGAATCGTTATGTAAATCTGAACGAAATACTGAGTGGTGTTGTGAGCGAATTCGAAGGGTCCGTGCAAGAAGGATTGGAAAATTAATGAAATATAAACACAAACTAATTGATTTTTGTGTTTGGAGGCCAGGTTGCAACCAACATGTAAGTAATTCTCGTCTCTGTTATCCTTTTGAATAAGCCGTAATCTAGGCCAACCGGCGATTACAAAAGTGGGATGTCGATTACATTTTGGGCATATCTACATGCAGAAATCACGAATATTCCGGACTGTGTATTCCCAGATTACAGCAAACCTCAGATCGAGTTTGCGCAGTATAGCCCTCAACGTAACAGTGAGCCGGATAGAACAAGCATCCGACAACACCGTCACTGAGGTGCATGTGTAAATGTGGATTTGTGCCTGTGCGTGAATGTGTGCATGCAAATAGTCTCCGCGGAGTCCTGTGAGGATTCGGAGACAGTGATTTAGTAAAAGTACCTTAAGAGCTTATTGCTTTTGTAATCTGCTAATCACAAAATATGTAAATTTATGTACTCTGGTATCCACCTTATTAAGCAAGGGACCGATTGCGACAGTTGCCACATGGCACGCACGGTTATCCGATGATGCATCTTCATGCTCTGTGGCTTGCGCCTATAGCAGTTTATACTACTACTAGCTAACATGTGAAACCTTGTGGTAATTCATCAACTTCTTTCTACTGCTTTGACCTCATTTTTGCAGGACGGTACATTCCGTTGTGACTGTCGCCCAGGTTATCAGCTGGCCCCGGACGGCCGCTCGTGCACAACTAGTCTTGGTTGTCCCGGTGGTTGTGAGAACGGCGGCCAATGCTTCCGTGGTCGGTGCCTTTGTCGATCCGGTTTCCAAGGTGCCAGATGTGAACTAGATCGGAATGAATGCAGTTTGCCAGCTGCCTCGCATGGATGTACGTTTCAATGCTTAAACACACACGGATCGTATGAATGTATTTGTCCTCCTGGTTACCGACGTCTGGATGACAAGAGAACATGTGTGGTGAGCGAATTTCCATTGATGTTTATCTGTGTTCCGCAAACTGGCAAATCCTTGAAAACTATTCTTTACGCGTACTGAGACAACAATGAAATGCTTGGTCAACTACACACCTATCCCTCCAATCGCTCGACCAAAAGATTAACCAAAGGGTTGACCTCCCAGTGTGGGTTATTTATTCATTTAAATACCTTATGTGTCCAGTGGCCTAGGTAACCTTGTATACTTTCACAAGACACATGTTACAAATTACATTTTAACTGCAGGTCTATTCTGGGTATTCAGATGAATTCATGTTCGTAAACTCAATTGTAAGCATTATCAGAATCAAGCTCTTAACTCTTAAAACGATGCTAGCAACCATTCGTGTGACATATCTCACGAGTAAGCCATACAGAATCAAGACCGACAAACCAAATGATGACTCTGTCCTACTCGGCACTCTTCTGAGGTAAAATTTTATGCTAATTATACTGTTCGTTAGATAAGGATTGGAATGTGAGAGTCGTCTTACTAGGTGAACTAATGAACCCTGAGCTGTCCACATCATAGTCTCCAGAAAAAATTGCTGTCGTATTATCTGGAATAGTGATAAACTGTCAACATCTGCTAAAGTGAATCAGACGAAAATGAAAGTGAATCAGTATATATATATGTATATATACATATGTTTTTAGAGTTGAGAAGGCGTACACTGAGTTAATACGTTTATCGTGACGTTTCGATCCAAACTAGGACTCTAAAAATATGCAACCTAAGCTGCAGATATTTTCACTGATCAAAATATATATACATATATATAAACTACCTCCACTTTCGTGACGGTTCAAGCATTCCCGGTTGCCTTTGCTGGTGTTCTCAAAGTCTTAGTTCGTACGAGGTGAGGTGCAAAGAAACATCGACAAATATAATGGATACATTTGCACCTTTCTGTTATGGTATTTGTTTGTACCTTCCATTAAAATCATTTAACAATGGAGACCTTAGTCGTCGAGCGAAACAAACCTGCACATAAGAAGTTTATCTTGAGGGTAAGAAAATTACACGAACTTTTTCGAAGGTTTTGAGAATTTATGCTGGTTTGCACTCAAATATGAAAGGAAATTCGCTTTCCCAACAGAAGCACTCATTTTATCATATTTAATGCTCATGGTCATGCAAGTATTTACAGACTGGATTCACTTATTTAATGCGGGACATATTTTATGGTGAACGAAATCAAATATTTATTCTCAATCTTGATGAGAGGGATTGCTATTTAGGACGGTTATTGATTTACATCAACGTGGAACGTGAGTCAAGACCATTTAAGCGAATTATATCAATCGCTTGCTTCGTTATCGTGACGTAGACGCAACGAGTTGGAAAGGGTGAAATCTTTTAGTACCACTATGTAGGGTACAATAAACTGAATTTGAAAACCACGATTTTTCAACATTTTGAACTAAAAAAGTTCAGCATTTACATAAAATGAAAGAAATAAACCGTTTTGTAGCATGGTTTGTATGTCTTTCACGCAGTAAGTTAATCTGCTCCAAAAGGGATCACAACGCTGATTATAGTCATATTAGAATCTTTCGACAATAGTTCTTTTCTTTTAACCTGAGGTACATTATCACTGATATTTCGTGTAGCATTTTCCTGCTATCGCTGAATAATATTGAAACGGTCCAAGTGTTAGCGGATATGAGGCGCACATTTATCGAGCAAAAAACAGGAAATATAATTAGCCTGCAAAACAATTTAAAATGCTGAACGCGCTAATTCAGTGACCAGGCGGTGTTGTCGATGTCTCTATGGCATTCGGTGATCCGAAGAATGCTTACAAAGCGTAAATTCGTTAGATATTTTGCTTTCTTAGAGCTGTCTACGTTTTTCCCTTCTACAGCAACGACGTGCAAGAAGTTCTTGAAGATGATCAAGGAAGGAAACACCACGGAAAGGAAGAATTCAGTGGTTTCGCAGATAGTACCTTGGTTTTGACGGAGTAGACAGTTTGCAAGCGATGCTATCTCCATGACAAATCCGGTTTACTCTACATCAGCAATTAGTAAACACGGATGGATATTGATGTGAAAGCCCTAAAACTTCTTGATTCATGAGACAAAAGTATTTTCCTAGGGGAGTGCCTGGGAATTACATCACATAGACAAAAGCTGCTAAAGGATAGTGGCGGGCCCGTCAATTAGCATTGTTTATTTATCCTAGTTATTCAGAGGCTCACGCTTTCTTTCCAGCTGATTCGCATTGCGCTGTGGGTAATGTGCCTAAAACTGGAATGTCGGCTAAATTTTGAGCCTATCTGCCAGCTAGATATCACCAAATCTCATTACATTTGCCGACAAGCCCTGCCAATTCTCACTAAATAATAAGACTGCAAGCTCACGCATTTGCCTCCTCATGTTGTTGTGTACTGTTGCAGAAAATTTTTATATCGTGCATTTTGCATGAGTTTCGGTAAGGCAATCGCTTGCCTTTCAATAGTCAATGAAAGCCATCACCTAGTTTGTTAACATTTTCGCGGCCGCTGACCACGTCAAAATGTCTTCATTTTGACACTGCCTGTTGAGGAATATACTTGAGAAATACATGTCGGTCCTCAAAGTTTCTGTCGTCATATGTCGAATGGGATTGTGGTTTACGGCCAGCTTTCGCCACCTTTCGTCGTTTCCGGTAGAACACGAAAAGGCTACTCTTTATCGCAGTTTTGTCACAGAAAGTGTACCACAGAAAGCTTCGTCTAGATTACTGGACGGTGGAGTAAAACTCCTAATAAGATTCATAGTTTCCGACACGGAGCTAATGACGATTTTGCCTTGGTGAGTTCCAGTGCCCAGATCAACCAACAGGGCTTTCATAACTTGGTCGCTGAGGTATTCATCACGGCATCCGGTTTTCCTCAAAGGAAAGGTGTAATATATCATAGTTTGTAATGTCCTTCTAAAAGGTTGCGAGACACGGCACCTCCACAATGAGGATGTTGGGGGGTTTTCTGCATTCAGTCATCACTGTGTCTGAAGTTCTGATCAGTTCCAGTAGAAACATCAACTGAGTAACGAGGATGCAGACATTTGTCCTCCGACTGAGAAAATAACTTTACAACCCCTTAAGCGACTGGGACACAGAAGGCATCCATCATCTATCTTTTCCTGTTTGTTTTACACATGCTTGAAAAAGTGATGCGACAATCAGGCCATAATTTGGCGTAGTGGTATTAAGAGACAAGTTTCGGTTTTGACATCGATTTGCACTTCCTGCCTTCCCGGTTGGGGCCCAAGAGATAAGAATTGTGGTTGTTTAGAGAAGCCAGAAGATATGGCTCAGAATCGAAGTCAGCAAAGCGAATGCTGTTTATTCTATCCGTATGACACATGCACTCAAAAATCAATACAAAATCAAAAGTGCATGGAAAAAACACTAAAAACTGTTGTCTTTTTTGTTTGTTGTTTTCCTCTCTTCTAACTAGTTTTTGTTTTGTTTTGCCTAAATGTTACTGCTCTGGAATCATGCTTGTTCTTAAACGGGTAAAAATGTATTATAGATGAAGCATTTGTAAGACAGATGTCAACGAACACATGCTTTTGATGGAATTTTACTAACAGCACATTGGTAACAAAAAGCACAGGTCAGCACACTACACAAAAGTGATGATAACTGACTTATCTTGGGTAAAATGCTAGTTTTCCTAATAAAGTTACCGTAAGATAAATCACAAAGCCTCAGGATTTTACGTTCACTGAACGTCCTTCAAGACAACTGTCGGATAATCGAGTAGACAAAATGCGTTCAAAGGTTTGTGACCAGCTGGGGTTGACATTTTTAAGACTGCCTACCAGATTATTAACTAAATATCGAATGAGAGGTGTATTTCCATCGCTATCATCAAGACCTGTTATTATCATATCCTTGTAAGGACACCGAAAATGATGGACAGGGCTTAGGCCTAAATGAAGATTAATAAAAATGAAAGATACTCGTTACTGGTGCAATCCATGTGCAGAATTTGCGTTCAGCTCGAAGATAAGGAAATATCATTCATTCAGAAAAATCTCTTCTGCCAGATGTCACAGTGTACGTATTGTGTAGGAAGTATATTTAGGATTGGTCCAGTGTATTTAGTAAAAATTATGGTGGTGATCGAAGTTCCGTGTTCGTACCAGTAAAACGAACCGCATACCAAACGGAAAGTGTAAAATACGTGTTTAAAACAGACGCACAGAAAAAATTGGTCGAAGTTCACTTAACTGACAGTCATTGGGACCCACTTACGGCACCCTACTGAGGAGCACGTTGAAAACTTCCCAGCAGACTGGTGAAAACTGATCTTGAGCATATCTCAAAGGTCTTGGCTAACTTTGGTTGATTTACGTATGTATTCTTGTCGCCGATGGTTTTCATAGGGTTACCAATCATACTTCATTATCCGGGAGCCGTCTGCTACTTCGCAATTCCGTAAGGCACTCAAAATGGTGAGTATACATCTTCACCGAATTCGGCATGCAACCGCCAACCACTCCAGCGCTGTCTTCTGTCAGTTCATCCTTTTAGCTTTAATCTTTTATTACCTTTATCGACTAAATCACCGCACATCGTTTTCAGGATGGGGGCTCACGGCCAATAGAGGGCTGCTAGTTCGAGAAGTTGACAGGCAGTGAGCGGATTCGAACCCGCGACCTCCATGCCCAAACGTTATAAGCTCATCCGCTTGATTAACGACAGTCACGTTTATTATCATGAGATCATCCCCATCCAGTGACACGACTGATTTTACTGTCAGAGCACGCCAAACCATAGGACCTGTGAGCTGTGCTAAATTGCTGATGCCGGATTCTACGAATCAAAATAGCTGAATAACAGAGAATAAATAAAAGATCACATTTTTGACGTCATCTCCCCTTACTTTTATATTGTCTTCATGGAAACCTTTTGCGACACCATGAGCAACATAGGCACATGATGCCAGTAAAAAGGCAGACGAATTGGCAATCGTCATGCAGTGGCAGTCTTAATACTAAACCGATTTGTTATCGTAGACCCGGTTACAATCTGAGTTTGACTGATACACCAGTAAAAAATATGGTGAAGAATTTCGCTGTTTTTTGTAACTCAAGAAGTACTTAACGAAAAATTATGTTCCAAGTTCATGTGAACGGCAGAATGGGTTAGCGAGAAAAAAATTCAGTCCGATCTGTCTTCATTCTGACCCACTTGTTCAAGTGTGATACAATCGTTCAACATAGTTTCGTAGCAAAACCTGGATCCAGTCTAGTGGGGCCGTTTAGTATCCAAACATCTTGCCTCTAGGCTCACCCAATTGGAGCCATGATAAACCGTGAAATGTTTCATGAGCTTTTGTTAAGGCGAAATCGAATTCAGCATTGACTTATCATAAAACTACCATGTTAATCACAAATATTTTGTGCCGTTTGAAAAGCTGGGAAAACCCAAATGATCGTGACCCTCGGTCTTTGTGGTTAGTAGCAAAAGTTTGATAATAAAACATCCAGTCTACGGAAGAAAAACATATCTAGAATAGTAGCGTCGACTAAGTTACCACATCGATGATGACACCTATACTGGCGACCAGGTCCTTGCTACTTGGATGCTAAGCTCAACATTCAGGATCTTACAACTAATCGTCAGTTAGCATGACCAGTCCTTTTGACTTTACTAGCCCGGGTTCAATTCCAGTCATCACCAGCTCACTTCGTCAGTAACAACTCTGAGCTGGTCGATAAGTCCTTCCTGAAAGAAAAACAATGTTTATTATGGGTTTATTAGCGAAAGAATTCTGAAAACTGATGAAAAGCTGTGAGCCATCACAGAGACCGGCAACGAAATGTTGGACGATCACATTATATTCACAACGTGCCCCTGGACCGAGATTGATCCACTTTACTTCGAAACCGCACCTCTGGTAATATCTGTGACCATAAATGAAAGGCTAGACTTGTCGGTCGACTGAAACAATCAGTGCACCCGATGATGCCAGAGAACTGCAGGTGCATATGGCCTACCCTTATGCTGACATCCGATAGTAAAAAATGATGTGCACCAAAACCGCAGACAAGCAAACAGACAAACGCATGCACAAGCACACACAAACACAAGTACAACAACACAAGAATAAATAAACACACCCCCGGGCATTAGTGTGAAATATTCGATTTTGCCGACATTATAAGAGCTTTCGAAAAAAGAATGAGATTTCAAAATTTGCGATCTTGGAAAGATTGGCGAAGGCTTGCCGAAATTTTTTCTGTAATAAATCTCTAGTGTCATAAAGCAACATGCCCATGGAGAAAGTTAGATGAGAGAAGAGGAGAACTAGAAAGTCATCACGCTATCGGAGGATTGTTTTCTTCTGATAATGAACACACGCACAAACACTCCAGCACACAGACACACACGATGGAAATGCTATTGCTCGTGCTAATCATGCCCACATGTGCTACTTGCAGCCAGAAAAATGAAGTTTACGCCGAAAAGTCAATCAACGTATGATTTTTATTCGCTAAATCATGACAACTGGATTGGGTTTGATGAAAACATTGAAAAGTCGCTGATCCTAGCCATCCGAATTCCATCCTGGGTACCTGGACAAAATGCACGAAGCTTCGCTCAGCCAAAATGTTGCTATTACTCAGGAGAATAACATAAGCGAATAAAGAACAACGCTGAATCAATGACGAGTTCAGGTTTCATCTTGGCGCAAACTGGAAGTCGCCTGGATTCTAATGCCTGTTTTTCGTCACCAGACGTATTTAACTTGAAAACGATTAATGATGCAGCAATTCACTGTTGGCTCTTATCATAGCTCATTGATAAATGCCGCATTAGCTGAAAGAATATCTTCTGACGATCACGTGAGCTCAATAAGATTTATGAATTCAATCTAGGACAAACGATAATATTCTACCCACTGAAAATTTCATGTTTACACACACTATCGCATTCTGACATCCGCTGCTTGCATGAAATGACCGTGGCAGCCTGGGGCGCGCGCATTCAACTGCTTTCCCCAGGTAAACCCAAACTGAGTGAAAATGAGAGATGTCATGCTTGCGTGTTTTTTCTCTGTTCTCGAAATTATTGAGTTTGAAGACAGAATAGAAACGAATTCCAAGAGTAATATTTTGCCTAACAAAGCTCAGGTAACTCTGCGCGAATGCCCATTGAGCAGTCGCAATTTAGTCAGCCGGCCTATCATTATTGGTTTTTCGAATGCTTTTACACGTTGCTTTGTGTCGTTATTTTATCAGTTGTCGAATGATTCTCAATAATTTTCTACTGATTAAGCCGAGTTTCGTGGTCACAAACAAGGAAAAATCGTAATATTGGTCCGCCAGTCTGACACCAACTTGTGCCAAAAACATTAAGTTAAAACTACAGCATCAAACAAGATACACCATCGGCCTAGGGCCTAAGTACAAATAACGACGAAATCAACTTCATACCATCTAAATAATGGCGGTCAATTAAACTGTGCAAAAATCTGTGCCTTCTGTCTTTTTCGTTCGACATAACCACTAAGACAAGCTTGCTGTTAGTTGAGGTGGGAAACCCTAGGAGTATATAGTCTATCTGCAGTTTACTAGGTCGTATATATTTCGGGGTTACTAAGTCTACTTTTGCCAATATTTACCAGTTGCCGGGTTGGTGCGCACAGTCACACACACCATAGTAGGCTATTTCATACAGTTACATCGGCAGGCTGAAAACTGCCAGCGACATAATCGCCTGCCCGGTGCGATCGAACAAACTGGTCAGTTTATTCTTAGCTAGGATAGTTAAAAATGTATGATTATGGGAAAAGCTAATGTCGTCATCACCGTAACCGTTCACAAGTCCATTGGGATGGGCGTAAACAACTTTGGAGTAATGGACTTAAACTAAAAAAAACTCGGTTTTCTCCCCCACTCAAACGGAAGTTATCACCCCAGTCACTAAACACACTGACATCGCTTCCGCCTCTTTTCATGAGAAATGTACCAAATGTCATCACTCAGGAAAACGGAACAGTGCTCGATGATTATGCACCACTCATTCCCCGGGTTTTGTAGGCCACAGTTGTTGACATTTGTCATCGTAGTTGTGAATCCGAATGACGCTTTATTCTTCCAATTAATTTAGGCTCTTAGGCTACGTTCAAATTTGTCCTAATATCCTGGCTGTCAAAACGGCGGAGTTACCGTGAAACCGATATGCATGTGCGAACCAATTTCTTCTCAGTGGGTTGTTTTGATTAGTCCGCAAAGGTCAGGAATATAGTTAGGTTCCAACCAGTCTCAGTTGAATCATGCCAAGCCCACATGGATGATGAGTCCATTTCTGAATGCCATGGTGATTCACCGAATGGTTTTCCTTGGTTAGACAAGACCAACCTTTAGAAAGGGGACAAAGTACTCCAATGTTTGACTTTTGTAGTACCTAGTATGTCTTGTATGTCGGTCGAAGTAAGAAATTAACCCGTTTCGTGGTTCTTGCCGCTTATCAGGTATGAGAACCTAACAAATGAGTGTACACGTATGAGGGTGGTTGGACAGCAGAGTACCGTAAAGGCATACCTGACGGGCGCCCGTAACCGTGAAACCGACTGTGTGCTTTCAGAGTAATTTTGTCCTTTGATCTGCATGCAAAACACACAACACTAGCGACAAAGAACAGGAGTATTCACAGGAAATGAACTGCAGTTTCAGTGTGAAAAGTGTCTGTTCTGTATAACGGATTATCACGTGGTATCAATGTACTGTAAAATTGATAACAATCATTGGCACTACGCATTTTCCGATGGCGTAGCAAGACACAGACAATTGAAATGAACGATCACCAGCCGGACACCTGAGTTATTAGGCTATCAAGGCCGACTCGAATGCAACCAGGTATACTGACGTAAGTGTTGAAGTTTTATAAATACCTCAACCGAACCGATATATTCATATTTTGCCTGACAAATTTCATATTTTGTAGGCAACGTAGACGAATAGTGAATTTAGGCGAGTCCGGTTGTACAATCACTTCTAGACATGCGAGAGTTAACAAATAGGCGTGAGGTGGCCAAGCGGATAAGGTCGCGGGTTCGAATCCTCCCACCGCAGATCGACTTTCTCACTTGGCAACCGTCTGCTAGCTGCGGCCCCCTTCCGGAGAAATGGTATGCATTGTTGTCCCGTTAATAAAGGAAGTAAAGGGAAAGAAAGATTTAACAAACGGAACAAAAAGCGTACAATGTAAGCTAGCTATAAGATGTAATTGGACGACTCACTGGTACTGTATTTTGAATCGGTGGTAGACTGATCGCACAGAACATCCGATTCAGGTCTCTTTAGTTCGCTTTTTGGACCCGGAGGCAATAGTTAAATGGTTCAAATCGTGCTGTTTCGACTTAAATGCCATAACGACTGAATCTATGCACCCTCCCTCCCACGAAAAAAACTTTATTTTCCACAAAAACGAACACATTAGATAGAACTGGATTATTGTCGTCCTAGATAATGTCCGAACAGATATACTGGTCAGAATTTCCACTGGTTACTTCTAACTAGGCAAAAGGCAATTGCTTTTTATCATGTATTTTGAGCAAAAATAAGGAAATTGAACCAGTTGTAAGTTTTGTAGTTTCCATTGCGTTTTTGACTTATCAGACCCGAATGAAGCACGAATAGAGTTGAAAAAACTGACTCTCCACGTGATGTATGTATTTACCAACCACACAGCGGGTTGTCGATGAATGGAATAATGAGTCGACGTTCCGACCGTCATAGGTTATACAAAGTCAGTTTCGATTTTTCGGAAATTGTTTTCAGAAAGATTGCTCCAAGCCGAAGTCACTACATGTTCGTTCTGTTTCATTGATGTATTAGGGGAGAAATATTTTTTTCAGTCATCATACTAGTAGAAACGATCAGACCAAAGTAATGCCCCAGATGCGGTACAGTTCACTCTTCCTGATTCCCATATTTCCGATCGAAAGAGTCACGAAACGGGAACACGATAGGAAAACACAAAGTGGACGAGGAAAACGTGACATGTTGTTCACAAAATGTTTACAAAATTCGGTGTGCTGCGTTTCAAATCATTCGAAAGGAGCGACTCGTTGTAACCTCTACAGTCGAATCACGCCAGAAGAACGGTGTTTACGAGTTTAACTCTTCCAATTGCTCTGGATTTACAGAAAATCAATATTAATAATAACAACAATAGTACCAACGACTTGGTTTCTGTAAATATGACAAGTGTAGACCTGCTCCACGGGTCAAATTGCCCGATTTTAAGACTTAAAACACTCATGGACGCCCCCGCCTCGGAATAATCTGCATCGCGTTTAGCAGGGCCGCGCCGAAAGTGTTCGAGCATCTTACTTAAGAACTAGTGATAACCGACCCAAACTCCGTCAGCAGATGACATCCACTATAGTGAACTTTCCGTAATTTGACTGCTAGAGCATGATTTTCCAATGAAACAAACAGCACCTACCGGTCAGAATACACTGGCTCAGTTTGTCACAGAGGTTTTCTTGGCATGGACCAATAACTTTAGAAATTTAGAGCATCTAGACAGGATTAGTGAAAGTTTTCCTTACAGAGCTACTGTATAAATCATTTCTAAACGATTATCGATTGGGTCAATGAAACAGAATGCTAAAAGTTAAACCATTGTCCACTTTGCTAGACATAACTAAGACATTCAACCGTTGGATTTACACATTTTTTGAGGTCTAGTTGCAGAAAAGTCATTTCGGATCGAAAATAGCAAACTCCCTCATCACGGGCGAATTGCCGCAATGTCAAATCACATTTATTGGTCTTTCGGACGTTTTCATTCGGTTCAGCAAAAAAAGAGAATGTTGAATTGATCCAATTTATGAATTTCGCCTACTTCAGACGCAGTAGATCGTGTGCGTGGACTGCAACCATGATACGGTGTTTCGTGAACAACACCGATTGAGCTCGGTAGCATTATGTAAACCACAAAATATCTTTAGTTTAGCTGAATGCACTAATGTTGCTTATCAAATCGTCCAAAATCCATTAGATGTCAATTTGAAATTCATTAGGTTCAAACAATAGGTTATGAAAGCTTGAACGTGAACCACACTGGAGTTGAGAATACTAAATGCACAGATACAACAAAAAACCTTTTTAACAGTTTAACGGTGCTAGAAGCGTAGTAGGCCAGTCATTGCTAATTTGATTACTCAATATCAGAATGTTTTCACGCGATTTACTATTTGTGGAATTGGGACGTCTCCTCAATTGAAATCAAATCAGATGCTCAATTAGCGCCTCATAACAACATTTCGTAATGTCGAAATAAGTTTTACAAAATTCAGACTCAGCTATGCAAGTATCATTTATCAGCGAAATAAAATACAACAGATTTAAGAGCATACAAATTTAAATGACAAGTATTTCGTGCTGTTGGATCCGAGTACATGGCGACAGCATCCTTTCAGCAAATTGGTGTAAAGTAAGTAGATCTCGAAATCCGTTTGGTATCAAATGGAGCGTACATGAAATCTCGGTGTGATCTTTTTCTACTGTATAGTTTGGGTAAATCCCATGATTAATTCATTTCCATTCTAATTGAGATTACCACAGTCCTGATAACCGACAGCTTTTTTCCACCGAACAGGGTCAACAAATCAACAAAACTACTTTCGCTGTTCTCAAGTATCCCATGATGCATCAAAAATGTGCAAAGACAAATTCACCTAACTATGGTTAGAATGTGTTAAAATTCCAAATTGTTGTTTAAAGATTTCGACCTACTTTATTGAGGATTCGTGATGTCAGTTGTTTTCAGAAAGGCCGATGTGAACAGTTGCACCGTGCTGAACAGAAAAATTGCTAGCGATGAAAAGATTTGAGCCCAAGACTTGCAGACACGTGCAAACACCGATTTCGATCGCGTGATCAACACGTAATGGCGAGAAAGATCACTCGTTAATCATTAGCTTTCATCAGTGAACAAATCAAAATCGTTTGGTCCAGTGGCCTTGGTCCATATACGAAACAAATTAGTCGTCAACTGATCCCATTTCTTTGTTCATTATTATCCAAGTGGCGCTATCCAAACAAAGATCATGTAATAATCCAACTTTCGATGATTAAGTCGTGGAGGAAACGGTAGACCAGATTATTCTCTTTCCCTGTAAGTCAATAATCAAGTGTGGGTAAAAATACCTGCGTGATCGTGATCCCATGCGCCACCAGATATTGGAGAAATCTATCATTTTTGAACTGATCGCGGAAAAAATTCAATCTTAGCCTTTTGGTTTTTCCTTTATTCTCCTTCACTTCCTTTATGAATAAAACAACACTATTCACCATCTTCAGGAAAGGTTTCGCTTCCACCAGAGGGTTGATAAGTTGTAAGACTGTCGGCGACTGGATGATTCGAACTCTCAACCTTTAGGTTGTAGCTCTGTGATGTTGACCGTTAGACCTCCGGCCGTCGTTTACTTGTGGGGCTCTTCACACTTGGATCACGCTACACGGAAGCACTCGACAAACGGTGATCAAAAATAATCACTTTGGTCATCGTACAGAAATAAAAAACAATCTGCTCATTGGGTAGATTTGGAATAAAAATTTCCATTTGCGCCGATCCACCTGGTGGCTTGCTCTCACTTTCTGTCTGCTCCATGTTTTTATAGGTATTTGGCGTACTGTCTATTAGGTGTTCCACCAAAGGGTAATGTCACAGCGATTAGTGAATACACACACTAGAATTTGCCTATTCAAGTGTGGAATCCATCCTTTCAGTTCACTTCAGTTCAGTTCTAGAACCACTGACTCAGTACTGATTTTCTCTAGTTTTGGTTGCTGTCTAACAGTACCATCTGCTCAGACAGAAGAAGAGTGGGGATTGGTAAACGATCGACCGCGAAATATTGAATTGGAAAATTATCCAGAAGGAAAAAAGATTTTGAATAAAAGAATGCTGCTGAATGCCACACTGAATCATATCACCCACCATCACGAAATACCATTTAGAGGGCTCTTGTGAACCAAAATTCAGTAGTCTAACTGGTTGGGATTTTCATAACTTTTCGTCCTCTCTCAGCCATGTGACCTGCATCAGAGAACAGCATACAACGAGGCAGTCTTTCTCTGGGTATATGCAAAACATGATCCAGTCACATTGACATATTCTGATTCACCGCCTGTTCTAAAGGTTGAACCCTTGAACTAAGTAAATTATGTCCAAATCCTGTTACCGATGCAATTATCCCTCCATTTTTTATCAAAACAAAACAAAGAAAACACTATTAGGGTACCAAAAGTCTTTTGACATCCTTTTCTCAACGTTCAAGTTTCGGACCAATAATCGACTCCGCTGTCGCTGTGTAAACTCGACCACTGACTGACGGCAAATATCCCTCAAGCTGGTAAATGTCAGTCGAGCCTTCTGTATGCACAGAGACGCTTCATCCGATATGCAATCACCGGGTCGACAAATTTGCATATTTCACCCAACTATTCCACTATAAAAACAAGATTGGGCTGCAAACCAGTCGAGTGTTAAAACAACATTCGCACTTTGAAGATGTAGAAAGCACTCCAAACATAAGTGTAATGTAGTTTAAGAGACCGATAAAAACCTGCTACCTACTTGGGTCGTCACCTAGTGGTACAACATCATCCGCATGTTCTGAGTCAGACAATTTTCTGCCTGTGAAAATATAAATGTCATTTTCTCACATGGACATATTGCTATCTCTATAACCATCTCTGACCAAATCGAAAAAGAAAAGATGAAAAGGAACAACCATGACGAATACCACTTTTGGTGGTGAACTCATGTGAAGGATCATTGTAAGTACGAACTCCTCTTCGGCTGTTCGCATACAGAGATTGAATAATTAAACTGAACTTCCCTGGCACCCGCTGCAAACAAAGGAAGCGGCAAAGAACTTTATGACTGACTGAGTCGAACGCCACTTTAAAATGAAAAAAAGACAAACTGAGACTAGACACAGAGTGAAAATTTGGTTAACATAACCCAAACAGGGTCGGGGACCGGTTCGGTTCTCACACATATATTCATAGAAGCTTTTCATATTTTTTGCAATGCTAGCAAAAATATCGATCGGCGGTGGCGTAATATTTTGAGGTGTTGCGCTCACGAAATGACAGTAACCACTGTCTACTTACTCAGGCGAAGGGCATCTGTGACGGACAGTTCTTACCGTGTTTAAGCACACGAGAGAACCATGTGACATTTCCGTGCAGTATAGCACGGCTAGCAGTTTTGATAGATGAGCTGTTGGGTTGGCTGATCACGATAAACATGTAGAGTAACTATCTGAGATAATAAAATTAGTAATAATAATGGTAATGGTAGCTAGAATTGATTATTTCTATCCGGCATATCTTCCATTCCATGTGATTCATTGCATCATTAACTCAGTGTTAGTTTTCTGACCGTGGTGCAGATGTGAGATGCTCGCACCGCCGAAAGATTGCAAGAATTCTGTCTTGTTCACTGATCCCAAGTTATTTTAGACTGTTTTATCTTTTTTCGCTACGCATCTTGATCGCCAATACCAAGATGAACTTCAGAGTTCCGCAGACCAAACGATTGTCCTCAGATGCTCGATCTATTTTTCATTTGTATACTTTCTTTACCATTGCAACAACACTGAACATCGTTTCCAATAGGGGAGCAGTCGCCAACAGATGAAAGCCAAATGGTGGGAAAACTAGAACGCGCAATCTTTCGATTAAAACACCGTAATGTTGATCGCTTTGTCACCACCACCCATTAAACGCACTCTAACCACAGTTGAAAGTTCGAGTGAGATGTGACACGACGGATATTTCCGCATATCAATTGATATTCGAGAACAACTTTTGAAGTGGCATTAAAAAGTAACTCCCAGTTCGATTTTCATAAATTTGGAGCTGTAGAATTCGGTGATACGGCTGTTTGTACTAACTTGCAACCCAGATCATCTATAAAAATCCAGACAATTTTCAAAGAGAATTTGCCAGCAAATCACCTACTTTTGAATCTTGGTATATGTTGCGCTCGTCAGCGAAACAAATCGATCATTAAAATGGAGCCCCTTCGAATATAGTCACTTGGGTAAAAGTAAAGTGAACACGACTGTTCCTCAGTAGAATCTCATTTGAATCGTTGGGAGCATGAATGCATGTTAAGTCCATTCACGATCCTAATTATAGGGACGGTTGGGCAGAATAATACTGGGTACGCATACCCTGAGAGCGGCAATGACCGCGAAACCGGTCGTGTGCTTCCGAGGCAAAATTTTGTTCATCCATCCGTATGCGAAATACACTGCTGAGAAGATGAACACTTTTGTTTCGCATTTTTGGTGCATATTTTGCGTCAGCTAACAGCTCAATCCGTTCTTAATTAATTAGTCATTTTATGCAAAGGCGTTTGATGATAGCACCGGACAATCGTTTTTCTTCCTAATTTGGTTGGCCGCTGAACGGGACCAGTAAAACAACACAAATTGTGGCTTCCTTTACTCCAGAACACTAGGAAAGCTTTACAAAAATATCAGAGTCATCAGCATGAAGAGTTTGACCCTGAATTCAAATGCTGGTGCAAACTACTTTTTCTAACTCCTTGTGTCAGCGCAACGGACGATCAACAGTTACTGAAGCACACTAAGATGACCTTAATTCCAAAGGTTTCTTTAGTGGACATTGTCAGTTCCCTTTACTCAGGTCATTCTTAGTCTTGGCTGAGTTTACACTCAATTTTAGCCTATGTAGAATTTCTCATTCACTGAAATTCCTCCAGTGGGACATCAGTCTGATTGTATGTTATTCGCACATCTCAACAGATCCTTCTTTCCCATTTTCGAATAACATTGTCTCAGCACTCAGCTACTTTTAGTTACTTTCAAATGTAAGCAGAGTGGACAAACTGTTTAACACTGTTCAGTAATGAAACCCATCCGGAATTGAGTGAAGCAGACTTACAAATATATCTTTTTCAAGGTGAACACTTTTTCAGCCATTAATATTGTTATCCTTATTTTGGAATTTAGCGTTCTCCTGCGGAGGTCACATGCAACCCGCCATGTGTGAACGGGGGCGTTTGTCGTGAAAATGGGCGATGCGAATGTCTTCGCGGTTACGAAGGTGCCGACTGCAGCTTAGATGTGGACGAGTGTACTAGTTTGAAGCCGTGTGATCCGGATTTCGCCGAATGCCGTAATACTCCAGGTGGCTTTGAGTGCGTGTGCAAACCAGGCTATCGATTGATGGTCGACGGCAGGTACTGCATCGAGGATAGCCGCGCCCAGCATGCTCCACATCTGATTTTCCGTGGACGCGGGCAGAAAGGAATTGTGGTCGCGAGTCGCCACAGCGACGGGCAACCGTATGGCTCAAGTCAGACACCAAATGAACCGAGCCCGGTTACTAGTATGCGTCGACTAGGCACCATCACATCGAGACGGCTGCGCCGAAAAGCCATTGTGCCTTTCGGGGGGTCCCAGCATAATATGAATCGCGAATCTCTTGGCCTCAGAAATCTGAGACCATATTTTTGGACCAAAGGAGATCTGGGTCGGAGTAGACCGCCGATCGCCTCTTTCAATGTTTATCGCACGCAACGGTAGCCGCACAATAAAAAAACGCCGGAGGTGCCCGACAGGTGGCAGGGAGAAGTGTGTACAAGATGTCACTTCTGTGGATGAAATAAAACACTATTCAACAGGCAAGAAAAAAAGCTTTTTACTCCAAACCATTATATCCTAGTCTGTAATGCAAGTCCTTCTTTCAACTACTTCCAAGGATCGACAATTCTTTCCACTCGGTCACGCTGTGGCCATCACCAAATACTCTCCTCGACCAGTTTTGTTCTGTACAAATCCAACAACCATATTCGCGTCGCATACTAGTCACTCGCAATGATACCTCATTTTTTTGTCCTTTTCTCTTTCTTGTTGCTTTTTTCTTTTTCTCATTATTTGTGTCACGACTGAACTAATGGCTTGTGTATTTGTGTATTCCTTTCGTCTAAATGAATTCTATTCGTATCTGAATTGTCTTACCGCCAGGCAATTTACATAGGGGTGATTA
This sequence comes from Fasciolopsis buskii, assembly GCA_008360955.1. Taxonomy (NCBI): domain Eukaryota; kingdom Metazoa; phylum Platyhelminthes; class Trematoda; order Plagiorchiida; family Fasciolidae; genus Fasciolopsis; species Fasciolopsis buskii. The sequence goes on along the minus strand of LUCM01000403.1, from coordinate 108,412 downwards.
AAGGGAATATGCTTGTGGAATTTCGGGTCAGCATTTTGTTTGAGTGCACCAAATGCCATTGATAGTAATTCTGGCATTTATAAAACTAGTAGAAATAATAATAATAGCTTTAGCGGTATTATTACCCTCATCTGTATTGGTAGTGAAATCAGAAGTCGTTTTTTGATAAATTAAACTGAGGAGTCGGAAATACACAAATGACACAATTTTTAGTCCACCAACGGAAGAAAGCTGTAGGATGTGATCTCTAACCGAAACGTCATAACTCATTTTAATCCAAACGTTAGTCTGATCATATTTAACTAAAAATATCGCAATTCGTTTATTTGGATGAAATAGGAGGTACCCAGTGTAACTGTACTCTATTACAATATCGCTTCACTCGTTCTCTTGCGCAAATGCGTCATATTTAAAGAACACGCAATGCAACGTCACGTGACTGGGAAATATGTCCCGTAAGATTAAGTGATTCGTAATAAAGCCTTAAAAAATCACACCAAATCGGCCAAAATATTTAAAAAAATCCTGTGACGAATCTACGTGAGAGCTAAGTGAAACGATTCAGTATACTTTCCTTGAAAATACAACAAGCTAATCACGAACGAGAAAAGTGGACATTTTGGGACTGCCAGTGACCCAAAGGTTATACCTAGTGACGCCTCTGTCTAAAAAATTAGATAAAAGAAGGTCTAGTAAGTAAATCAAAAAGTGGTTTTCAATTGCTTTGGTCTCTCTGCTGCTTTCATTTGTTTAGTCCAGCTGTGGAACGAACTATTCCAATTCGCACCGGTGTTCCGTGTCTCTGCATTACGGTTGACAAATTTCGTGCTACCATTTCCATTGAAAGACGTTAAAACTTCATGATACTCAATAGAATAAATTGCTTACCGCCGTTGTTGCGCACATGAAGTGCAGGTTGTGGGTCGCCTCATAAGTATTCAACTCTTAAAGCTAGCTGGTATGCTGAATGAGTGCTACCTTTCGATGCTTCATTCGCTTGACACCGAGTTCAAATTACTTAGCTAACAACTACCATCATAAAAAATTTAACTCTGCCATTTACCACTGCAATCGTCTGCGTAAATTCTTTTGCACTGGCAAAATTATTCGCTGCTCTTCCTCTCATTCATACCACTCAGGAAGTCCGAGGAGTGATTCATTTCAGTCGTCCTTATACCGATAACCACAGCAGAAATCATACTGCACATTCTCGTACACCAGATCACGATGTGATCTCAACTACTGTCCATATGGTGACATCAGCTGTACGATTTGTTTCGGTAGAATCATGCATTTCTGCCGCCATTGTCCAATAAGTTGGCGGTACCTGACCCACTTTGAACAATCAACAATCGAATCTGTAACCAAAAATGGCTTCTTGATCCATTCACGTTGTTGCCACAAACCAAGATTCCGTGGTAACCTATAATTGCAGTGCCTTAACATCTAGTCGAACAGTCAGGGGGTACCGGATACACATGCATGATGAATGTCAGCAGTCAGGAAACCTATCGTATGCTTTCCGGACTCTTTTTTACTACTCTACATACTACTGATTCCCTACATATATATACTTAGGATATATGTATAAAGATGTGTACTGCGCAGCCTATAGAACTGATTATCATTCTGGCTTGCGTCTTAATATACCCAAATACCTTGACTGAGATTTCATCCTCTTCTACCATCGCTTCCCAGAGAAGCAACTGGTTAAAACTACTTCTGTTGGGGACACAGCGAAGATCGTTAAATGCACCGTCACTTTTAAAGCACAGAACAAAGAAATTACCAAAGAAATTCGTCCTAACCTGGATGGCTGAATTTATGCTCTTCGTTACTGATATTGTGACCAAAAGCCAAATCGTAGGTTGTTGACTGTCAGTGCTGTTTTTATCGGAAGTGTAGTTTTTACTTTGCATAATTCAGCCGCGCATTCACATGGATCACTGTTTCCGAAGTTATAGGGTGCAAATGAGTTCGATCCTAGTGACTTAGATCATGCATGTGAAAAAACTTAGCACTTGAGTACGATAAACAACAGACCTTGGGTCTCCGGTCGATGGTCCTCTATGATCAGTTAAGTATTCGCTGGTAATGCCTACTTCGGACATAGGCACTCGTTCAGTGTTGTGCGATGTTCATCAAGGGTCCAAATGTGAACATGTGTGAGTAGATACTGTCGGTATAAATGATCAAACAGAAACATTCTGTTTTATTTAAGAACACAGGGGATCTGGAGTACTACCTGTCTGCGCTTCTTTTTTATGATGAGTCCTTTTCGAGCTTGTACATTATCCCACCGGCTGTACTCATTGTCGGCTATTTTACCGGATTACCCTGGGCATAAACCAATGGGTTTAATTAGTATTCCTACAACGGATTGTACGAAACAAGTAAATGTTCTGACAGGACTCGCTATTCAAACATTGTGCGCAGAAAAAACCCAAGCCTGTGATGCAACACAAGCTAACCTACACGGGCAAGCTAATTTCGAGGGTAGATAGTGTTTTACAAACTACTACTATCCAAGGGTGCAAACAACTATTATTTACTCATTGATTTCTTTTACTAGTGCTAAACCACTGAGAAACAATGAATAATCTTATGGCCTGTTCATTTCACTCAACCCAGACAATGCGAAGAAACGTCTGATCTATTTGTTGATAGATTGCTCCAGGTAGTGTACAGTTTATAGGCGACAAGGATGCGCTCTTTCTAGATACATAGGATTGGCTTCCATTGTTGAATCTCTGTCGTATCAGACAGAAAGCTGCAGTTTTCTGGCCAAAGACACGATTTGTCTTGAGCAGGTTAAGTTCAATCAAAGAGCCGGAATTTGACTGATTGACATTCGATTGCTTGACTCTGACTGGTTGGCCAGACTGGAGATTTGTTCAATCTCCTTCGTTCGGATTCATTTCTCCCTAAGTACGTGACTTTCTACCTGCAAATGAGCAGATAAATAAAGTATGATCTGACGCGCACTGTTGCTAGCTGTTGGACTGGAGGGACGGAAAATGGTATGTCTGCACACGTACCATCCGGCCAGGACCAAAGGACATAAGTAGAAAGGCAGACACCACAATTTTACTGCTGCTAGCAATCAACAGTCAGCGGAATTCACTGCGGTGTAGTGAGAAAATCATGCAGGTTCAGTTCAAATCTCTCGTACTCAGGTGTGCAAAACTACAGTTGTTGGTGCGATATTCCAAAAGAGGCCTGCAGGGCAGTACGTATATCAGTGGACGGACTGAACCAAACTAAGCACATGCGCACCCACTGCGGTAGTCTATTTTGTTTTCTTACTACCTTGCTTGTCATTGGATCAAGTATACATCTGCTAAGTGGCTTACACAAGCGAGGTGAACGAGAAAGCTAGGATTCGAGCTTTTAAAATATGAAGTTCTACGACTGATTAGTGGACATTTAATCTTTAATTGTTAGTAGCTCGGGTTCCGACTGACTTGCGAAAGACAATCAAGATATGAAGCAAATGAAAGGCACCAATGAAATTGAGTAAACAACCACGAAAAGCTCAAGGCACCGTTTAACAAATGCCTCTGAAATGATTGAGGACAAAATAAGCCAAAATTGAAGGTCAAAGCATGTTTGTATGCGTTTGTGTACACGTGCACAAAAACGATGTCGAAACCTATGAGAGGTAAAGCATCTGACTCGAGCCTTAATCCCACGGTTACGATGCTCTGACCTGCTGTGGAATGATATAAGTTTGTAACTTTGAGGATTGGCGAACGAAGTTTTCGAAGAGCCAATGAAAAAATTCCCACGAGCTCCCTAGACTGGCCAGTATCGCATTCCCAATTGTGTAAGGCTAAATGTCACAAGTGCAAAGCCAATCGGTCCACGTAATGCCCCAGGCGCTCACTGACCAGGCTTAAAAGCTAGCGCTCAAAAGAGCCCAGATCGTTTTCTTTCTGTTAATTTGTGCTCCAACCACGGTCATGAACTGCGATATTGTGCCTGTGTGTGCACATGGTGTGTGTTTAGATAGTCCTTTATCCAAAAGTATAGGCCAACGCATCAGAAAACTGAATGCCAGCAATTCAGCCGAAGCAGCACACTACCTCACGCTAATGCGACATCGTGACAGATGCGAGCTGACCGTCAGGGGGGAGGGAATCGATTCACTCAGACGAGGTGATTCGGCCGCATGGGACGCCGAGGGCAACGAGCCCAAATCATGTGACAATGGTCGCGCGATAACGGCATACAAATAAATGCAGCAAAATCTCAGCGGTCCTGTTTTAGTAGGGAACATTGTTAGTATCAGATCCAAAACTGTTGCAGATTCGCTTGTTTCGCATGTATCCTGGTTGCTACACCAAAGGTAGAAGACCAACACATTATGGGAAATTCATCAGAAAAATCATTCTGCGTTCCTGAAGATATAACCTTGTACAGTCATTATTCACTACTGCACAAAATCCTTTTGATAAAATGACGAAAAGTGTAATTCATCAGAGCGCAATTAGTTTTATCCTAATGTGTTCCTTTCTAGATAGTGGATTTCATTTGATTAAAAACAGATCACATTGTTGATACTCGAGTAGTAGCTGAACAAATTCTCTCAACACTATTCTCCTAGAGTTATGTTTGGTCGGTCTTCGTAGGGATTTCACGTTCTGTTCAAACAATGCTTCTAGTGTTAAGAATATACATTAAATTCAGGTTTACAAGTACTTTGTAGTGGTTGATTCCTGGATATAAGCTGATGCAAGTGAGTGCTAAGTGCATTACGCATGGCTTAAATACTGTGATTGGCAAGAAATACGTGAGAATTTCACTATAATGAATGACGAATATGTTCCGGGGATATTAACACAAACCATGTGACCTTAATGGTAAAACTGAATAAATTTGACCAATCCTTGCTGTAACATATTTCGGGTAAATCTAACGGACAATAGAATTTGCGGGCTACTCCCGTGTTGTCATTTGCTTACAAGGGGAAATTTTATTTTATTTTAATTTTGGTTTATCTTCTGGTTATTTCAAGCCGATCGATAACCGTACGTTACCATTGTTATTCCCGCGCACCATAGCAACTTATCAACTATTGGCATAAAATGCTCTCCGATGTTGGGAGAAGGTTATACAGTGGTTTAACGTGCTCGGTTTATAGCATGGAGAGAAAACTTGTGACCTTAACCAGTGGATTGACTCGAATGAAGCAACCGAGACTTCTGGGAATCGTGGCCCCCAAGCTATGTCCACCAGATGAATGAACACTTTGGGTGATTTGTCTACGTGCTGTAATAAATGACCTGTTGCTCGCATGCAACTTTGTCCGATCATCCATAAAAGTTTTGTTCGTGTTACGCTCCAGTGGGCAGTCATGCGAGGTAGCAGCTACTGCCAACGCACAACCGTTCTAGGTTGAGGACAGAATGAATGGTAAATTCAAGTCGATGGGATAGGACAAGAATTCGTGTTGACAGGAACAGTTTTATACTATCATTGACAGCAAGTCAAGCAACTAGTTACTTGAATTAGTTCCTCAAAGGTTTATGCTCTCTGATAGTGCTCCAATTTTAAACTGTTTTGCACCTTTACAAACTACTGAGTGCTGACAAATACACGGGAAGACATATGAGCAATATGTTGTCCCCATGATTAAAAGTGTACAAGACAGTCCACTTTACAATCCGTACCACATGCATAGGATATAGTATAGCCGGAAGAAATTTGTAGACGGTACATAATATTCTCTCGGTCGAATCATCAGCCTGTCTGACTTTACACCCAATCAAAGGCCGGCTGTTGTTTCATGTTGGATCAATGCCTTCGGCGCCGGTACATGTGCGCCTATCGACAGCTAAACATACCAAACGGGATGTGGGTCGTTTGTCTATTGTTGTAACTTGTTCAATCCAGGTGATACTGGTAATCGGGTGGCCTGGCTAATCACTCCTTGATCAGTTAAACGATATTTTCCGCATACAAAATGTCCGTGGGTGACTCACTAAAAACGAATCGGGTCACACACATTCTCATACCTCCCACAAGAACGCATGAGGTGGGGCAATTTAAAAAAAGAAAATCAGAATACACGCATTGTTGTCTGTCCCGCAGAAAGAGGTTTCGGTGACGAGTTTTTCCTCCCTAATTGCCCGGTGAGTACAAGTGCGGCTTTATTTGTTGCTTAGACCAGGAAACGGACTGACACTAGGCAAAAGGAGATGGCACAGACTCCATTAGCAAACTACATTCTTGCTGTTCGAATAATTGCATACTAAGATGATTACGGCAACATTAGTCATCGTTGTATGCACAGCGATCATTTATTTCTATAAATCTACCATTTACTCCACCATGCTTACTGCATTTGTAACTAGACTGGGTACAAAATTACAAATCTATAGTTTCTACTGATGGAACATTTGGTCTAACCAAAACTAGGAGATGATTTATTCTTTTGAAGTGAGTTCCTTAGAACGGTGCTAGCTAAAGTAAAATATAATCTGTTCAGTTTACGATAGCTGAACACACCTGTGTGTCTTTATGTGTATATGTTTGTGTGTGTGTGTGTATACATGTATACGTACATACATGCATGCACGTATGTGCCGTTCGATCAAATGTCTGCTTTAGGGTGAACAGTGGACCATGGAAACTGTAGAGCAACTACAAATTTCTAGCCACAGATGGGGTATTATATAGTCCAATCGCGACGGATTCTACTGTTTGTAGACACGACTGTTAGACTACTGACCCCAAGCCCTTTACGTTGCACGAAAAGCCTATGTCAAGCGTGAAGTGGGATTAGTATGTTATTGAATAAGTTAATTGTTCCAGTGGTCAGCCATGCCGAGAGGTGGTCATGGGTGCATTCACACAAGTATATTTCATGAGTCAGCCCAATGAAACACGTGAGAGGCTGTAAGAGCAGGTACTTTATTTTTGCTGCATCGATAACCCAGGTCTAGAAGGGATCGGGAGTGAAAACCTAAGAAAAAACGGTTTATTGGCAACGCCTAGCAGTTGGCTCCGTTGAACTGTGCTAGCTTATCACCTTTGAAAGAGAAAGTGTACACAGACTTCGTTTTCTTCGTTATCTTTCAGGTAATTTCTCCTTGCTTTTGTGTTACTTTGCCAAGTCGGGTACCAGTTTCCGGTGGTAACCTTCCGCACACTTTGTGTTATTCCTCTGTCCCCTATTTAGCACTAATTTGGACCAATCGTGACCAGATTTCAGCCGAATTCCTGGGTAACACATCATAATGGGCTATACTTATTCCTCGATGAGTTTTCATATTTTCCACCAGGTGATGAGCGTATTTTTATTCTATTTCCCCCACCCATTTTAATTTGCCTCACAATTTTTGACTGGGATGCAACATTATTCATTGTACGTAAAAGTCTATACAATACAATTACTGTTTCGATTGTACCATCAATGGATATTTTCTTTGCTCTGAGTGTTGGGCGTCTACTGTAGTTCCGCTTCCCGGTAAAAGGGTAGAAACTAGTGTAATTGGGTCTGGTGTCGATTTCACACAGCTCTTGATTTTATTGATCGTCTGATTAAGCCAACTTCTCGACAATACAGTAGAGCTTCTGAGAACCCAATGTTGGATTTGACATTCATATGGAATGGATTGAACACACTCCGGATTTGATTTCGTCGAATCAAGGAATCGGTTACACCATAAAATATCAACCGTATGGTGTTCGTACAAACAGAAGTTTTGAAATGACCAATCAAGTGAACTATTTTCCAAATTTATCATAGTGAACTAACTGGCTAATCTGTCGCCTTCGCCGTAGATTTTGTGTTTTAGGCTGTTGCATCGTGGGACAGAAAGTGTTATTGTAATGTTTGCCGTATTAGGTATTTGGGCAATATAAATGCAACAAACTTCACATCGCCCGTTTCCACCACAATGTGCAACAACTTAAAGAAAAAAATTTTCTTTTTTTGCAATTCCACCCTTCGGCATGAATAGCCGAGGCCTTGCAACACAAAGTCGTTCAATTTCGCATTATCCAGAGAGCAGGTATGCTATAATTTTAGACGATATCCCAATTTAGTTACCATCTCTATACTTGTCTTGATGCATTAGGATGGCGCTATGGAGAACAAAGTGAGATTTATTCACAATAATTTGATGCGCGTTGACACAAACACACTATCGTTGACCACTACTAATCAGGACGTATTACACAAGCCGTTTTGTGCTTCGTGAAAGCGCAGCAGATGTATTACAAATAAGGGGGTGTTGGTGAATAAACACTTACTAAGTTACTAACTCCTCATTTGACCATAAGTAGACTGACTAAGCGCATGGGAGTAATTGCTGCACACCATCTCTTTAATGAGATGATATCTGAAATAAATTTCTGATCTGGCATTTCAAGGTATTCTTTTGTGACGCAACCCCCTTCGGGAATTTCTTGAATAGAGTTGGACAGACGAGAAGAAGCGCAGTTTCTGCAACGGTTCGCGCACAAGCAAACAAGAGACTCTATGCTCTCATTGGCAGAACAAATTCTTCAACGATTTCCCACCAAGGCTAAATTTATGGATTCAGTTTGATGGCTTTATAAATCATTTTGTTCGGTGGAAAAAATCGGCTGCCGCAAACGTTTCTGTTGCGTTTTCCACTTGTTCTACGTTACAGACATACTTCAGTTTGATCGTCACAATCGATCGATTTCTGTGCTTAATCAAACAGAGCAGTTATTATTTGGTATTCGCCTGAAGAGGAGCAAGAAAAAAAATTTTCTTTTGCAATTTTCGACTCATTTAAGATTCACATTCATCCGATCTACCTGCATGCAGTTTTGACCAATGCAATTCTTATAGCATCCGTTTATCCAGCAAACGAGTAAACCTTTGCGAACATTCCAGCACAATTTCTACTTTCCAATGTCATCAGTTTCAGTCACGCAGGATCCTGAAAAGTCAATGCACGCGAATGTCACGATTTGAATGAGTCCGGTACCATTCGATGTCAGACGAGACTAATCATCGTGCTCCGTGAACATTTTATTCGCTATCAGTAAATCATGGTTGCGTCGTGCAGCTGCTTAATTCGGCGTGCAACGAGTCTTCATCGATGCGTATCCAGTGTTCCCGAGTGGGGACACGGAGCCGAGACCAAAGATTGTTAGCCAAACATTATAACCGTTATGCTACTCCCGACGGTTTAATTGACTACAACTGCAATTCACCTAGATCAGATAATCCTGACTTCGTGAGCAATGTTAAATGTCCTCATTACCGTTAGACTACAGTTAGAGAGGCAATCGATTATTTGTGGGTGCTACTACTATGTGCCAGTCGTCTGTGACCTGGGAACTCCAGTAGCCAGAAAATGCTATTTCATGTCAAAAAAATCCACAAACAGCCAACAGCTTAATGGCTTAGGCTTTCGACGCACAATCGTCGGCCCAGAGATCGCATCGCCGTTCGGGTGGTGTGGCTATTCATTGTCGATGTTTCCTGACACGCCAGGTAGTATTTTAGTGATGCTTTGACTGCTAGGGAGATCATAGGCTCGCAACTTAAAATTGCCTCATCTTTCATTGCCACCTTGTTTGAAGATCGGTTAAATATCTTACCTTTATTGGAGTCCACACAAACCCTTCACTATTCGGCCTTCGGGGAAGACCTGTTCCCAAGTGCTCACTCACTTGATAAGTTTGAACCAAGTTGGAAGGGAGCGCGAAAACCTGAGGTTAAGATATGATACTAGACTTTGAAATATTACAATAAAAAATTATTCAGATTGTGTTCAGGGCCAGGGTTCGCATGTTGAACTTCATTGTCCTGCGGCTTTTTTACGCCTGTAACTCCTGGGCTCAATTTAACACCCAGTGTCCACAACCAACCACTGGTGCACGTGGCTCTTACACTCCGGACTATACTGCAGTGCCACACACCTTGAAAACCTCAAAACAATTTGAATTCCAATCCGATCGGCTGCATAGGGCTGTTCGAAGGAAAAAGCCGTCTATCTTTTGACTTTCACAAGTTTATGCAAATTGGACGCCAGAAAACAAATTTGGATATAATGGTAGGTGCAAAACTTCAGCACAAACAAGGCTGTGCTGTTTTATTTTTTCACAGTCCGCCTTATTGAGAACATACGTTCTCGGGAAGATGGCCAGAAATTAGCGCATATTTTCATTATTCCAAGCTCCGTCTGTGGTTGAAATCTTCTTGACTGCCCAATACTGGATGCTGACTTTGCAACCATACAACAGTCGGATTGTTTGTTACCGCCTGATCAAAACAGAATTACAACTTGGTATAACTCTTTAAGGTATGGGTTGTCTGTTAACGGTGATGATGGGGGGTGTTTTTGTGACATCTCACCCCTCTCTCGAACTTGGAAACGCGGTGTCGTGTTCGTCTCGAAGTCATTAGAAATTTTAATCTTCTAATTAGCTTGGCACGTTCGACTGCAGCAAATTTCCACACCCCTGCCTTACCCACCGGCCTTGCCGAGTTTTTATACCTCAGGCAGACTGAGAAACAGGTGTTTACCACCAACAGCAAGGGCTTCATAGCATGCTGCCTCCAGACCGGCTACCCGTTCATTGTTACTGTCGTTCGCATTGCTAACACCCTAACCGTGATTAATTTTTGCGAGTCTTTTCAGTCCGCTCACATATCCAGTGAGTGGCGTAAAATGGAGTGGGAAGAATGTAAGGATTCTAACATATGAGTAACGTTTTTTCTGACATAACCCGATAAACCTGAAAGCCAAGCCAATGTGGGCAGTGAATTTGTTCATTGTTCGTGGTACTTGACTCACTTTTCCGCCAAACTACCGTGTGGAAACAGATCCACGAGTAACGTGTGTTGCCGAAATGCTATCGAAATACATAAGTGGCCTCATCGGGATCTAAGTATAAAGTTCATTTTAGTCATTCGTTTGCCTACTAATAGAACCGGAACAGCATTAGATCGTTCTTGAAAAGCAAGCAGTGATCATGCCCGTTAATATCATCGGCGTTTAACTATTGTGGACTGACTTTCATCTTACGTGCGCGATAAACTGTTTCCCACAATGGAGGGTTTTTTGACCAGATAAACAGAAGCGTTGTGGTCACCTACACCAGGTGTCACCAGCCCAGCGTGTGTGAACTTATTCATAGTCACTGAACGATATTCACTTTATTTTCACTTAACGACATCCCAAGTTTCCTTTGCTTATGAATGTCATCATAGCATAAATGTAAACGGGTTTTTTACTTATATCACAAGCTCGTCTGTTTTCGACTATTTTCCATCTTTTCAGATATTGGTGGGTGACAACCTGCAGATCATCCCGAGTGATTTTACTTACGCCTTAGTTCTACTCTTCATCGTGTTCCATAACTAATCCCCAATCCCTCAGTCAGAAACCATTATAGGTTGACTGGGCTTACTGTCGGCCTTCCTGGTTAGTGTGCTCCCAAATAACGTCAATCAACCCCAACTAGCGAACATTTTCTGCTACTTTTAAATGCACAAGATTTAGTCCCAACCAACTTTTCACTCTTTCGTGCAATCTAATCAAGTCAGATTACGATCGTATCAACATTCACGTGGAAACTACTTTTTTCTTCTTTAGGAAAATTTGTGCCATGTGTGCTCGGGGTTTCATTCTGCCTCACTCAATGGGGATATCGATTTCTTCGTCCGTTTTTCTCGATTCTTTTCTCCCGGGAACGCCTTTCCTCTTTAGTGGTTAGTTTCCTTCCCCACAATAAAATTCTAGAGACTTCAGTCGGTCGTCTAGATTCTTGTTCATTCTCACCCTGCTTAATCAAGCGAGAAGGATTGAAATAGCTTCTGGCCTTTCTACATAACTGTTTCTTTTATTTGTCGTGGTTAAAACCGTCTATATAGGTACACGCAAGATGGGGCTCATTGGTCGATTGTCCTACTTCTTCCGGGCACATTGCTTCCTCTTTGACCCTCACTTCGAACGCTACTCCTTATGACCCATGAACGAGTCACGAAAACTAGACGGATTTTTAGCTTCAGAGTTAGGAAGAACGCTTGGTTTCCATTCATTCAGATATTAAGCTCTTGCCTAGTTCACCTGAGTACCGGCGAGTTTGTTGGATGGTCCCGTATTCCAGACTTAATCCATCCTTACTGTCACATGACTGATTGCACTTTTGACAACAGTTCGTCGCCTCACCTCAAACCATTCCTTGTTGTTAATGAAGTAAAGCAAACGGTCCTATTCGTTATTCACCGGGCAACTCTCATTCAGATACAATGACAGACATGTGGCATGAAGAACTTGGCTTTTGTTTGCATGGAAAACGAGATCACTGAACTGTGCATCGGATGCATTTGTGCATTCGCGGTATGGTACTCCAGTATCATGGATTTTGAATTGATGAGTCAACTTAACGCTCCTTTCCAGGGCAGAATTGTTCAACCTCCTCCCTTCGATCGAAACAGTCGTGGGTGCAGGTCTTGATTATCCATCATCGTTAGTGTAGTGCCTTTTAGCTAGCTAATTCTTTTAATTCTGCATACATCTTCATGCAATTATTTCAATTCTGGCTGCTGCAACTCGATCACCATCCCTAAAACGATCATATTCAAGCACAGAGCTTCGCATCCTGCCAGCCACCAGAAAAATCATTGCGAAACAATGCAATCTAATTAGCTGTCACACTTTACTTAATATCCGGTACTTCAGTTTACTTGAAAGTAGGGTGACCATTGTATTAGCAGGACAGTCCGAAGACAGTCACAACGGATATAAAAACGCATTCTCGAGTAATTGACCAGATCAGATTGACAGATCACTACGGCCAGTTGTCCTGATCGCGACCCTAGGGTATCGGCTGTAAAACATCTAACGGCAAACGATTACATAGATGATCTCATTGCATCTGTCAAGTCACTGTTATGCCATAGTAACCCGAAGATGTTGGCTTTCAGGGAGATCATGTGAATCGGATTGTGTAACCCAATTCTTTGTGTATAGGAAATAATAACACAAACTCTGCTTCTGTAAAGTGGACAGAATCAATTCATTGCTGTATAGAACTTAACCTCAATGCTCTGCAGTAGAGGTTAATAACTTCATAGCAGCATTAGGAAATGCCAACATTCCACAGTATTCGTCTTCTATACGATCCACTTGGACATAGAACACGAAGTGTATTTCATCTGCAAGTTCCATTTTGTCACAATATTTTATTTATACCAGTTTTATTCAGAGAAGAATTTATTACTGATTGCCCAGGTAAATTTGTGTGTACAGTTCAAATCATTCGAGATATTTTGAAAACCTATCGAACTAGGAGCAAACAGCGCCAAGGAATCCCTCTCTTGAATAAGTAATTGAATGAAAATAGGAAGAAGGCCTCCAGCTTCCTGTCATGGACATTATTCGAGATACTCTTGAGATCATGTGAGCTGTTTAACACCACAGATTTGCCGGACAGTTGACCTCCGCTTGGGTTTCCCTTTGGCTTCGAGTTATCATGTACTACGTAGGTCAGATAGGCGGCATCCAGTTTGCGGAAGGCAGATTTGTGAACTGTTAGTCGAAGAATGACCTGGACACGTAAAATGAGGACACCTTGGCAGTTCAGAAATAATCTTTGTGAAGGAAAATCACAAACGGTAAGCTATCAAAATGCGCAAAGTAGGATATCAATGCTCTCGACTGCTGGAGTACTGAAGGTCAACGGAAGATATCCGAGAAAACGGATCTAACAGTACAGACATAAAGCAGATTAAGTCCCTTTTCCTTGGAGCTAAGAACAATTACATGCAAGGATCGCCACCTCGAACCACTTAGTTTCGAAGACGATAGTTCATTTTTCTATTGAATCAAAATCATCGTAAGAACGCTGGCAGGATAAGCTTTCTTTCATTCAGGACTAGATCTCTGGAACTGAATTTGATTAGAATATGTGAGACCATTTTAAATGAAAGATTATCCCGAGAAGAAATTCGCGACATTTTCAGTTTGTTAAACGCTTTGCCAAATTTCGAGACTGTGCTGTTATTTTGCTGCCAGCCGCAAAATGTCGGAGTTTCTTTTCATAAAGATTCTCACGTTTTTCACACAGGTGAGCGCTGTCGAACGCACTGTAGGGGTCATGCACTTTAACGAGTGTGTATGTATGTAGTCTCATACTTGAGTACTTACAGACTTATTGTAATGTGGTCATTAGGCGATGCCACACAAACTGCCGGTCTGCCTCGAATTCGAATACGGGAACCGGGATAACAACCCCGGGTAAATTGTCTCGTCTACACATTACGCCTCATTGTTTTGTCCTTATTTCAATGGCAGCGTGCAGAGCACATTTATCTTTACGTCATCCACGATTCTGAGTCCGAACATTTGGTGCGGTTCACATTTCCTGTATTATTTGAGCATGTTTCACCGAGCACCGACCACTAGACAAGTGACCTCACCGTTGGGCGCACCCAAAAACAATTGCTCAAGTGCGGATTTATGGTCAGCCAGTTTTTTCACCTTATAAATCAGCTCCGAAACGCGATTATGGAGATGCTGGATGAGTTGAAACGTTTGAATGAACCGAATCAACTTTCTCAGTTTGAAGTTCCGTAAACATGGTCGGCCCAGTTTTACCTACTCGAAATTCCATCCATCTAGCTGAAAGCATGTGATGTAGCAAAATGAATAACTATCAGACTAAGGTGAAGACAAATAGCTACTAGTAACAGCTGGTAAGAACTCCTGTGCGACGTATGTTGTTGTTTGGATAGTAGGAAAAAGTAATCGATCATTATCAGAAAGAAAGAAAGAAGGAAGGAAAGAAAGAAAGTGGGATGAAATCGGCTTTGTGCCGAATCTCAACCTAAGTATCATGCCTAGTAGACCCAAGGGACCGGGTCAGATAGTTGCACATTTCAAGTCACAGTTGTCGTGTCCTCAATTGACTATTGTTATCTGTCCAAAATCTCGTATTGTGATCGAGTATCTGTCAAAAAAGAAAAGAAAAACAGCTTTGCCGAACTGCCAAAATAAAGCAAGACGAAATCACGTAGTTGTAATAAATATGAAATGTATAACACCAGAGAACGGATTGTTATTTGTTTCTTACTTGCTGCCGTTTTACAGTGATATTGTAGTAAAATATAGATGTTAAAATTTTTCCAGTCAAGGGATCTGTTCTTTAGGCATGATCACATTTTGTAGCTACTTCCATTTTGCATTTGACGGAAACAAAGTGTGGTGGCTTTGAACGATGTGAACGACATGTTTTAGTCAGCAATGATAATTTCCTTTGACATCTGACGTCTGACGGGATCAGTGAAAAGATCAATCAGTAATTTCTCGGACAAACTTAGAACTCTAGTGGCCGAATGATTAAAGCCGACAAAGAAAAAGTGCTTGCTTGCCAAAGTCTTCTCTCGAATTTCATGCCACGAATCGTCGACCGGATTAATGATTATGGAAATCACACAATTCACTTGTACGGGTAAATCTCATGACGATCAGATAGAAATTATATTTTCATCTCTTTTCTCCTTAGACAACGCCGTGTTTTGTGTGTGTGTGTGTGTGTGCTTACTCGCTCGCCCGGTCGCACGTGATTACGCAAGTGAAGCATTGTTACATCGCAGTTACTCGTTTCGTTCTGTCCGTAGACTGCGGTTTTTAGAACTGACTACCAAACTCCTACATCTGTGTGATCGGTCGGCAAACAGTAGAAAATGGAGAGGGAAACTAACGAACCGCAAATGGTGTATCCCCTGGGATACATTTTTATTGTATGCTTGGAATTTCCGTTCGCATACAAACAGCCTCCGTGCGTTCTGCGAAACAGAGAAGACTAGGGTAGAAATTTGTGCCGGAACACGGGACTTTATGACACAGGGCGTTGGATTAAGGCGGTTTTTAATTTGAGTTTGTGCCAATTGACGCTGATCACCTATTGTTCATTTGCCTGCGCTAGGTGACTCAATGGTTGCTTGATACAAATCCCTAAATGTCGTTGAACGCCAGAAAATCGATCTAAACTGCTCAGAAACGTCATATTGTGTGTTGGTGAGTCAAAAGCGATCAGAACTTTTGATCCGGAAATGTGTAAACAAAAATGATTGTTTCACAGTCTGCCCTGACCGGAAAACACGGGTAATCAATGGGTGGATTCATGTGATTCATGTGTCAGTTTAATTTCTGTTGATGTTTAGTTTCAAACTTCATAATGAAGCTCCTTCTGTGCTCCCTACCTTTTCGCCTATTTATTATAGCAAATGTTTGAGAACTTATAACTACAATGAACTCTTCGTTTTGTTCTTGTTCTATGGGTCATTGTCTTTTCGGATTCCAATTTCACTGATTTTCCAGACCCCCGTTGTCCGTTTTCACTAGCTGTGGTGTGGAAAAATAAATAATTTCGTTTGTTGATTAAGGGCAAATAGTCTACACCGGTTTACTGCGAGTAAAACACACTAGTCGAATAGTCTGCCATCCGATTAGACTTAACACTACAAAGTTTGCCGTGGTCATTTCATATGATAACAAACCATGTAATGGGTAGCCTAAGAAAATGCCCCTAGACCTTGACTGTGCACCTATTCAACAATCAAGTGACAAATTCAGATTTCTTAAGGAGTGATGTACAGCCAACTGGTGCTGTGTCCCCTTTTCGATCGCTCAATATCTCGTAATGTTTGAGCACGTTCGACGAAGATTTTCACGTGGTCTGACTGATGATTTTCCCAAGTGAACGTTTGGATCACTCACTGCTGAGTTGCTAACCGCCAAGGGAGAAATCTTTGTGGACGAGGGACACGGCAGTAATACACCATTTGATAAACGGGTCAGCACGAAGAGATTAAATAATCGAGATACCTTGACTGAAGCTTGAACGTAATCAGGATTAAATTATCGACCCGTATTTTCATTCTAACTATCTCTATTCTGTTCGCTATTTCAACAGCCGCCTACACTTTGATCTTTATTCCTTAATCCCGGACAATGTAGTTCCGATCATCTCGGTTTCGAGCACACTGCATAATAGTCCGTCACCCTTTGTTCCACATTGTTTGGTTGAATTTTCTACACTGGTTTGCACTGCCCATTTCAATCACCGCATTTGTTTTCAACAAGTCCTTCGTAATTAATAGCCCGTTAAACGGGCAACTCTTATCACACTGGGGCTTTCTGTTATGCTATTAGTTGGACGACCTTGTAGTATGTTAATGAAGAACTGTAGTGGTTGGTTTCTTAAAGTGGCTTCCCCCTCGGCTTATTGATTGGTGCGATCAGTGAGATTTTAAGGCAGTTATTTCGACCTTTAAATGTATCGCTGAGAATGGTGATTCCACAGTACTGGGTGCACATACATTTGACTGCTGTTTCTCTGCTAACGAACGTCCCACGTCATTTTTACCAGATTTCACCTTCAAAGCAACTACCAGAACTTCCAATCCAACCGAATACAAGTCCCCCTTTCGCCCACTCACCAAACAGCTCTCTTCCTCTCTCTCTCTCTCCACATATATATATATATATATTTGTCCAGAGATCAGTAACGGTTGACGCGCAGATCCGTAGCCACTGTCTCATGAAAGCCTTCCCGGTTCGAATTTGAGCATACCGCTGTATGTTCAGCTGCTCGCCATCCACGTAGTCACACAACAGCCTGTCCGTTGCAAACACATCTACACTCGACTTGGAAATTTCGAAACTGTTTAGCTGTATAATGTTTCATTCATCGTGCTTACGCTCATTAATTCTAATACTGTTTTCCGAATAACAAGGTCTATTGGCCATTAGTCTACTAGTGGTCGACTAACGAATTCAGTCACTCCAATATGAACCACCTAGAAGAACATTAGGCTGCTGTGTACAAAGTCATTCGGAGTGGATTAAAGAAAGGATTTTTACCAGCGAACATTTAATTTGCAGTTACAGTAGATGATATATCAACGTATTATGTTAACTTGAAACTGTAATGTGTAAATCGTACCACAGCACTTACCATATGTACCCAAGCAAGTAGACCATAAGCAATCCCCACGATGCATGTTACTTATTCCCGAGTGTGAACTAAATGAACGAGGAACAAGCCAATGGCTCCAAAGTTATCTTAAACTCCGGAAAGTAATATTCATTCAAACAAGTTGTTCAGCAAAATAGTTGTTTTACTCGTTGTGTGATAAATCCAGAGCGATGGGGACACCAAGATGTTCTAGGAAAACTAAGAATGCCACCGCGTGTGAGCAGAACAGTCATAATTAGGATATTTAGTTGGTAAATTCCGCTCGGCATTTTGGCGAACGAACAAACAACGTTGGCATCTCCGTCACCGGACTGCAAACGAACTTATTAGAACTAACATTCAATGATCTTTCAATTTCCTCAGTCGTGTTAGCAAAGAATTTTCTGCAATCAAAAATAATCGTCGGTAAGCAGTTGCGAATTCCCCAAAATAACAAGACTGCAATGTGTGATAGAAACGGTTTAAACTGCCTGAGAGAGCGTGGGAATCAGTCCAAAGAATCTCCATCATCGCTCTGATGAGCTAAGCACCGGAACGTCTCAGTGCTAGTGCATGCATTATGTCAACTAGCTAACCGAACAATACCTGGATGGATAATTCAGACAAATTTTGGTTAAATTGTCTATTGGTATGGTAACTATGTGAACCTAAGAGAAAAACTTAAGAATGAATAATGTATCGTATGATTTCTGGCATTCGGCCGGATAATTTTACCGACATCTCGCGCTGTTTCGTATATCATAATTAGTTTGGACTTGCTCCGGCTTTTCTATCTATTCATAGAGGCTGACAGTTAAAATTAAGAGTTTTCAGCAAAGAAATTCATTGTGGCCAGTTCGTGCTATGCCATAGATTAAACCACGACTAAAAATGCTAGATCGACAGCCTTAGCACATATAGTAGTCGAGGTTTAACTAATTTATGCGTTGGTTATTCGTGCAGGCCTCACCAATGTACTCGTCAACATCTTTTGAATGGTGCTGAATTCTGTACAGGCAAGAGTCCGAACAAATGACTTTTGGGTTGATTATCAGTGCCGACAATCCTTCGTTTGATATGTACATAACGTATGTTTATTTCAAACCCTTTGTTAGTTTTAGTAGCTTGTGCGTCTTTGGGTGTGTCGAGTGAATGAGGGGGGGTGTAAGCAAAAAACACTGATTTTCTTATTCCTTGTCGCAGCTGTATTTGTGAACGAATGGCTAACTGACAAGGGTCAAGTAGCGAAGGCCCAAAATCGGCCCGACAAAGACTTCCTGCTCATTAGACTATGGTATGTGGTATTTTTACTTCTGGTTGTTCACACGCATACGAGAGGAACTCCGGATTACGGAATGGCCATTGTCCACAACTTGATGAGGTATTCCAGCTATCCAGTACATTCTGATCGATTGCCGAGCGAATGGCATCGCTCATCTGTGAGCCATAATCGTGGTACATGCACCGTAAACTGGGTCATTGTGGGCCGACTCATCCCAAGTGGGGCTTTATTTGCCAGAATGATGGATCGGAGGGGTAACTCGTAACGTTCCATTGGACACCAGCAACAACACCATCATCATCACCACCCCGGACAGCACGAAAACAAACAAACAAGCAAACAATAGCTAGAGGCGGATAAAAAAACCATGCCAATGATTCGGTCGGACATAGAAATGCCGAGTGCATTGGGACCTTTGTGGCGTGTAAAATACTGCACGTATTGATAGACTATCAAACCAAATAGTTTGTGTGGTTGGCTTATTTATCTCAATCCCTCGATCAGGCTCCGATTTGGGTCATCCGGCGGTTTGCGATCACTCTTCTGGTTAGTGGGTTTCTGGGCAATCGAATACAAGACCCGTCCAGAAAGTCAAATGATACGAAGATTCAACAAGTTGCTGGTTATTTCGTAACAGTATTGTTGTGATTAACCTTAGTTCTTCTACTTGAAGTATAAAAAACTGTACAATATTTTTGGAATAGAGTCTTTATTGACTACGGGGAATTGACCGTCGAATGAAAAATTTACACTGGAGTTATTCAGGCCCAAACTACATGATACATAGAACTTAACCATCCGCACCTAACGGGAGAATCGGAATGTCTATGGATAATTTTCAATAATTCAATCATATTATCCGCTTGATCGCGTTCTCTCGAAGATCAACAGACAGCAAAGAAATGCGAACCCGTTGGGAAAACGTAGATTTCGATGCTGTCGTACATCTCCCACAAGTAATGTAGTGATAGAGGTAGAATGACACAGTTGTTTCAATGAGTCGTAATTATGGTTGCAAAACGCATCCTTCACCTTACCGGTGGGAACGATCGGATCGGAAAATTACAGCCTATCTGCCCTAAGCAATCTCATGAACAGAAGGACTAAAAACAACTTTGTCCGATCTAAGGACGGTCGCAAAAGATGATGAAATGTCTACACGCGTAACTCTGGCTCCAGTACCTCGGAAGCAACAGTTTACAAATGCGGTATCCTTTTTCCCAGAGGTTATCTGAAAGGCGAGAAAAATACAAAGTAGGCTACCATCCATCCCTAAACAAAATGGACTGAAACTAACTTGGGAATATTTTTCAGGCAGCTATGAGACCAAATCACTGGGTCACTTATTCCGAGTCAATATCGGATATCCGAACGGTAAAAGGATTTGGGTATCAAATCGTGCACTTAATACTAGTAGATGGTTTGCTCTCATTAATCCATAATCCATTTGGCTGAATTTGAATGTCTACAGTTCCGTTTGAGTTTGCAAACTTCAAGAAGTTGTACCCAAGCCGTTTGCCAAACAGTAACTACCACTACAAGCCCGGCAACAAGATATTCAAATACGACACCGTCTGCAAAATGCTGAGCGTACATATAGTGTAGTGCAAAACTGTGCAAGGGAAATATGGTTGAACAGATCAAATGAAACTCGGGATTCGTCCAACTTGGACTCTCAATCCCAGTTACTACCATCGGGTATAGGATATGAAAATCTTCACCCGGACGACCAGAAGTAGAGGATTTTATTGTGTACTTATTTCGGATAACCCCAGAAGTTGGAAGATACAGGAACTGGAAAGTTTGCTAGACTTTTGCTCGCCTAATGAGCAAAACTCAGTTGGTAGCAGCAACCATTGCGCGTCACCATATTCTCATTTACGTAATTCAAATTCGAGAACCTCAGCAGCAGTAATCTTGATTATTTCTTTTCTTACCTTCGATCGATCACACTTATAACTTGCTCTTATAGGAAGGGATGCAATTTTGCCTTAGCAAAGCATAAGTAATCTCTAAATCAGATCCCGTTAACCAGACCTGGTCCTAAGTCCATTTATAGCTGGACAACCGACAATCGATAAAAAAATGAAACGTATGAAACCTGATCAAATATTAGTAGTAGATAAACAATAGAAACCGACAAGGAAGGCAAACTAAGACCAAATATATTAGACAGCATTGTTGGTCTGGCATTAGAGCGAGACAATGGAAGATGACAGTCAAAACAGACCAATCGGGATAAATTTCGAAGAATTACTGAAATCACTGTTAATCACTAAAATCGCATTGGAATAGTGAGAACCGTGTGCGGAGGACAAGTCCATGTAAGAATCACACTGTTTTACGTCGGTCAACTTTCAAGACAGTACCGCACATACATGCCCGACGAGAAGCAAAAACCGATGGTGTCCTTCTGGGGAAATATTTTCCACTCACCTGTACTCGAAAAGTACTGCTGACGTAAATGTAGTCACTTCATACATATGAAAATGTTTTGACCAAATAACGCGGGCTTCCATTTGGCCAGTTTTTTTACTGATAATGCAATTAAAGCAGGGAAAGATTTCGTTAACTCACTGTCAGAAAAGACTTTCCAATTTTAGATGCACCAAACTACTGGCAACTGGAGATACCACTCCAGTGAACGTTGTTCCATCTTTGCAACCTATAGCTTCTTCAAAACAAAATAAATTCTGCCCATATCTTTCGTTGCAAACGTAAAGCTGAGGAACAATGAAAATCACGCGAGAAGTCCACGGTACCGTGACGGACTACCTCCTGCGAATCCTAATCGACTGCGATAAATTCTCCAAAGAACCGTAGTCGAAACGATTTTGGCGCCCTTTTGGCTCATCTTTATGACCCCAGTGTAAGAAATCCTTTATCTCTAGCACACATGCCGACTGACGCATTGACCACGAAATGTAACGAACACCGTTAGCTCGGTCTTGAATCTGTGTCTATGCTGACGTGTTTCTGATTTGAAAACCATAAATAACCCTGACTCCGGTGCAGTCGGAAGTGCTTTCCTTGTCCGACGAACATAGCGATTGGGATGAGGCGTTAAAATTGTTAGTACAAATTATAACGTGCAATTGTGGCGCCAAAAGGATGCACATCCCCAACAGCCGAGTTCAGGTTCCCACGATCTCGTGAGCGAAACAGAATATAGAACCGGAGAAGGCAGAGATTTTGTTCTCCCGTTATTTATGCGTTTCACCAAGTTTAACCCGAAGAAACACTTGCGCTTGATGACAAAGATGTCTTGGCCTGTTCAACGCGTGCTTGGAGCCAGAAACATCGGAGTGATTGTTTGCACTAACTGCAATACGTTTGCGTAGCGGTCACGGCACTCACCAGATTGTAACGTTCGTTCGCAAGCAGCAGTGTACTATCGGCTCGTTAGAACTCATAAATTCATCCGCAGCTTTTTTTGAAAAACGTTTATATTTGTTGTTATTCGTTGCTTTCTAGACCAATGGAATGTGTGGCACGAAATTTTACTCAAAGAAACGTTTGAAGCTGAAGACGATGCTCAATCGTTAAGCTCTCCCTAGATTTTTAAATATCATTCTTTCCCGTTATTCTGTTTGGTAGCGACAAGAAAACTCGAATAGTTTTCAGTCAGTGGCTTATTCCCAAAGAGGAAGTTCATTTCCACTGTCAGAATTTGGACCGGTGGAATTCATCATCACGTGATCGGGGCTCCGTTTAGTGACGATTATTAATTTAGAAACAAAGACTTTAAAACTAATAACAAACTACCTTTGATGTTTGAAATTTGTCTTGCAATGAAATGATTTTTCCCGTGACATAAGAGGTTAATTCTCAGGCGCGGTGCGGTTGCTTAGCACCTTTGGGAGACAGAAAAATTAGAATTGTACTAATTCGCGGAACAATTTGAGAACGTGGAAACTTGAAGAGCACATCCTTATTCTACCTGGGACTCTAGCTGACTAGTTTTGTATGATTTTTTCGATTCCACGGGACTTAGAGTAATGCACATAAGAGACGCTGGATAAACTTCGGATAAATTGGGGAATTCTAGTGAAGCGGTTGTTAGGCGTTACCTAGGTATCTGACATTTAGAGAAAATGTGTCCAGGATGTCACTGCATCATCAACAGCAAAAACTGGCAAACAGCCAAGCAAACTGCCGTAAAGCATCACCCCAGGTCCTCAAAGGTTAGGCATAGTTTAAGTTAGGGTGGAGTGAACTGCTGACAACAGTCAACGGTTCCTGTTGTTAATATTCAGCCTTCGGGTAACAAAAGGATTGTAATTATTTTCCCCACAAAAGACGACAGCTGATCTGGTGCTCTGCCTAACTGCTTCTGCATCTTAATAAGGGTTCTTGTTTGAATGAGCTTCAGTCTATGCAATGGTAGATAGTGGAGGAAACTAAACTTCCGTTGTTTTTCAGTCTACAATGATGCAAACAACCATGCATATTCTCCACAAATTAGACGCGATAAGAGTTCGAGTGTCAAGATACTGACAGATCAGAATGCTAAAGAATTCGTCTGATGAGGTTCTGGATGAGCCCCTCGAGTTGGGTTTTGTGGTGTCCAGTGCGGGGCGATTCTTTTCTGCTATTGTCGGTGATCAGCAGGAGAGTTGTTTAAACTCAAACAACCACAACTAGTCCCCGATCGGAAAAGTTTTCCTTTCGCGATTATTTTGCCCGTTGGTCTGCCAACTTTCATTCTTACCTGAAGTACTTTCCTGACTTGCACATGACCCCGAATTTCTCCAGCAGCGGTTTCTGAATTCTGTCTACGCTTCACCAATAAACGTCGTCCATCAATTCTCAGTTCTTCGCTAGATTGTTGTAAATGTACGTCCTCCAGCAGAATTATTTGCATGCCTTCATTAACGTTGGCAGTTCCGATTTCATTTGTAATTTTCGATACTCTATTGCCATCCACCTGCCATCGTGAGCCTGTTTCGAGCATAAAATAGATTACGCATTACCATGTATTGTATTGTATTGTATTGTATAGACTTTTGCGTGCAAAACATAATGTCACATTTCAGTCGAAAAATGCGAGGGTAAAAAATAAAATAAGGGAAAAACCAAATCAACAAATAAAATAAAAATACACCCATCGCCTCGTAAATAATATAAAAGAACTTATCCAAGAATAATCATAACGCATTAGGACAGGCTGCTCAGGAATTCGGTTAGAAACACCATCAAAATTCGTGCAAAATATGAGACAGTGGAGTTCCTATAGATATTGATTCCGGAGGGTATAGAACGAAAAGCGGATCGTGTTGAAACATGAGAGCGACACTTTGAAAGATCGTTGTGCAAAGGATGCCTGGGATCAGAAATAATTTTGAGAACAAATTTCTCGCATCGCTGAGCAAGTGTTGATCACAAAGATTAAGGGACAAATACCAGTCGTTAGTGGTACGATAAGGGAACACCAGGGCTAAATAATCGACTAGTTCCCGGCGAAGAATTTTAAAGTCGTTTTTAAGTAAGCTGAAAATGACGGGAGAACAGTAAATGAAGATTAGGAAGACACAATGATGCTTTGGCTTTCACATGAGGTGTTGTCAAAGACTTCCTGATTTGAAATGACAACCGTCGAGACCATTCTAACCAGGTAGGACAATCGTGCAATTCAGATCCCACTTCAGATTTTTGCCAATAGTAACCCTAGATATTTCACATAGTTCCCCTGGTGCAGCATTTCTGAATCTCGCTGAAAGACGTTTCCGTATGTAGCCCGACCGAGGTGAGGAGAGGACAGACACTCGTAAACATTTTGATGTGTAGATTTAAACCAGGTGTCGTGCAGAGAAGTCGTAAAAGGAAAGAATAGTTGTTGGGAAAAACATTGAAAAACTCAGTTCGTTGTTCGATAACGGCTTGATAGAGGGCAGCATCAAATCAGCAATACAATAAAACGATGAACAGGCGCGAGCTATTTGATAAGTGCGCTGATGTCCACGTGGAGAAGAGAAATTCGTGAAAAGAGCAGCACCCTGAACGCAGGCCTGAGTTGCTTTAAATCAATCGGAGTTTCAAACGTTTAACGACCGCACTCGTGTGCCCTGGGTTTCGTGGTAAGCTAAGTGAGACAGCCCATCGCCAAATAAAAGACACTGGGGACAACCAAAAATGTCTGCAGTTTGTGAATTAGAAGAAACGTGGGGACGACATCAACAATGCCGACGAATAATCTAGAAAGGCGCAACGCACCTACAAATGTGGTGAGAATGACGGGAGGGTGATAACCTGTCCGAATGGCCTTTAGATTTACAAACAAACTGAAAAGGGTCATCAGGACGGCACATAGAAGAACGCAGACTCTTAAGTTTAGCACAGTGTCCGTGTAAGACCAAAAGATGTTTAAGGCGACGGGACAAAATCGTTTTGCCACAGCAGTAGAACTCCTAGATTTTGGGATGGAGATGATAGTGACGGGTCTCTAACAGTCCGGGATAGGAGACGAGCATAATGATGAGTTAATCAAAGAAGTAAATACATCCATCAGAACCACAGCACCCCCTGCATTAAAATAGCCTGAAGAAGAACTGTCAGAACCAATCCTAGTGGGTTAATGTTTTAAGGTGGTTCGGCAGAAGGTCAAAACACCCTTCCCTAGAAAAGTTGTAATGTCATACTCGTCACCTCTGTCGCAATTAAGGTCTGGGGTATAATTGAAGGATGGTATGAAAACACGAATTGAACGCCGTGAACAATCCGCAGAAGATTCGCACGCTTCTGTGTTCTTCACACAACAATTGAAATGTCCTTGCCATAGGAAATCGGTGTGTATCACTCAGCGAGTTGTCTGACGAAAGTATTGTCGTGCGCGTATAATTAAGTTGGAAATCGTAATCGCATGCTTGATTATTCACGAAGATTTGTTAGGTGCTTTCTTGCATCTTCTTAGAATTCCAGTTTCTGCTGGAGATAGGTCCATTTGAAAAGACGACTAGTGCTTCCAAGGGATAGCAGATATCACAAATTGCGTTGGCCGTATCCGTGAAAAGTTTGACATTGTCATTGAGCAGTAGTTTAAAAGAGGAACAGGCAGATGCGAGTGAAAGGGATTTCTGAATAAGAATAAGGCTGTTGTGTGAAAAGTCACGGAGGCGACCTCGGATTTAATTTCTTTGCCTGAAGGAATGGAAGGCTGACCTAGAGTATATCTTGGGCCTTAATAGAAGCAGACAATTATCATTAATTGAAATTGGAGCAGGCAGTTTCAGGGAAAATATATCAGGGTGGTTGGTAATAACTCTATCTAAAAATGGAGCGCCTGCTGGTGGAGAAAAAGCAGCGGTAAGTCAGATTAGACAGTCAGTGGTAGGGTAGATGCATGATTGAAGTCACCTACAATACATATTCCGAGACTAGTCTCAAGAAGAGGAACAATAAGTACCAGAAAAGAGTCGAAAAAAATGTGCTATTTTGTTGCGGGCTAAAAGAAGGCAATATTGATAATTCGTTATGATGTACTGGTGTGTCGAAAAACCAAGGATACACTGTGCCACGAGACAGTCCCAATTCCGCTGTTGAGAGCGAGCCCGTATAAACGAATTCGGAACTTGCCCAGAACCAGAAGGAATTTATGTATTGTTTGCCCACACCGTCCCAGTTTTCTTCTGTTTTAAACTTGTCTGTCCATGAGCTAATGCGTCTATCGACACGAGTGAATCGACGATATCCGGGTTCAGCCACGATTGTTGTATGCAGACGACACAATTGTGAACATGGATCGGTGAGTGAAATGTGAGGGACATGCCCGACATTTTCGTAAACAGAGAGCGGATGTTGGTACTCAACAATGCCGGAATGGACATCTTGGCTGGAAAGGTGCATTCAAGAGCTGCCTGTCAACCGGCACGAGTGCCTCTTTTAGATCGATTAGAAGCCAGTTGAGGTGTAGAAACACGGGATCCCAAGATATGCTGAGAAATCTTACAGTTTTTGAACAAAAGTAAGTCCGAGCAATTGTAGCGTCGAACGAAGAACATAATCGAACCAAATATCCTACAACAAAATATCGAAACAGGATGACACAGAGTTGTAGCGCAGTCAAAGGGTGCGCGTTATGAAACGATGTATGATGTGTCTACAGTCTACAGATTGGCACTGGCCACGTAATAGGAAGCACTGGGCGTACCCGCGTTGTTGTTCATACGTAAACTGCTGTCCTATGCTCCCTCTTCAAGAACCAAATAAAACCTCATGTGAAATGCAATTTGTGGTCTCTGTTGGTTCTACTTGCTGGCATGCTCGGCGTGCAGTTAGTCATCTATTCCCCGGAAATTCAGTAAAACGATCCATACATAAAACTCATTGAAGGACAAATCTAGCATGACGAAGAATTCTTCATCGTTACTGATATCCAGGACCCATATAATGCTGATCCTCCGAAGGTTGCACGAAATAGATTGTCGGTAATGAAATAACTGCCAGAACTTTTCTTGTTTAGAGTTTGTCGTCTCGTGTTCGGAACGGCTTGCGAAACAGATGTTGTGACTAACCCACTCTATCTTGGTATGAATATCGAACGCAACTCAAGTGAGCGAATAACGGCGTGTGCGCAACCGCTGTTAAGCCATTTCCTAATCACGGAAAGTCAATCCAAGATCACTCTATATAGGAGAAACAAATATCGTCAAGGGCCGATCGGACCGGTAAAAGACGATACTTTGTTTTTGTCTGCCCCGAGTAAACTATTCGGCTTTGTAAGAACAAAAATTGTCTTTTCATTAGTAAGCCATAGTCATTCGGTGACCTCTCATGACTGTGGACGATGGTGCTCAAAGTAAGAGGCCAGTGTTGTGAAGTCTCCTAGTGGCAGTTTTCTGATTTCAAAGTGCCCCAAATGGTTTTACTGCATAATGAATTCCAGAAGAATTCAGTGAAAAACTTCCTTTTACGGGACAATTCTCTATGGACCGAATTTGACGGTGACTGAAATAAGTCAATGATTGTTTAAACGGATGACCGAGAAATACATAAGGAACTGCTATTGCCTCAATATTATCGCCGGAAAATCCAGCTGAAAGCCGTGGAGTAGTGGTCTTCGTTTCTAACTTCGACTACGACGAAACGTCCTGCGAAAATGATGACAAATTTTACACTTCATGGTGCCGATCACTTTTTAAGCTTTCAGGCCACTGGAAAGTCCGACCATACCGTAAAATGAAATGTGAATTTGGTTTCGGCTTCAGTGATGTTCGTCTGGTTTCGTATCCGAATGCGATTCAGCGAAATAATCACATTTCAATTAAAGTTACACTGTTTTTAGAATTTCACTGTGACTTCACTAGGTTGGTTATGCATCGTAATGATGATTAAAATCCGACAAAAATTAAATACTGAAAATTCTCTTTGTAAATATGGAAACAACTTCTAGACACCTTTTCTTTGCCAGACAACAGGAGTATTAGAAACTAGAAAAGTGTGTTCTGTTGCGACTGTTCGTTTGCGGTACATTAATGGTTTGAATAATCGAATGGTTCAGTAAACTGTTGGATTTAAATACCCTCAAGGATGTTCTTTGCATTTGGAATATGCGCAGTATATGACATCGTTTATTTAGATCAATTGCTGAATCACCCGGAGCTAGGTATGAAAAACAGACCGCAAGCAAATCCATGAACACCCGTGTGAGGGAACTACTACGTGCAATCAAAATCGAATACGAGGTAAGAAATCAGTGATCGGTTGTGTTATATCAGTTTGCGGATCACGTATACACAAACCGTGCTTCGCGCATGAGGTCGGACGTGACTGAAGTTCAGTAACTGTTTTGACCGACTTTTTAAACTCAGCAACATTTGTCATGTAATTAGCCGGTGGATCGGCAAACTGCATTTCACTTTGTGCCGCGGTTTTGAGAATATTTATCACAAACGGTAGCTTGTTAATCTAAATTAACATTGGTCTTCGCTCTCTCACTTATAATGAAATTTACATTTTTGGTCGTTTTTTTATGGAATCGCGCCCAGCAAAATAATACCAAAAAGGAGTAGTAACCGGTGTCAGGTGGAATCGGAAAACGAAACATCACAACTTAGATACACGGAAAAAACCTTTCGAGTATTATCTAATCAACATGTTAAATTCCCATATAGATGATCCGTCTTTTGCTTAGGGTAAAATATCCCACGGTGAAACAAAAAATATTAGAACCCCAAACGATCGGTTCGCCCACGATACTGGATCATCTGCTAACTGTCGGCTTTGAAACAACCACGTGTTCAGTTAATTTCAACATGCACGGGACGAAAGCTCGGCTTCCAGCCGCTTAAGTGTTCATACTGTTATGTTGTCAGGGTGTCCCCTTAGTTTCCAACACAGCGTGCTGTATGTTGCTTCTGAAAGGCAAGGTATCGGAGACAGTACCATTTCAAGTAAATAGAATTCGCATCTGCACAGACAACGTGTTCATTGTTACAGCTCTGGATATATTGCCGCCTGACATCCAGCCAGAGCTTCTATAAACTCACTCACTCTGCCAAGGGTGATCATCTGTTTCGGCAATCTAATTCACAACTGTATCACTTCTTTTATAAAGAACCCCGCTCTCAATTGAAGTCTTACACGGCTTCCCTGTAGGGCATAAAAATGAACAATTCCTCGCACTTCGTGGCTGGAAGCCCTTCACGATTCTGAATGTCTCAGTTAGATCAACACGCGTGCGTCAGCTTCCGAGAAAGTGCATATTTTCTGTAGTCTTTCTCCTTGGCTTTTATACCGCTGATCAGTAAACCTACTGGTGGCCGATTTCTATACATTGTCTGCGCAACTTATATCCAGCCGTAAATACTATGTCCAGGCCTCTAGACACTCTAAATGTACCCTTAGGATGGTCTCCTGATATCGTCATACTCACGTCCTTAGCGTGTGGAACCTCCAGACAGTCCTTAGTTTCATTTACTGTACCTTCCCTCTTAAATTTTGCCTCTGACACTCGGACGAATTCAGCGCGAAGTTCAACTTATGCGACTATGCTTCGACTTCCTCAGTGACCCCCAGCAAGTCAGCTTCTGTTGCTTTTACACCTAAAACACCGTCTCCTTTATCCAGTTCATCATGACAAATGCTTTCAGATAGTCAATAAGGAAGCCTAAATGTTTGATGAAGCTACTGACGGAAGGTTTTTCTGATAGTCAACAAAGACGGAATTAAGGTTCATCCAAAGAGAAACACAGTGAAGAGTAAGCACGAAGTTAACTCAGTCCTATGTTTAAAATCGCCATCATGTCATCGCACCTGGGAACAACTAGCACTCAAGTAGGCCCTGCTTATCTTAAATGTTGCCCACTTTTATGCGCGAAAGATACTGACACAATCAAACCTCGTTCCACGGAGTTATCCGCAATTTTCCGACTGGAATTTTCAGGATGTTTAGGTTTCCTAAAAATGTTTGTTCACCATCTAATTCTTACTAAAAGTATCCTAGACATATCAGATTGCTGTGCTCGTGTGATGAAGGAGAAAAGGACGGAATGTTAACATCTCGCAGCTTCCGTCTTCTGTGTGTTTTAGTGTGCTTTCATATCCTCAGCAAAAAGGTAACATGCGTTTAACATGTTTCGCTGCAAGCGGTTTACGTAAATAAGGAAACATGTTGGTCCTATTGACGATCCCTGGGGAACACCCGTTGGATTGCCAGTCGTCGTGTACAATCTAACCCCTAAACTAAACGTTTTCGCTAGAGGAAGCTGCTTGCCCAAGCGCGAGTGCTGTTTGCAACTCCTGGTATTTTCATTTTGTGACAACAGTATCTTTAGTTTACTCAGTCAAAAACATTTGTGAATTCCGCGTAGCAAACTTCGCCCACTGGCCTTCGTCTAGTCGTTTAATTACTTCGCCTGGGAAAATCAAAAGTTGTTGGACAAGATGTCCTTACTTGTAGCTTTGCTATGTTGCTGAAATAGCACTGCACCCCTTTAGGCGCTCGTATATCTGTCATCTGGTTACCTTTTCCAGACACCTGAATAGCATGCACGTAAGACGCACCAGCTTGCAGCTCGCCCTTTGTCTAGGTCCACACTGATACACCCAATACTGTCGCCATTTGGGTGAAGTTCAGCCATCGGCTGGACGCCTACCGTGTGTACTTTTGTTCGAATAATCAGATTTACGCTAAATTAGTTTGCTCAACTCTTTCACAACCTGTTCCGCCTTTGAAGAGATTTCTGGTATTTTTACGATCTGTGGAATTACCGAGATTCCCAAGACGGCATGAATTTCATCCGGTAGCAGATAATGCCTTTGAAAGTATATAGTAATACACTGGTCTTTTCCTGATTTCGTCGTAGTTAGGTTTTCACCCGGGTCTTCTAAGGCAGCCACACAGTATCTACTTTTTCCGACTATGGTTCGGTGCAAGACATTTTGGGCATCTCTTACTGGTTCTATCTGAGCCACACTCAATAAAGTAGTCCTGTTTGTAGACTTTTGCAATTCATCGTATTTTATGGTCAACAAACGTTCATAGATGCAACGCATCCTTCGATGGTACCGACGGTTAGGTGTACAGAATCATTACGCACGAAGGAACACACATAACACCAAGCATCCCAAAATCTTTTGTTCATTAAAAGGTCTCCTGTATTTTTGTTTCTGCCGTTCATCGTGATTTGGAGTCCTGGTGATATTGTGGGGAACGAAAATTAACTCCGAGCAATACGGTTTTAGAAGCTTTTATTGCAGCGATTCCAGTTCCACACTACTCGCTCCAGGTCATCTGGACCAATTTCAAGCCAAAATTCCCAATCATGAATGGCCGCACCGAACTGCCAGATTTTTTTAGTCAATCTGTGTTTCGCTTGTAATATGGTATACCGTCTTTGGTTGTTTTTCTGTTGCAACCTCAAGGTCCTCTGCTAGTTTACTTTTTGACGCAATTTTTAAGTCAATGGGGCACTAATAATTTCGCAGTTGCCCTACGTCTTTTCCTTGAAGCGCTTGTGATTGGGTGCCCGCCTGTAACTTATGCTGGTCTGATGGGTACGGCGCATCTCATGCGCAGATCATCCTGTTTCTTACTTTATTTGCGGTGGTCGTCATGACCTTGAGAGTTTGGTAGGGATGACCTTAAGAGGAACAAATCCTTCCTTTAGCAGAAGTAGTTCCTCACTGATAACTTCAAACTTTTCCCTATGTTCCAACACTCCGGACATTGACGCCGCTGTTTTTTTTAAATCCACTTTCCTAAGCCTTCCCAAACATCTAACAAACTTCGGGCTGGCGGTTCTTCATGCACCGAAAGCACAAACCGAATAAACAGGGTAACTTTTGCGTAGGGCCTTCTGAATTGTTAACTCCTTGATATGGTCATGATACCTGGCAAACATCGGACCCGGTAATGAGGGCTACTGTCCGGCAACATGTCTAGTATCCTGTCTTACATGTTGAACCAGACCGCGCAGGTAGAGTCACTTTAGAACTATTTCTTCCGGGATTTTCGCAGAAGCTATCCCGTTCTGCTAAATGATATCGGGAATGTTGAAATCCCCTGATACCACAACCTTCTGCTATTGCTGACCCTGCTGGCCTTATTTTCAACCATTCAGCATGATCCTAGACACATTTGGTAGATTCGTAAATACAAGATATTGACCACTGTGTTTAGAAATCTGGCATGACATGATGCTACGTGTACGTTGTCCAAGAGTAATGTGGACGGCTCCACCCAGTTCCCGATGTCCTGTTATACGAATATGGCTGCACCTTTGAACTGTCTGCCGTCTGTTCTGTCCAGTCGGTATTTTCATAGGTATTTCCTCATGCCGTTTTGCTACAGATTTCTGGGATGGCAGCTATGTTGAGTCTCATTATCCCGGTGGCCAATACTTCCCTATTTTCCTGAACGCTACAAGCATTGATATACTATATCAATTGTTCTCTTGCAAGCGTTTCACACCCTCAGACCCGAGGGGTCGCCTGTATTTTCTTCTACTTGCTGTTTCTGTTACCGTCTCCTGCAGGTTCTAGAAGGTGCCATGAGTGAACCTCCGGGTTACTTCGCAAGTCAGACCAAGATCTGAACCATCTTCGTTCATGCCGTTGTTCAGCGGATCCTCTGTCGCACTCTGGTTTGGCGGAGGACCGACTACACCATCATTCTGGCTTCTATTCTTAGGTATTTCAGAAGGGACGACTACCGTGGTTGGTATTATTTGTTGGTCTTCATTACTTGGTCAACATCTCTCTGCCTCGGCAATTTCTGAGGCTGCCTTAAGACGAAAATTAGTACTGACTTTCTTTTTCGTTTCTCTTTTATTTCTTAAACTGTTTGATTTCAACGGCAATATGATTGACTAACCATAGGAACCGAAACAGTCGGCTAAATGTAAGTGTTAAAACAGTTGACTAAATGTAAGGATCTGAAAAAATCGGTTCTTTGTAGAGACCGGAAGATCGATGAATTGTAAAGACGGAAGATGAAGGTTGCTAAGCTAAAGACTGTCTTAGGGTTGATGCTGACCGAACTGACTAACTTTGTAGCTTCAGACTTGCGAGCCCAGTCCCATTTCGGGTGCGGTGAATATGTACTGCTGACGATTCCTTACAAGGATGAAACAGCTGTGCAGTGTTTCCATGGTTTCTTAGTGGCAACTTGAACGTTGATAGCACATGGTGAATAATTTTGCGAAAACATAATCTACCACTAATACCTGCATAGACGTATCCATCAATTACAATGCCCATCGGCCAGCGCCTTCTAGCGGTCAGGGATTAGTGCGTTTCACACTGCGCTCGCCAGTTCGTTATACCCGTAGATGTGGTCGAAAGCAAACTCCCAGCTTAGTCTTAGGTGAATATGGACTTGTGTTAATCAACGCTTGACGAATCGTCAGTGCATGCAGAAGCAAAACGCAAAACGGCTAAAGAATCCAGTGGGTTCTAAAAAACTATTTAAAAGTTTTGAAAATTTGTACCGTTATTTTGAGAACTCATTGCTAATTGGCTGGTTCAATTTTGGCTTACCTCAATGACAGACTAGCGTCAGCAGTGGGTAATCAACGTTCACAAGTCCTTCGTGTGAGCATGAACGGGGAATAAGATTTCGAATCAGTGCAAAAGTTTAACCTACCTCATTCCGGGGTCTTGTTACGGTCCGGGCACGGTGCACGTATTGGCCAAACATTAAATATATGCTTTGGGTTGTATGGACCCTCCCGGATTCAAACAAATCAACTATTCTTCGATACCCAGTTTTTACTGTAAATTTCTCGAATTAGCCACAAGCTTGTGGGTAATAGTAAAACATGCAGAAAAACCGTGCAATTATTCTCAGCCGAGTACGGTTAAGTTTTTACCGTATCTAAGCCGACAGGATTGGACAGACTGTCAGGAAACCAATCGAAGCAAAATATATTAAGGATAGATTAACTGTTTTCATTTAGCAGGTTCTTACTCAGTACCGGTTTCTCCTTCTATCATCGTACTGAACTCGTTCATTGGTTGTTATACCAATGCAAAGGATAGGTGCCAACTGTCTTCTAATTGGGGGATTCTGCTCCAAGTTCTTTGATTTAGGACAATCACAAAGGAGTGTGCAAGCTAAACATTTCAACCTATCACTTGTCTAGCTGACAGCTTGTGCTATCTGGCATAGTCCCGTTGATACCGACTTATCCTCGAAACCAGACCGTTAAACTTCATACCCCAATTAATTTCCAGGTTCCAGCATGCTGGCAAATATTTGCAAAGCTCTTGGATATCCATGCCATTTGCAGCTCACAGGCCGGTGGTTTTTATGACCTCATTATCATCGGTATATTTCCAGTTTACTTCACTTCGATTCGAAGACCAGAAAATTTGATATACAAACAAATCAGTGGCAGAAGATCATGGAAACGTGACATATTCTGTATTGCTATGCTCGTGCTCAAAATTTGTACACTAAGCAACGTAACTCCATAAAATAAGTGGATCACTTGGAACGTAACATGATGTTGAAATGAAGTCAATGAAACTATATTCACCATTTTCCATCGCAACACACTCATTGTTCCGAATCTGAGGCAGCTGAACAATTAGTCAAAAAATAGTCTTATTTCACAAAACTTAAATTATTGATTTCTTGTATTCATTCATAACCAACAATGCTATCAAAAGTGTTTCACCTAGAGTTTGGGATTTGGTTTGCAACGAACGGTTTGCGGAAACATCAAGAAGCCCTGGACACCAAGGAATTTGAGTTTTATATTCGTTCAGTCTGCGTTGTAATTTTTATTTTGGTTTGGTGTGTTTGTAGTTGATCATTTGTGACAGTATGACAAAAGAGTTTTGCTTTATACTCAACCAATCTGGTTCCACAGTCACATAGTACCACTTTATTTTCGGGATTGAGCGTTCAGTAAATAAACACTGATTTATTGGTAGTAGCAAGCCTTATATATTTCTACTTACTTTGGTGCCCTTACCTCTAGAAGAGGATAAGTCAGTCTTTTTGAAAGTATTCGATAGCATACGCCATGCGTTGCGATCTGCCCCAAGGTCTGTACACCGTAAAACCAAACTGTGGCCCTAGTCGCGTACTACAAAAGTCGACTGAAGACCAAGGAAATTCACGTTCACTCTTATTATCCGAATTCCCGTCTTCATCCGGCTATCAAGGCGATATTTCCAGCCTGAGTCAGGTAGCGGTTACTGAATTCTCCTCGGTA
The DNA here is from genome assembly GCA_008360955.1 of Fasciolopsis buskii. Classification (NCBI taxonomy): domain Eukaryota; kingdom Metazoa; phylum Platyhelminthes; class Trematoda; order Plagiorchiida; family Fasciolidae; genus Fasciolopsis; species Fasciolopsis buskii. The sequence continues at coordinate 72,514 of LUCM01000403.1, read as the reverse complement.
CTTTTGTTTCCAGTCGGTAGGGGATATGGCTGAATCACTGTAGACGACGTCGCTGGAGAAACGAGAAAGGTTGTTCGGGATTCATGCAGCACTGGTGCACGGCGGCGATCATGCCATTTGAAATTCGTCTTATAGCGGGATCACTAGTGGTGGAAACTTTCCAGCCCTTTCGTATCGTCTAAGCTTGGAGTGGCCAGATTTCGTACGAATGCATAGGGGTTGGGCGGACGGCAGCTGGCAAATGAGCTGCCTAATATGGAGAGTCCAATTTCATTGTAAAGACAATATATTGCTTAACTGTACGAAAGCGGTCACGGGATTGTCAACAGGAAGCATAACCTTCTCTCTGTCCTGACCGTTTGGTGAGAAACTATAAGCTAGGAACTTGATTTGATGCACCTTCTCTAAAGTTTTGCTACTGATACTGACATAGTGTGATGGAACCTCTGAAGTCATGAAGAATAACGTTTCTGAAGTGTTTTCTGCAAACCAAAAGCCAAAGGTTCGCCCTCATTCCGGTCTAGAACAGGCTGCGCAGGTGCGTAATCCTCCTTCAGACTAGCATTGTCGTCCCTGATCCAAGAGTCTTGCCCGACTTGCATTCCATGGAAGTAGTTGAGGCCGCGACGCACTGTTCCGCCTATGGTGCAATTAAATGGGATCAGTGACGGAGGGAAGACTTAGCGAATAGTGGAGTCAAAGTTGAACTCTGGAGATCCTTCTTTGTGGGCTCGCACCCCCGCAGGTGTAGACTAATAATACGTCCTGATAATCTGACGTAATTTCCGGGCATTTCGTCACTCCGGAGTATGCTCCAGGGTGACGGTCTGTCAGCGGAGTCGAATGTTGCACAAAAGTCAGTGAAGCGCACTTTGGTGGATAGCTGAAACTCATATCTAAGTTCTGAAATTCGGCGTAGCATGAAGATCTAGCCGGAACGACTTATTCCTCGATAGAAGGATGGTTTCAAATAGATTGCCGCTATATCAATGAATCTGACACCTCAGCAATTTGTATCACATGGTCTTGTAGCCTTTTTTGGCGTAAGCACGAGAATAGGTGTTTTCCTGCGGTTGGAGAAAGCTTTGGGGATCCAAATGCAACGAAGAAGTTCATACAGCGAACTCGGCATAGATGGAAAATGAAATTTGAAGAGCTTGGATAAGAAGCCATCTGGCCCAAGTTTCTTCCTGTCATTCGCATTTCCCATGCGGAGAGAAGAATGCAATTTACTCGGAAGAGCATGGCGGATTTCGGGACTACTGACGCTCGTTAGGTATGTGTACCCAGTATCCTTTTGTCCAGTCGTCACCATCCTTGTACGCTCCTGTTTTAGTTGACATCAGAATCTCAGTTCAATCTCCAGGAACATGAATAGATTAGGAGTTCATGCTACTCGCAAAAGAAACCATATTTTAGGACTTTATGCCCTCTTTCCGAAGGATAATCTTGCTTAACCGTCAAAATATCCCGCCTCATCAACGTGTTATTCCCAGCTGGGCTCATGATCTAGATACGCTCCCAATGATTCATATAAGATTTTAGTCCCAATTACTCGTTGGGTCACAATCCACAACTCATAAGAGGCAGGTCGATAATACACATTTATATAGATCAGTAATAACGAGTATCATAAAATGAGGTAACATATTACGAGTGAGACTTTTCACAATCGATAAAGATTTTGGATGTACGAGAGCATCATAAGACAAGAGTGGATTGCCTACGCGGTCAAATGGATCTGTGATTCAGGGCAAAAAAAGAGGAGTCGATGGTTTCATGTGCCACATTCAAGACAATCAATGAGGTCATAGTCACATACCAGTTCTCACTTGCGCCCCAGAAAATGAAGTTGTTATTTAAAATTATCTTTTCAATAAACATTAAATTCGAATGAACCTGAGGTGTCAGTTACGTGAGCTGAATGACGAGACATTCATCTGAACCTGGCTGGTTTGAACGTAAGAAGAAAGATTCTTCTTACAACTTCATTACGGTCCGTTTTACACAAATTCGGACATTTGACAAGAGTGGACGACGTATTTCTTGTTGTGTGCAGGGTAGTAACTCACGAATCAACAGTAATCAAATAGGGAAAGGCTATAAAAATAGTTATATGATCCTGATGCTTGGGTTATGCTCGCAAAAGAAGCCGTTACATGCTCTGGTAATACCCTGACCAAAGACTGGCCTCATCACTCGCGGTAGACCCAAGTCGTCGATTGCTACCCAGTCACACCCATTATCTACCAATCAGCTGGTCTACCGTCTGACAGCGAGACAAGTCGGTTGACTGGCATGCTATGTGTTACCTAACTCCCCGTTCCTATTTTATGCACGCTTGCAACAGCTTGAAAATGGCTTGTCGAGAAACCAGGTTGGTCCAACCTGAACAGTGTGATTGACTAATTCGGAAAAAGTCAAGCTCATGTTAGCATAACTAGTGCAAACGAGACAATCCTAAGATATCAATCAGTTCAAACAATCAATACATCCGGCGGATCGTTTATGCCATCTAGATTTATTAAGTGGAAGACTTTAACGCTCTCTCTCTACAACACAAAAAAAAACAAGCCGACAGATAATTTACCAAGGATACATTTGATTGCAAACAAACTTCGTTTATCGCATCCTTGTCAGGACAGAGAACCGGCATCATTTCAGTCTTGATTGCATGAGACAAGCAAACTAAACTACTGATGCAGCTGATTGAATTATTTCCCACCAAATAAGGATTTTCTGCGCCACTCTGTACAAGCTCTGAATGTTCAGATCCGCACTATCCTACCGGATGAGTGCTGAACAATAAAGTACGGGGGCCCCTTCTGCTACAACTCCAAACCCTAGTGACCAAATGGAGACATTGTGTGTGTTATTCGGACACAGTTCTTGCAATCAATCAAGTACTCTCAGTTTCTTGCAAGGTAGAGTCAGCCGCATTCAGTAAACGAATTGCATGCAAGAAAATATAGAAAATTCAGTGTTTGTGTCTGTTTGGGTGTAATGTGAAGCGAGAACATGTCGTCAGTGAGGTTCACGCTACTTCATTTCGCATGCGAGTGGATGAACGAAATCACCCCAGAAGCCCACCACCGTTTGCGCTGTAATTTCGGTTCGTCAGCCGTGCTTACTTGAAACTCTCCTGTCTAATTAGGTTAATCAAAAGTCGGCAGTCGATTCAGTGAACGTGTAAACTTTAGAAGCAGAATTTTAGCGGATACCCATTTCATCCAATGGAAGTCCAATTTTGTTACGAGCTCATCCTGAGCTGCGTCCCAGTTCAACATATCTGAGTGGTTGCTGAAATTGACGGTTAAAACCGTAAACCTATAGGCAATAATATCTTAGAACATTGTGAAAAGCCATGTTTTGTTTCAGTGAACTTACCAAGCACCACCTAATAAATCTATTTTTCGTCTCGGAGCTTGATGATAGTCACCCATATATAAGTGATGATCTTTCTGTAACATTATTATTTGTCGTTAACTATTCCATATTTCGTAACACCGAAAAAAAAGAAAGATGACTGCTCTACTTCACCCGTAAATCTTCAAACGACCCGATCCTTCGGCCGCTATCTCCCATTCCTACTAAACCTAGTGCTAAAAACGAAGTCGAGCAGTCACAGAAGTTCAGTTAGTGAGCTAAATCGAATTGCTTCCATTGGTCTCCAATGATCAACATTCATTGGGCAGTTCTTCTGCTGGCCGATTTGGTCTAGTTTTATCCGTCATCTTTCTCTTGCGGCATTTTTGCTCACATTATCGATTGGCGCAACCGGCATAATATCGCCGCAGAAGTATTGATCACTGGCCAGGGTAATGAATGAACCGAATCAAAACCCACTACCCTTATACTCTATGATATCATTTAAACGCTGTGGAATAGACAGAATAGTTTCTAATCTGGTTTAAATTATCATACCCTTACCACCCTGTTCTTTGCTGTGCACTTTCTAGGAAACAATTTTGTTCCACGAACAAACTCGTTGCGGTCGTTCGCAACCATCCCAATCAATACATAATGTTAAGTGTAATTTACAATAAACACTATTATAATTAAGCGAGTCAAACTTCTTTCATCCGATTTGTGTGTTTGTGTGTGCAGAGTTAATAATGGTGTGTAAATTTCAAAGTGGCCAAGTTCTATGGTTTCATTCTGGGTATGCTGATTTCCTATTCCTGTGGAACGGAGTCTACTGACTATCGTGGGACCAGAGGCCTAACCGAAAGTGTTCGTGACTATCACCCGACTTGGCTAAACGCTGGAGTGATTAGAGCCATTATGAACATCCTGCTTTCACGCTGGGTTGATTCCAACCCTTTGGATCAAAGTAGGTTATAGAGACTAGTAAACTACCGAATCCTGTCTGTGCTGAAGCTCCGGGCCTTGACCTGTGTTATCCCCCTCGGTAGATCGTGGAAACAGGGAAACTCACCTGGCCCACTCGCCACCCCCCGAAAGCCTCTCAGTTCAAGGAGTAATACGGGCCAAGGGTGTGAATCACGTTCCTCTGCTATAAAAGTTCCACGTCGTTATCGGTTTTACACATACACACACACACACACACACCAAAACGCACATGAACATCAGAGGACAATTTTCTGACCGGTAGAATTGTGGCCCATCATTCCTGCTTATTTATTATTAGTAATACTTTGCATTAAGTAGCAGCATAATTACAGATAAATAAAAACGACTTTGTTTGTCACTTTATTTCGTTTCTCAATGGGACTACTTGGAATACTGGTTTTCGAAAAAGTAGGTCAAGCGTGCGCGTGAAGTTGGGAATCATATTGGAGAAGTAAAAAATTCACAGCAAACCATCTGGTGCTTGTGCGGTTGGGTTCACCTCCGCAGACACCTGATGATATTTATTATTTCGCCAGTCGAAAGCATGGATTTCCTACCTTCCGTATTCCGATAGTCTATCGGACAGTTTTCTGCCTCTATACATTATTACTGATCTCCCAAAGTATCCGTCTGTCGTGTGTTTAGATCAAAATTTCGTGCACTAACGCACACAGATGACCATGCCACAAAGTGAACGTCAGCCATCAGATCTACACAGTATTTAATAAATTAAGGTCAAGGTGAAATTATGACAGATACTAGCCGTTCAACAATCAGTCAATTGCGAAGCTGAAAGTAGCTTGCCCAAATGGTACTACAAGAAACGCGACAACAGCTTCCGGATCTGTACGCAGCATGAACGACAGGATATGGGGCACTTGTTTGAGGAGGGGTGTATTTTTTAACCATATTCGTTTATGATCTTTTATCCTGATGAGTTCCAGTTACCTACTGGTATTAAAAACTCCCCACTCGCCATCACTGTGGGGAAAGTTGCCTTACTGAAGTAGTACGGCTTTCCTATAGAAACAGGAAAAACAATGCTTAGACTTGCAGCCCACTGTGTCGACAAAGGCACGTGTGCCCCAAGTGTTCGACGGGGATTTGTGAAACGCAAGACTGAAAACTGGCGCCTGGCTGTTTTTGGAACAAACATCGGAGAATTGCTCTGAAGCGTTGAATGTTAAAATGTGTACATTCAATACAAACACTGAATATCACCGAATCCACTATTCACCATCATCATTATCATCATCACCAGATTTGTGAACTATTTGGAAAAACTAGCCCTATTTTCGAAAAAAACCGGTGACTGCGACTTAAAATGGATTATTAACGAAAACAGTACAAAAATGACCCCATTATTATCCTTAAGATCTACAAAACAAAGGCGGAAGAAGCATATCCAGACCAAAAATCCATGTATGATGTGTCTGTGTGTGTGTGTGCTGGGAGTGGTGGTAGTAATTAGTATGATCTGAAACGACATTAGTCACTATAAAGTATCAACTCTCAAGTCGCTATTTAGAAACCATGGCAACACTAACCAGGTGTTTCGCGCGGACATACACATCGCTCACCACCCCCCCTAAATTGGGATATGAATCCAAGACGAACGAACGGGAGTTGAGTATCGTAACAGTCATGCTAAGCTGTTTGTGTTTGAACAATTTGTACTGTATTGCGTAGTTAAGTTAAAAAACTTGCATTTTAATGAATAACAGATGGAAGAATAATGCATATGATAAAATTACTAGTACTGCCGAAGTATAAGTAGGCAAAGGGTGAAAGATCTTCAATTATGAAAGTTCGAACGCAGTTCTCTCGTAATTTCTTTCTTCCTAAGCAGAATGTGCGGCAACTAAGAAGCGATGGAATGACAGTAAACACTAATACTAAAGGAAATTAGCCTGTATTTTGATTGAGTGGATGCATGTCAATGAGAGGAAGATAAATCATTGTGTAGCGGATGGGTGGGATTTGTGGGAATTTTCGTGGGAAATTTTTTTCAAGCTTAATTGAAATTCAACAAATCGTGAGGCATCTAGTTGTTTTAATTTGTTCCAAAAAACCTAAGCAACAGTTCTCGTATGGATATGCAACCCCTTTTAACTAATTGGATGACAACGGATGACAATGAGGCGGATCCGGTCGGAATTGGAGACGAAACGGGAACAAAATACGGTTGAATCAGTGCTAGCTACTACGAGCCAACAGTGCATTCCGCAAAAGTACAGCAACCAGTGGGAGTAGGAGGCAAGCGAAAGCATCGGGTCACATATCATGACAAACATTCTAGCTCAAGGCACTCGGTACAACGCGCGGATCGGACGAAACGGGGAGGCTGGGATCAAAGTAGTCGAGTAAAACAAACTGCAGAATCTAGACGAATAGCTCGGATTGAGGAAGGGCAACGCATGTAGACGGGAACAAAAGAATGAACCAAAAAAGCTAGTAGATGAGTCATTATATGGGTGAGTCCAATGGACGCTACATTACCGTTGTTCAACGCCCAAGCCTGAATGAAAGAAATGTCAATGGCCACAGAAAATGGGCAGTCTTCCAACATGACGGTATTCGAACACTTGTCTCTCGATAATTTAACACTGTCACACGAAACTGGTCGGCACCTCATTTGATAATGTTCCCTATAGGTCTATAACCTATTTATCTTTGCAGAATTCCAGGTAAGAAAAAAACAGTTAGCGACAACACAGGCTATCGCACTAGCCACCAACCACAGGTGATATCGAGTAGCGATTGGATGGCAAGACAATAGATGTAAACCAAATGACTTATGTACTCAGCATACGAATAAACCAGTGTGAGAGGTTCTTGTTTCATAGCCAGAGGACTTTAATCACGTCGGATAGAAAGCCGACTAGCAAGGCGGACTATCCAGGTGAAGATCCAAAATCCCGAAGAAATATACAGCAGACTGAAAGGCATGGAGAAGTATGCGCTTAATCCATGCTTGTGATTAGCTTCGTCTGTTAAGATTAAATGTGTCGGCTTGGTTAGCGCATTCTCTCTGGAACTATTGAAAATGAGCGGCTGCTGGTTGGCAATGGATACGACTGATGATTCCATAAAGAAAATTTAGGTTATCTCAAAGAACGAAACTGTTGGTGAACATAAGCTGCTTCCTACATTTCTCAGTAGAGGATGGAATTTGGTTCATTTCCGTACGATTGCTTGCATATTTTGTTGCCAGTTCGGAAACGGAATTTTACAACCACACGCCAGAATTTCTTTAGGTTTGCTGTAATTGAGTTAACTGATATGTCTATTGGACCTTGGGTCACTTGCTTGGTATTCGTTGTTCTTATCCCTCGTTAATTGGTGTTATTTATTTTCCACTGTTTGTCTCTCTTTGTTAATTACTTGATGCTACTCACTGCTCCGTAACCACCTCCGCTAGCTCCATCCCTGTGGGCCGCTGTCCCTCAGTTTAGACGAACCACACTACTGACTGGATCCTTTGATTCACTGGTCTGCATCCACTAGGGCCCTTAAACTTTGGCTAGTGGTTTTGAATTTTATCGAGCAATGATGTGATTCTAAACTTTGTCGTTACTTTACAACGGATTTGACATGGCAGTTGACTGACATTTGACCAACTTATTCGTTTTGCTATTGGTGACGTTTAGAGTTGTGTAAAGTTCATGTAGTATTTATTGGCCCATTACAAGGTAAATCCAAATTTAATTACCGTCAGACTGTGTCGCTGCACCGGGAGATCAGCGTCAAATTTTTTGTACAACTCAACTGCAGACTGTAATTGATTTACCGACTATCAAATTTGATGATCAGCAGACTATTGGAACTTCTGGACTTCACGTATGCGTTGTCTAATTACCATGACAATGCTGGAAAGAGTCACATTTGTTAAAATTAGGAATTTATCATCCAGGCGGTGGACAAACTAGGAAACCCAATGGAAGTTGGACTGGTACATTTCTGATAGGGGTTAAAGGACAGCTCACAAAAGCGTAAATTGCCCACCTCGTAGATATAACTCTAGCTGAAAACTTACGAGCGAGGTCGAAGAGCAAATTTTTGCTTGGAAACAACAAGCTGAAAAGAATCAGGATGAATTGGTTACGATAAACAACCAGAACCAGTCAGCCTTGGCGGGTTCACAAATTCAGTATAGTCTAATCAGGCGGGAAAACATTCGAATGTTTGTCACATTCGAAAAAATTGGTAAGAACGGATAATACGGTTGTGTAAGCATTTCGGAACACTAGGGGGAACAGTATAATAATGCATGTATGGGGGGGTGCAACGCACTTAAGATTAGCTCTTCGATCAAGCCTTGATTACTAAGTGGGGAAGCGACCAACGGTGACGTGATTCGAACCCGGAAGTCTCAAACTGAAACGATGGCAGTTGGTTTGTTAAACACTTACTTCTTGAGTTTCATTGTTTTGTTCATGATCCTCGGGAAATAGATTTCCTTGGCATTGCTATCCCCTTTTTCAGGACAAGTAGCTAACAAGATTCATGCAGGTCGTAGTCGACATATTTTAGACCCGGGTATGGGATTACTGGAAAGTGTTCCCGGCCATCTTTGAATACGGCGCAGTGTTGTGCTTCATCAAATTTACGAAATGGACTGTGAACCATGGCATTTCCCCCAAAGGATGCACTTTGTGACAGTTTAAACAATTCTGTTGCTGAGATGCCATCAAATAGTTTATACTAGCGAGGCTGATTCCGATTTTATTAACCATGGCACCCGAATAATGAAGATAGTAAAAAAAAACAATTCTAGGTCTGACACATTAGGTTGTCCTGCGGTCCCGATGAAAGGGATTTAATCAATCAAACTGACAGATGAACCGACTGATCGATGGGGTTTACATTAAATCTATCGACCATGAACATTTGACAATGCACTCTTGTTGCATTACTAACAGCAGGGAAATGTGTAGCACAGTGATAGGGTGAAACTACTGTTCGCATTCCCGTACAAACGGTTGGACGACAATGTCTTAAGGAAAGCGGCAAAATGTAGAACATCTCTGGGGCACAGCAACATGGTCAAGAGTGACGGTTCAAATACAGTTTCGGGTGGTAATAAAATACATGAAAGTGAACATTAAGCAAGTGACCTGTGGGTACTGAACACCAATCATAGGAACACTGCCAATGAATGGTGAACTAAAAAGACTATTTTGCGAGTACGAGGTGGTCTGACTCGGTTGTTCCTGCAACAGAAGTTGAATAGCAAACTACTACCCATGTATGTGCTGAATCGAGACTGGATTGACTGGAAAAAATCATGGTCCTTTGGTCGATTAATGAAGGACAGCTCCATAAAAATTAACTGAATTTGACTCAGTCATACATTACGGATTAACCGAAACAGGACAAATGTAATAATTAATCCTAAACAGTTTCAAATAAATCAGCAATCACTATCAGGACCAAATGATGTAAGGAGTGCATCGAAAAATCGAGGCGCCATGTATTGGTTTTTAATTGTGAATGATATAATGTTAATAACAACGTTGTTGTTAGATGTAATGCGCCCAGCAGAATACATTGGACAACTGACAACACGGATAACAGAATACAGAAGGAAAGAAAAGTGCAGACCTTGGGGTAAGGCGACCTTAACAATAATTGAGCGCGATTCAGCCATCGCTGTGCATGCCATAGCAGAGGGACTTAACATAGATTATGAAAACACAAATGTACTCCAACGTGGATTTAAAACCTGCACTGAACGTAAATTTGCCGAGGCTCCGGCGATAAGCACCCAACCCACATGCATCAATCGGAACGACGGAGCAGAGATTTCGGAGATGTGGACAGCCCTAACATCTTTGAGAAAAAAACATTCCAAAAGGTCACCACGCTAGTTGACCCCACCACCACGGGGACGCATGACGTGAAGGACAACAATTCTCTCCCCCGACCCACAGTTCAAAGTACACGCACTCACAAACACAGACAACTTAACTTCAGTTGGCATGTGAACGTTCTCATATTCATTTGATTGTAAAACTTGCCTTGAGAAAGACTACCCACGATAGTCGAAACGCTGACGCATTACATCTACCAACAACGCTGTGTTATTAACATTATATAATTCACAATTAAAAATCAGCAATCACTTGATAATAGCTGATCCAAATCAATAGGATTGTGTGATCAATCAAGAGTGTACGAGAGCGAAACGAACTGGTTGATCAGATACGGCGGCTATGAGTAACAGCGCGGATCATGATATTTGAGTAAGATTTCAACTGCGCTGGCTACCAAAATACAGAGGAACAAGGATAAGATATCCCACCAAGGTCTTAAATTGCCATGACAACTGTGAATGCACCCTGACTGTGAAATGAGCGCAATAACGCAATGCGAGGATACTACTTATTTGTGCACAAATAAACGACCGCAAGTTTTTCCATTGTTACTAGCTTGAAGATAACCGAATGTTCGATTGTTATTGACGTGGTCACGTCGAATTATTCACTATATGTACTTCTACGGATGGCATAAATCTGGCATCTTTTGCTCTACTAGTGATGCAACAAAGTGTGTTGTTTCCAGGACGACGTTACGACCAACTGAATTCACTAACATGGGAAGCGAAACTGGATAAGGGGATTCGAACACGCAACCTTCGTACTGAACCCTCGTTGACAGAATCAGCATCGCCGACCTACGTGTGGTTAGAGTTGCTGAGTCGTTAACACAAAGTAAAACTAGTGAATTGACACGATACCCAACTTTTGGTGACTTAGTAAAACTCCCTGCTGTTTTATACTTGCAGATCAAAGAACAGGATAAAACGGCCTCCTTGGTGGCGCACTCGTTGACCTATGGACAACGTGGAAAAATCCCTCCTGTCTTCTGAAAGTGGCTCGATCCTTGTGTGAACTTCCATCGCTCGCATCCGCATGGTATTTATGCCACTTGAGAGGGCTATATACGTACAAATAACCGATTGTTTTAAGTAAGTATCCCATTTTTAACAGCCGGTTGTAATAACCGTAGTGATCCCTCTTGGCATCTTGTCGCTCAGTCAGTAGGTTGACGAACGTTGCTTCCATCTCATCAGTAGCCATTTTAACGCCTTCTTAAACTCGAGATAATTAAGAAGTGTTCAGTCAACGCAATTATTTTCCCAAGAACTCTCAATTATTTCCAAGTAAGTTCAAACTACGGGGAGTTAGGCGTATCCCGATAACACTACTGCAATTGCCAAAGGTTCTTAGTTGATGGAGAGATGTGTTGTTATCTTACAATAATAAGCTGCTCCTGTCGGAAGACCGTGTTGACAGCTGTTTGCCAATTGTCCGTAAGTAATCCACACTTTTAGCCCTCTATTTATGATCGCAAACTGACTTCGCTTGCTGATTATACTGCCTCCCATGCATGCATCGACTCTTCGTCACTATATCCAACATTGTCAGACTTACTACTAACCCCTCCTACTGATCGAATCCACCGTGGACCATCAGGGATAATCTTTTGTACACAATTCAAGCCTCTTAGAATTGCTTGTTGTTCGAGATCGATGATACCACTGATCACCACTAACGACGTCGACCGAATAGCTTAGCGGTCATGGTTGGTTGGAAAAGAATTTTCATCTATAGACCACAATTTGACTAGTACTGGTTCGGATTCTTTTTTTCAACTGCCACCTCTGTGCGCGTAAATGGGAGTGAATTTTCAGATCGAACGCATCAAAGGTTTGCAGCAACATAGGAAAATGTTGACCTATTGAGCTACCCCAAAATATTTATGGGGAAAGTCTGTTATGAACGCTGTCATTCAGGAGCAATCTAACCACATTGGAAAAAATTCGAAGTCACAACAAAATGTGAGAATCGGTCTCCTCAAGAACTGCTTCTAGTGGTTCGCAAACAGTACTTTTTCTGTAAGCATCAGTGCTATCGGCTAATGGAAACAGTGAAATCTTTAATTATTCCATTAACTGACCCGTCAGATCCGAAATTTTGGAAGGTTTATTTCAATCCATAAGAACATCGGATAACAATTGAAATTAGGGAGCAATCTCGTTCCTAATTATTCTAAATCACTTGACGGCTATTTATGTGACGAGATGAATGAATCGAGTTCTGGGAACTGCAAATACGCTATCCAGACCAAATTTGGAGACCAAAACGAATGTGATGTGGTTTTTTCCGTGTCTTCAGTAGGTGAGGACCGGGCAAGGATGAATTTATTAGGCGAATAAAGTGTTCTGGCCGCATAACAGAGACTCGCATAATAGAATGTGTGCTGAAATAGGAGGACGTGACAAATGGGTGGCCTTCAAGGTCCACTTGAGACCCTGTGGGTTCAGTGGAGTGCTCAGAGTAGATTTATTAACTGTTAACATGCTGGGCATACGCAGATATGGTAACTGTTTCATTGTCTTAATCTTCATTCTTTGGCTAGCGGTGTAGTGGAAGACGGTAATTCGTTGTCCCCCGGGCTAGTTACCCTCGTGATCGATTGAGACTCTACGTAGATTCACGAAACTGCAAGTTTCAGGGTCACAGTCACTGGTTCTCTCCTGTGTGTAGTGAGCCCTGGTGACAATAGGACATGAACCTTCCACTAAACTTAGGCGTGAAGCATGTCGAGTATGGTCTGTGTCTGTTTTTGTGCAAAATTCGTTGATATTTTCTGAATTTTCCCAACCTATAATTTATGCACATTCTTTCCGAATTTCCCTGCCACCTGACAAATCGTTCAGTTTCTGGGAACATGTGTATCACTAACGAGGACAGAACGACATGACGTCTACCTCAATGTCTCTTAACGTGATTCGCCCACACACAGGCTGACAACTAAACTCGTGAAACATTTGAACCCCCACGAATGTCTCTACTGTTTGTTGTGGGAATCGAGCTCTGCAAATGTGGAAATACCAAAAATCTTTCATTGTTATAGTAAGGTGTCAACCGTGTGAAAGTATGGATTAGAAAAACACGGACTACTTGCCTCGAACAGAATTTATCTGATCATTTGTCCGAGAATATATTCATCTAACTTAAGTTCATTTATGAAATCAACTTGAAATGTGATCTGAAAGTAATCTGTGGGACCAGTATCGATGAGGATGCATAAGACGATGGGATTGAGGTGGGGGAGAGAATGTGTAAACCAAAATACTCAGTTATCCTATCCCGTGTCTGAACGAATGTCGTAGTTTATGTTCACCTAAACCGGATACAAATGAACAGTGAATAATTCAATCCCTGTAGCACAAAACATTCTCCAGTAAATTTGGAAATCTCTTGCCAAAGTTCATACTACTAAATAACTTTTTCAATATGCCAACCCAACACCGGTTTGTGCACACTGTGCTTTAGTATGTCAACAGTTTGAAACCTTCGATGTCCAAGAGGGATCTGATGACTTTTGTTGGACTGCAGTACGTCCCTGATTTACATAGGAGGAAATATGTGACATCTTCCCGATGGAGCTTGCGCACTACTGATTACGGACATCCCCGGGAAAAGTAATAAGTGCCAATGATAAAAGATTTATAAGAGATAGGAGACCGTGTCTGTCGTCCGTCACACGTGTGCCAAGATGGCATCGAGGAGTGCGTCGAAACTACTAGGAAAACTTGCCGTAGTCACTAGTTCACTCACTCGCCGTTCACTGCGTAGCGACATTCCTTCAAATGCAATCAAATGTTGCTGTCTGTGCATTACATTTATCAACAACCGTACCGATGACAATTCAAATAAATAACCTGGGTATTTAAGTAACGTTTTTCACTAGACGACGCTCTGTTGACCGCGGCCCCCTTCCTGAAAATTGATGTACACTGGTGTTTAATTAATAAAAGAATTAAACAGTAAAACATGAAAAGATAAACGATAGCATAGTGTCGAGTAACAATAAGAGAACCAAAACACGTTTCTTTGATCATTGTTCATTTCGAAATTGCGGTCCAGAAATTTGTGAATATGGACCTAAACCCCGGATAACTAAATTTGGACTGCGTGAAGATGGCGTGAAAAATCACTCCTCTAAAAGAAACTTATCATCAAGCGCTGACTTTCGCCAATCAATTGACATGTTAAGGTTTACCTTTCACATTAAATTTTCGAGAGATGACAAAGACCGGTGGTGGTGGTTTAAAGTTTAACTCAAAAACGTGAATGTCGGTTGCCCGAGAAATTTGATTCCAAGTCATAATAGTCTTAGAATGGAGAGGATAAATGCAAAATAACCTGTTTGGACCGGGCATTTCTCTCGAGTTCAACCAAAGGTTGCCTTTTACCAATTTGTCCATTTGTTTCGGTCAGCGTTCCAAACTCAGGGCACAACGACCGCAAAACTGAGATAAGTTATTGCTACTGATCAGCACAACAAAACTGGGGAGGTTTCCTAGCTGGACCCTTTCAAATATCGGCAGTTGCCAACATCACACAACAGCGGTTTCCGAGTGGCAGTGATTAGCTTCCCGTTACTTAGATGTTGTGGCTTATGTTTCTATGATGCAAAAATTTTGAGCATCCGGAAATTTATATATACATCAATCCTGCACAAATACCAACGAAAAACATCACCCGGTTCACAGTTACGGCAAAGCCGAGGTTCAGGACAGTGTGACAGATTTTTGTCGACCCACAAATTCGTTGATGAGTAATCACGTGAGAAAAACATCAGAGTAATCACATCGAAATTGACACAAACGGTAGTGCCATAGTGATGATCCAAGAACGAAAAGTAAATGGCACATTCGGGAATTCAGATGCGTATTCGAAATAAGCGGCGAATTGACTGATGCCCTCAAGCCAAAAAAGCAAGCGATTCAGGATATGGGGAGGAGTGAAAAAAGACAATGAAGGTTAGAATACCAAAATATAACTGGTGTGATGACAACGATAAGGATGAAGACACTGGAGATGTTAACATAATTGATCAATATTTCGTCTAAATATACATTTATGACCATAGTGATCCAATTCCAACGCCATTCAAGTGTAGATAAAGACGATAATCATCTTCAATATTCCACATAAAACAAAATATACCCCATAACCTGCTAATCACTTGCAAATCTCCGTTCGTTTTAAGCGGGATCCAACTCAATCCACGTGCTGCACAATTTACGCAAACCGGTCAATTTCAGTCAACACAACCACAAGCGATCAATAAATGTTTCCGGTCTCACAAATACATCAAAACTCCCGGAAAAATATGGGGCAATAATCGTCCACAATAAAGTGCGATATTCGGTTGAACACGTGTGTATGTGATCGTCT
>LUCM01000403.1:0-55542 GCA_008360955.1 Fasciolopsis buskii | reverse complement strand
GAATACCAAAATATAACTGGTGTGATGACAACGATAAGGATGAAGACACT
This sequence comes from Fasciolopsis buskii, assembly GCA_008360955.1. Taxonomy (NCBI): domain Eukaryota; kingdom Metazoa; phylum Platyhelminthes; class Trematoda; order Plagiorchiida; family Fasciolidae; genus Fasciolopsis; species Fasciolopsis buskii. Next base: position 55,492 of record LUCM01000403.1, on the reverse strand, counting down.
AGAGATGTTAACATAATTGATCAACATTTCGTCTAAATATACATTTATGACCATAGTGATTCAATTCCAACGCCATTCAAGTGTAGATAAAGACGATAATCATCTTCAATATTCCACATAAAACAAAATATACCCCATAACCTGCTAATCACTTGCAAATCCCCGTTCGTTTTGAGCGGGATACGACTCAATCCACGTGCTGCACAATTTACGCAAACTGGTCAATTTACGTCAGTTCACGTGCATATATATATATATATATATATATATCGACCTTCACGTCCAAACGCCACGACCTTATCTTCTTGGCTATTTCTGGTCGAATGCCTATTTCGACGCAGTCTTCATCAGTTGCATCAACCTCATCATCACCTTCTTCAAGATCATCATTAGCTGAATGTTCATGAATGGCACTGTCGTCAAGAATTGTTTTTCTTCATTGTCACCTTGATATTGAGTCACTTACTTCATCGCCTTTTTTTTTTTTAAATGCAGCCGTTGCCTCTTTCTTGTTGTTGCATAATCACCCATTCTTTTTTCTAGTTATTTTCTTGAAACGGTAATCAGTGTGCTATCTCAAGACGTTTTTCCTGTGTATCCTTGTTGGTGGCAGTAATCATGTTTTATGTGCGTTGTATGTAATCTTCATTAAACATTCACGTGAAACAGTGGCACAAGAATTGTGGGTTAAACAATTTTACATTGTCCGTTTTGTCACATTTCAAGATGACACTTCAGATGGCTCAGCTTACTGAATCTGACAATGATTTGACATAGCTGTATCAAGTTAACTCACAGATAAGTGCAACTGTTCTCCGGAATGACTACCCACATATGCAGACGAGTAATTTACGCGGTACCCTAGACAGCGATTGATCTTCGATAGATTTTGATGGTTGGAAATTCGTGCCATCAATTTGAAGGACTTACTGTTTAGTTTGATCTACAGGCACGAGCAGTGAGTCGGGAAGGAACAGTAGTACGATGTTACTAAAGGGGATTAAATTCACGGACGATCTAACAGTGTGAATAAAACTGTGCTGTGTGCTTGATTGTGACTTCAGACTGTTACGCCAACGTGAGGCTGTGAATTGCCCTCTACTGTGGGGAGAAAGGAGGGCAAATGTTGCGAATCTTCAAGCTCTGAGCTAATCGAACTGCGAAAACAGTAGTATCTGGCATGCCTAGTCAAATATATGCTGTTCATCTTGGTGTTCTTTTGTTGTTGTAGTAAATCGTAATGCACAACTTGAGACGGATAACCGCCTGAAGGAGAAATTTTGCCGAACGAGTGCATCACTCCAGTCACTGGTTTCAGGCCATAAATTACCCAGGATAAGTGCAAAGTTTGCCGATAAACATACAGTGATGGAGGCACCTTTTCCCGAAACGAGAAGGAATTCTGGCAAAATAACCCAGATTAAAGTCAAACTGCACTGAATGCTGGAATTTGCAGTTGAGCAATAAAGCGATGGTGAAACAGATAGTGAACATCGCGGTTTCAAATCTTCCCATTACGGGCCTATTTCAAAACCTGACAGTCCTCTGCTGCTGGCCGTCCTTCCTGAAACTGAAGTACACAGCTGATTCATTAATACAGTAATCAAAATAAGTTAACATTCAAACTATAGTCCAAAGATTGGCTAATTAAAATGTCCTCTTCACTGGTCCATAAGCGGGCCCTCACAAACTGACCCATTCCGTTCCTGCTGCCTGTGTATCACTCTAGAACAACCAGACGATGAAAACAGAGACCGACCCGTTTATACCACGACTCGATGTGAAAACGTCTGTGGTGCTACTGATTCAAAGTGCGTTGATGGATAACTCTGTCACCCTGGCGTGACAGCTTTATCTATCACTTCTCGAAGTTCACTGCTAAGCGATTTCCGTCAGCGTGAGACACCGTCACCGACCTGGCCAAACGGACGGATGGATAATTGCACGATTTGGGTGGGTCGTACGAAAAGTGGAAATGAGGTAACGAGTCAACGCGAACAGAGGGGACCCTTGTGGACCCGATTTTACCACAGCTGGAGCAGAAAGCTCCTGTATTTCGCTGTGATGCAACTGAGTGGATGTGTATTGGTCGGTAACTGTCGGACGATGGTGACATTTTGTCGTCTCCCAAAGTTAGGACGCTTTAAGTTGTGTCTGAAGAAGAAACATGAGGGTAGATACACTGACATACAACCCGATTATTACACTGTTGCTAAAGCGGCCCAACGCCAAGGCTGTGAACTCGGTCAGGGGCATGGAATGCAGATAATAAAGTGAGTAGTGAATGCACAGTTTGAGAATGGAGCAACATTTTATGTTTCTACTGACAAAAATAATTTCTTTCTGCTGTTTTATTCACTCATCTGAAATTTTGGAGTTATTAACCACTGTGCATTGCCGTCGGATAACTAGTAATTCTAGACAATTGCATGGCTCTACGCTAATCGTCAACTCTATGTGAAATCACTTTTTTCCGAATTTTATGTTCGCATATGCCATTGATGAAAGTGTTATTTTTCGTTCGTTCACTGGCAAAAGATTCGGTGCTTTCGACAACGGGACGCAGAGTCTCCAGATGCAGATAGGATTGGCGGTGAATTAACACGGCACGAGAAATAAAAACTGACTATATTTTTTGTTTGACTAACTACTGTTTGGATTTTAAGCTCAGTGCACAAGCTCCTGGTCATTCGGTCAGCCCTGTACCCGATGATTACCAGACTCGAGTTTCGATCGCCCCAGAGTTCATTAATGGTGCACGTCCAGCTTCTCCCTGGGAATAGAACCAGAGCATTTCTCATAGGAGGCGCGTGTTTTCACCGCACCTCCTAGCCGAATTACTGAGTCAAGTTTGCTGCAGCGTCGTCCTGAAAGAGAGACAACAGTGCCCGGCATCTTAGAGGGGAAACACTGTATCTGTCCCATTGTCACCAAACCAGGTCTTCTTAGCAGGATTGGCTAACTGTTTCCATTTGGACTTCTTCGCGTTTGGTCTACCTCGTGGATCCCACAATTAATTACGAATAGCCTGAATCCTGGTTGCGGATATGGATATGTACCACTGTTGACCTCTTTGCGTTGGAAAACTTGAGTCCGGTGATTATCGAGTGCAAGGTTTATCAGCTGACGTGAGGAGGTTTGTAAGTTGATAGTGAAATCTGAAAGGCAGTTAGTCATGCAAAAATTTCAGAATTCTTTTGTGATCTCCGCACGATGTCTTTTCAGAATTCCGCGTGAACAGAGCGACTAGTCCTCGACTTCCAACATAGACACGATGATGACCACAGCGCACGGCTAGGTTACTGAAACAAGATCGTAAAATATGATTTCAAAACTCCAGCCGTTCGTGTTCAAACTAGATAGCCATGAGGTAATTCCACTTTTGTCCTGGCAAATTAATCGCCGAAAGATTCCCTACATCAGCGCACAAGGGTACTAAGGTTCCATGAAATCGGTCCCGATTTTTCGATGCACTCAAACACAGACGTACCGAAGCACAAAGAACGCTATGAGACTTGTTCATATTGGCGGTCGTTTCAAAAGTATAGATGATTATCAACTCCAGGCATGGACCCGAGATGCCTATTTGAAGCTTACAGGTCAAATGAAATTTGGTTCACAAGCCGGATCTGTAATCTGTTTTGCCATACACCCTAGATCTTCATCGTTTCGAGGATTCAATAAAAATGGATTTCGACCACCAATATTCACTTCCATATGTCTGCTGGCGGAACCTGTACAAGCCTTGTGCTTGAAATGGGCATTCAGTTTGCACGTCAAAAAGATAAACAGTGTGGGAATTGTTTCCTTCGGGTGGGCGAGCCAGTATTTCGTGTTTTCCAACCTTGATGGTAGGAGGTACATGCAATGATCTAGAATGATATCGCAACGCGAAGTCGAAAGCCAAGAATGACAAATTTACTGATCACACAGCTGATATATCCAATATGGAATGTAAAAACAAAAACGTCGGAATGGTAGACACATAATTGCAAATTGTAGCGGTAGAGTAATCTCGCCTTTCTGTTGCGTAAGTTCTCTGAGTGAATACGTCGTTGCATACTGTTAACGCAAATAGATTCAGTGTTATTCTTAGAAGGCTGTGTGAATATACTCGTTGTAATGTCTTCTGTGCAAAAGAATTTGCAGGTATCTGTAACCACAGTATTTTCGGGATGTGCTGAATTATAATGCTTGGAGGGAGGCAAACTGCAAAATGAGACAGTGGTTTCTCTTCCATACTAAAAACGATTACGTACGTGCATGTACCCACATACTGGCGGTCGCTATCAAGCAGCTTCATGTCATCCATGGCTGGCGGTGGCCAAACGGATAAGGTCTTGGCGTTTGGAGGTGAAGGCGGCGGGTCTGAATCCTCCCACCGTAGGTCAACTTCCCCACTTGGCAGCCCTCTGCTGACCGCGGCCCCCTTCCTGAAAATTGATGTACGTTGCTATTTCATTAATAAAGGAAGTAAAAGATAAAAGATCCACAAGAGGACCGTACTTTGATGCCTTGTCATTGCTACGTAAGGACAATGGCCCAGGTATACTAAGCCAAAGCGGAATCCCTTACTAGAACAACCGTCCTCGAAACGCGTCGTTAGTTGTAGTGCATAGCAAAGCCCACGCGAAATAGAGAGGATCCAGCATCACCAATTCTCACTGCATTGCATCAAGATCGACGTGTTTTAGCGCGTGTTAAGGTTCTCCCTATAATTCAACTCATTCGCTCAACTTGTCCCATTCACTTTGAGTTATACTGCGTTGTACTGTTGGTTGCAATATCTTCCTTAGCAAGAAATGACGGAATTTTTCCATGCAAGAATGACATATCGCGATCAGTGTGAACTTAGACAAGCATGCTAAAAAAGCAGCCGATTACAATTGATGCAGATTTTTCAGTGCAGGCAAGAATACTCATTGACAATGGCCAACAGATACTTCCTCTGTGACGAAGAAAGCAACGGTCCTTTGAAATCGACATTCAGCTTTTGGAGAGGATGGGCAACCCTGACTAAGACCCTTGGTGTTTTTAGGTATCTAGGTTTTAACCTAGAGTGGACAGCACAGTGGGATTTGATTTGTCTTACTACTTCCACGGAGAAAGGTGGTTTCTCAGCGAACAAAATGTAACATTGTGGTTTCACCGGGATGGTACAAAAAAAACTGTAGTTTCTAAATGCTGGGCGGATTTTGAGGTAATGCGCGGCAAACGCTGGACAAAATCGGCCCGTACCCTGTCCTTTCTCATTCCGTAGATGCCATCGAAAGCTCAACAAGAAAATTCGCCACGTGATCTCTATATTGTATCATATTTATTTTACTGGCGTGAGCATGAACAAGCAGAAGAGAAAAATGGATCTGTGATTTGGTGATCATGGTAAATTTTGAGATGACAAGACAATGTTGCCATTTCTTGGCCGATTCGACAATATCGTGATCTTTCTCAGTAACTCAGTGACACCAGTGACTGGATGCTAAAGTAGGGCAGAATAAAGCAACGAATCAGTAGCAGTTTCAGCAACATCGGCCTTCACAATGTGAGGCACACATTCATCGACAGACCCAGGAACAGATATGCGATCTCGTTCTGGACTGCACTCTAACGATATCCAGAAGAGAGGAGGGGAAGAGAAAAACGATTATCGACGAGTGGACGGAATTCGCGTGAGATCCACGATAAATGGTGGGCCGGTAATCTCACAAAGCGTTGCTGAGTCCTAAGGTCGATGGGCCACAGTAGATTACGCAACGGTTGAAGTTGGTCAGAATCAGATCGTACAAAGACGTGTGAAATTTTGAAGCCTGCTAACCTTATTATTCGGGATCTGGTACTCTAATTGTCATTGCTCATTAGATTGCTTTTCCCAGCAGGCTCAAGGCCTTTCCAAGGTAGAGTCATGCGCTTCTTATACAACTCGTATACGGTTACGTTGTCCAAATTCTCGTCGTGAATTATTTTGCCCTATGTGCACTGGAAACAGTTTACACATTTCGCCACGACAGTTCACATGACAACATTCGTAAAGGCTGCCCCTAACTTCGAAAGCAGTGAATGTCTTCTCGCTTTTCTTTATTGGTATTTGATTAACCTAACTTTGTAAATCTAATAGCAATATATCGAATAAAGTGGGATTTTGTCGATGATTGTATTAATTCTTGGCAAAATGTTTAAGCATTTAGGTAAGTATGCCAGTTGGTCGTTTAACTTAGGCCGATAAACATTTGTCGTTTCTGATATTTGTTTATGGTTATCAACATCTGTTCACTCCAACGAGATATGGTTGATTTGACAATGCCAACTTTCACTAGTTTACATACTCCGAGTTGGATGAATTTTTCACGGCAGCTGAGTGGCAAAAAGACTCGATTCTAAGAGGTTTACATTTGTGAACATTTTCATTGAATAAAGATGAAGAATCCATATCATCCAACATACCATACAGAGAAAGTGGAAGCCCAGTTCCGGAGGACGGAATTTAGACTAACTGATTAGTTTTGAGGAAATACTATCTTAAAATATTACCGAATTTGTGAGTGTGAACAGCTAAACGTTTGTGTATTGACACCTTTGATGTCCCAGCATAACCAAACACCGACCGTGAGTAAAACTTGTCAGATGCTTGCTCGCAATGGAGATTTTATCACTTGATTTTACAAATGGTCAGTTGAACTGGTTACCAATCAGGACATTCAATGAAGCGTTGCTGACGAGGGCATCAGTCATAGCATCAGAAATGCTACTGGGTGACGCAGCGAGAGTTGTTGATGACAAGCAGGTCTGGACTGACGATGCAGTGCTTTTAGAGGATCGACGAACAGTTAGATTATGGCCGTTATTAGTGCATGCATCGTGTGAGGGACACTCACTCTGAGTGCCTGCCGAACCCACCAAGGGAGCACTCGCTGGTGCCCAAGCTAATAGTTGCAGAAGTGCAGCTGTTCTCCATTGCAGAATTTACACCGTGGGTTTCCGGTCCCGAATCCAACGAATTGGATGTAAATGCAATGTAAACGGCTATTTCGAGAGGTCGTGTTTGTTCAAAGGCCATGTGTAGGCCAAGTGAAGCGTGTTCCAGTAGACGATAACTTATCAACCGTGACCGGAACCCTGTGATGAGTGCATCTTTTATGACATCTTGATTTTTCTCTACAGTTACTGATTTGAAATCACATTTTTTGGGCAGCCATCTAAACTTTTGCCTGAATTGATCCAGATTTTTGTTTGTTATCAGCATGTATCTTATTTGTGTGGAGAAAAATGACGTCCTTTGGTTTGGTGTTCAACCTCGTGGGGATGTCTACAACTGACTGATAATTTGCACACTCCTAATGTGTTCATGCGCATTTGGAGATAGATAATCGCTCAAGGTTCTTAGTTCGTCAAGTCGGAATAATTTGACACTATCCAAGAAGTAAGGAAATTTGCCCAATCCATGAAATCATTGCTCTGATGTCGGGAAATAGAACATAATCTATTGATTATTGAATATTGCACTGTTTGGATTGAGATATAGAAAGTCCAGAATGCAGGCTTTATTCAAAGAACAACAGAAATGTGAAAGGTGGCGTATAAAAAGAGAAAACATGTGAGACCGGTAGACAAATGATGTGATAGTTTATTTTACCCATCGGTTAAAACTCACTAATTTTTCGTAACCAGATATGACGCACTGGAGATGACATCTTAGTAGACTCGCTTGGTTCCCTTAATATAAACATCGGGAATTAATTATCACAGACCTTTTCCTGCCGTGTCAAAGCTCGGAAGTTACTCATCTGCCGTTTGTCTTCCCACGTATTATTGGGTTGCAGGAATGGTTCAACCAAAATTTCCTGAGCTTCTCATATACACGATAAAGACACATACACGAAATACCCGTTCATCCTAAAGCAAAAGAATGAATTGGTGCTTTTATTGGAAAGACTGAATATACTTATGAAATAATTTGTCGTTCAGTATCACCATGCAATTCGGTACCAACAACCATGGAAGCTCTACAGCAAGATTGTTTCTTCTAGCTTGTAAGGATTCATCTCCGGTAAGTTTTTGCTGGAGCTAAAATGATCACTCATTTCGCAAAAACGGATCTAATGTTATTATTCCAGTGGAACAAGACCGCAAATGACCAACATTCCCTGTGGTTATAATGAATTTAAGTGGTCAGGTAATGACAATTATACAACTACTGATAATGTGTTTGGAAAATGTTTCGTCTTGCTTGAGTGCACGGTTGTCGTGACAACCAACGTCGACGGGTGCTGTTCGCTCTTTGTCAAAGCCTGACCTTGACCGTGCCATCCCAGTGATTGTCAGTCAGCATACAAGGGCAAAATATGAAAGATGACTTGTCTTGACTGTTCACCAATTGATGTGCTAGACCATAATGTGCTTGGAACGATCGTCCATGAAGCACACCAAAGCAAACGAAGACCAGTGATTGGAAAATGGGCAACGAAATTTGGTAGAACGCAGTGCTCCACTCCGATAGCAGCCAGACAGTGCCGGTAATCTACCATTTTGGTGGGATCACTTGCACTGGGTGATGACCAACAAGTTCAGTGAGTCAATTAGTGATTTAAAAATGCCAATGAGACCGACAACATGGGCGAGACGTCCATTAATTAAATAGGATTTGCGGCCCTGGCCTCGGCGTTTGGATCATGAAAGTTCGACCACCGGTCGGGGTGACATCGTCAGTATGTAGGCATAGCCGACTGCAATGTTCTCTATTTATTAGGTTCTTGTCATAAGACTGACATTCGGCTTTTTTGTGACCTTCACCCATTGTGCTTAACTTGACCTTCGGACAAAATTTCGAGCACTGAGCTACACCCCCTTAAGTCTACTTTTAGAATGTGCTGTGATATTCAACGATTTGGTTCTATAGATATGTTGATCCAAAGAATTCGGGTCTATAAATATCGTGCGCATGAAGTCAACTTACTACTTCACTCCCCAGGTGCCTCAGTTATTTCAGTCCACTGCACCCAGTAGACCGCGATGAAATTTGATATGTCGGCTGATTAAATTATTTGAAGAATGCGAAAGTTCCAAAGTTTTCCTTGACTGTCTTGTAGTTGCTCGAACCCTTATATCAATTTCATCCAGGTTGAACCTCGTGGAAATATTGAAGAGAAATTGGTGTGATGCACTTATCTGAAACAGTAGCGTCACTTGTGATAGGACGTTTTGGCACATGTATGCTGATCACCAGCATGTACTGGAATAGCCCCAGATTAGCAAATATACCAATGGCACCTGAAAACCTCATCAGAGTCCATTTGCGGGCATTCAAATATATCTGTATAATAAGTAAAGAGTAACTTCACTGGCGGAATGTCTTTGGCCAAAAGACCGTCCCAAAATGTCTGCTTTTTCCGTCAGTGGTTCGCAACGGTCTTGATTGGTTAGTTGCAGTTGCAGGCGACTATGGAGCTGTACTGAACTGCCCCGAGTAATTTGCATGTAGACTTACCACCGACTTTTGTATCTTCTTGTAACCAGCTTATTTTCTTGCAAGCCAATAGTTCATAAACTGTTCGTGGTTTTAGTGAGTTGTCTCGGCAATGCTTGTAAAGAAATTTATTGCATTGTGATCTTTGCCAGACCTAGATCAATCAAAGAGGAAAGTATTGCCCCTTCCAATGGCATAACTGCTTTTTCTTCAGTGTTTAATCAAATCGCCTGGGCAAATGGAGACTTGTGACACTGGTTTTTTTTCCGAAGTCACTGTGAAGCCCGAAACACAGAATCAAATTTATTTCCAGGGTCAGGTTGAGCAATGATTCTTTACGAGGAGATACTTTATTCCTAAAACAGTCCTCTAGCTACCGTAACAAATGTCTGCAACTTTTGATTGACTGTTTCTGTACTAAACGCATGACCTCAGTGACTAAGTCATCCGGCTAATTTTTGTTGAATTTCGTGTAATCGATCACCCTAGATAAATACATGCAGGTAGCAGAACGGCAAAGTTTGCATCGTTTCACAAATTTAGATAGTTAATCAATGGTAACGCCGTCCTTTTTGTCTTCTTTCCTCTGTGAAGTCCTGATTTTCGCGAGCCACAAACTGAGACCGTTGCGTGAGGCTACGAAATGAGAGGTTTATTTGTTACCCGTGATAATTTTATACTCTGACTGCTCGATCGATCTCTAACGAAGGATCGATTGTCTAGGTGGACTCTACCCAACAGACATCAAATCTGTGGCAGAACAGTTGGTAGCCTATTATTTTTGGTATGATGAACATTTCGCCTCAAAACATTGACGCATTTTTGGACATGGCCTCCGTGAGTTCCCGAAACACTGCGTCGTTTAAAACTAGTTGGTCACGGTCCAGGACCGGTTCTCATATATCCCTGGATTAAATATATCATTGCGCTGCAGTACATCCTTCTGGTACGAATGTATCAATTAGCTTGCATTGAACTAGAATCCGAATTTCATGCAAGGCACGCCGTCAAGCTGATACGGCATGACAGTGACACTATTACTGGTAATAATAATAACAATAATAATAGTAATAACTGGACCTGCGAGTTTTGGACGTCAAAGTTCATCTTTTAGAACCCAGCCTCAGCATGTAAATAAATACAAACAACAACAGGAAACATCTCTCCGGGTTGTACGGATGAACATGTGAAATGGGGAAATTACGCGGAATCATGAAGTGACACTGTTTTGCGGACAGAAGATGCATCCTGTGCCCTTAGTAAATTTAACCGGTTGACTTTACTACCGCCGTTCTCGTCGATAATTCAAGCAGTTCTGCCCGCTTCGTCGATCCAGATCTGCTGGAAGACCCTAAGGCAAAACATATTTGCATGCTGGTCTGGTGCAGTTCGACCGGTGGTTCGCCTCTACTATGATCGCTTTAGAGAGAGAGAGAGAGAGAGAGCGAGAGTAAGAGAAAGGGAAAGAGGGAGAAACAGCAGTACAGTAAACATGGGCTGGTTGTTTTCTTGGCTGTTGCGTGCATACTGTACTCGGTATTTGAGGGAGCATCCTCAAACGAGATGTATCAATGATTTGCTCGGCTCGACTGGTTTAGAGCTCCGAGGTCAGTGTATATGTGTGACCGACCATTTAACTGGAGTAATTCCGTTAAGTTGTNGTCTGTCTGTCTGTCTGTCCGTCTGTCTGTCTGTCTGTCTGTCTGTCTGACTCTCTGCCTGTCTGTCTGTCTGTCTGTCTGTCTGTCTGTCCGTCTGTCTGTCTGTCTGTCTGTCTGTCTGACTCTCTGCCTGTCTGTCTGTCTGTCTGTCTGTCTGTCTGTCCGTCTGTCTGTCTGTCTGTCTGTCTGTCTGACTCTCTGCCTGTCTGTCTGTCTGTCTGTCTGTCTGTCTGTCCGTCTGTCTGTCTGTCTGTCTGTCTGTCTGACTCTCTGCCTGTCTGTCTGTCTGTCTGTCTGTCTGTCTGTCCGTCTGTCTGTCTGTCTGTCTGTCTGTCTGACTCTCTGCCTGTCTGTCTGTCTGTCTGTCTGTCTGTCTGTCCGTCTGTCTGTCTGTCTGTCTGTCTGTCTGACTCTCTGCCTGTCTGTCTGTCTGTCTGTCTGTCTGTCTGTCCGTCTGTCTGTCTGTCTGTCTGTCTGTCTGACTCTCTGCCTGTCTGTCTGTCTGTCTGTCTGTCTGTCTGTCCGTCTGTCTGTCTGTCTGTCTGTCTGTCTGACTCTCTGCCTGTCTGTCTGTCTGTCTGTCTGTCTGTCTGTCCGTCTGTCTGTCTGTCTGTCTGTCTGTCTGACTCTCTGCCTGTCTGTCTGTCTGTCTGTCTGTCTGTCTGTCCGTCTGTCTGTCTGTCTGTCTGTCTGTCTGACTCTCTGCCTGTCTGTCTGTCTGTCTGTCTGTCTGTCTGTCTGTCTGTCTGTCTGTCTCTCTGCCTGCCTGTCTGTCTCTCTCTATATGTATTTCCTTCTTTGAATTGCCGACTGACGAAACGGGCCAAACCGCAGCCTGTATTTAATCGTTAACAGAAAATATGATCAAACGACTGTGGCGACGGAATGTTTTATCTGAACATAAACGCTGTGGTCACAAAAGATTTCGTTCAACAATTGAAGTTGCAAAAATATGGTACGGACATATCGATTCCGAGCACACCGTGAGACACAGAATCCAGAAATCATGAATTGCACGTTATGTCCTGGTCACATGGAAAAGTGGGAAACATTTTTAACAAACCAGCCACTGCAACAGTCGTCCTCAACTTTAAAAGCAACCTCACTTAATTGATCATTCTAGTTAGGCGATAGAAAACGCTCTCCTCGAATCGTGTTGACTGATAATTTGCACTTCAGAATAAAGCAGAAATTTCGACGAAGGGTTGACAAATAAAAAATGGATATCAAGCAGGCCAAATTCGCAATGTGTTCAATTCAATCCAAGTCGGTGAACGCTTTTGTGTACCCGAGAAGTGTGGGTTTTCCGAATGTTTATGATATGCGAAGGAATTGCGCGCTTGCCTCTGCGTGTTGGAAAAGTTTGGAATGCATATGGAGTTGAGAAAATGTAAATATGACACTAACGTAAAGGAACCTGCCGAGAAATGTGAACGTTCAGACTGGAGATTGTAGAGTCAAGGGAGACAGAAGACAAACAAGGTATGGAATTGGACTGTCATTGCATGTAAATATGCTAGCAATTTGAATTTATACCTGGTAGGAGGGTGGGAAATGTTCCAGGAGGAAATGGGTTTGGAGGCAATACTTTTTGTCAGATAGTAATCAGCAGACAGAATTTTCACAACTGCCAAATAGTCCTATGGGGGATAAAGCGAGTAAGGGTAACTAAGGTATAACCATAACGTTTGCGGATGGCGGGACCAAACGATCAATTCAGCAAACTTGCCTGGTAAACGACAGCTGACAAATAACTTTTGACGTTGAGGAAACACAAGTTGGCGAACAAGCTCGTTTTCAGTGATTCGTACTCATGCCATTACATCACTATATATATCTTGACAAAATATTTTCACTATAGGAAGGATTGGATTAGTCATTTACAAATATGGGTGGGGAAATGATTTGTGGAGTTAATTGTTTTGTTGTCTAGGGTTTGTATTGGGACGGGGGGTGGGCCAAGGGAGTTGAAGCGCAACCACAAATTGTTTTTGAGAACAAAGTGGAGGACTGTGAAGACGGATTGCGACTTTGTTCTCAAAAACAATTTGTGGTTGCGCTTCAACTCCCTTGGCCCACCCCCCGTCCCAATACAAACCCTAGACAACAAAACAATTAACTCCACAAATCCCTTCCCCACCCATATTTGTAAATGACTAATCCAATCCTTCCTATAGTGAAAATATTTTGTCAAGATATATATAGTGATGTAATGGCATGAGTACGAATCACTGAAAACGAGCTTGTTCGCCAACTTGTGTTTTCTCAATGTGCTCAGTGGTAATTTTCAAGGAACTTTTGACGTATCAGCGTGTTTTATGGAAACAATAAATACCGATTCAACAGGATGGAACCACCAAAAGTTGTCATCTAGAATAAATGTATACAATAAATGACACAATTACTTGGGGTAGTGCTGACCGTGGATGGATAAACGCTGAGCTTATTAGCCAGCGTTCGGCAGTGATATTGTGGAAACCAAATCCACGAAGGATGATGCAAGAAGTCGCATCTGAACAACAACAACACGGTCAGATAAAACGGTGTGTATGATTATCCCATTGGTCAGGGGCGCAGCGCTAGTTTCACTGAAACAGTGGCTCAGTTGCCTGTCAATCCGGCACCGTCGACGAAAGATCCATTTAATTTTACCTTTTCGTGTCTGTGTGCACGCGTATGTGTCATTAAGCTTGTCAGGCTAGTCGGCACGTGATCGATTGATCAGTGCCGGTCATCGCACTGACGTTCGTCTCTACATGTCGTGGTGTTATTTTTGTCAGCCCGTTGAATGCCGAACAGTAGCAAATGCATTTCTCAGTTGACTGTAACGCAAATCGGCTGGATTAATGAGAAGGGCATCCACACGTCTGACAATGTTAAGAGAAAAAGAGTAGGAAAAGGATTGCTTCACGCACTGACACCAGGCGAAATAATTAAAACAGCCATTCGAAGGGCCTATGGGGTTCCCCTGACCTGTTTACTAAATGAGAAACCGAAGGATAAAGTTGTCCCTGTTGGACGGCGTATGCCAATCTGAAAACAATGAACGGACAAAAGAAATCAGTCAGGTCTAACAATAGCCAGAAATTTCGTAAATGCAAGTAATTGTGCCATTTAGCAAGAGTGGATATATAAACAAACTGTCAAATGATTTCTATTTAAATCAATATGAATAATTTTTGTCTTCCCAAACTAGAAAATTAAAGGGGTAGATTTGAACTACTAGCCAGGGGTGAAATTAAATGCGTTGCCACCGCAGTATCTCCAGTTCTAGGATCTGTCACGGCTGTATAGCATTTAACTACCGTTTTGGGTAAGTTAATTATCAAACTTCGTGTGAAACCAGCTTTCCAGGAGCATAATCACACAGAATCTCCTTGCTTTTTGCACAATCATCTCATTCCCCTTGGAGGGAATGTACGTTCCGGAAGTGTGACGGAGAAAGTGGTTATTAGCTCAAATCAGACTATTTTGCAGCGGTTCTGCAACCCGGAGCAACACCTATCTGTTTGTTCCCCGGTCATGTGATACGAACAGTTTGTGAGATTTCTAACTGAAGCGGGAATCATGATCAACGCCGTTGTGCTCGCTGCAACGTAGGAAATGTGGTCCCGGAAAACAACACAATTAGAACGGCAAACTATGGTTCATCAGAAAATCGTGAATGACGGTAAGGCAATAATCAAACTCAACACCCATGTTTCGGGTTTGTGCCCTGGTGAGCATTCTGGTGTCCATACACCCGGATCAAAATTTCGCCCTGTGACAACAAGTGGGCAAGTTTTTTCGAACAGGAATGAATTTTCCGATACCCGACGAAGGTTAGTAGTTTCTCATCTTAAAATACGACCGAACTATTCTCCGGGCCTATTTACACCGGTCGTGTGTTTAGTCATCTGGTGCTTATCGAAAGTAAGACGGACCAAACTATCTAGTCTAAGTATTACTTATTATACATACATCTTTACTATGGTTGCATTAACAAATGCTAATAAATGAATAAGTGAACAATGATTGCACATTAAGGACAAATAATTATGTACAAAATCAAATCTTCATATAAGTACGTATTTGCCAGTTGGTATATCATAATAGACCAAAAATTGACGGTGTTAGGTGGAAATATTTTAGACCACACTTGAATGAAACCTACTGCGCACCCGCGCAATCAAAATATGCTTCTTTACGGTCAGACTAAAAAGCAACTAGACGATCATAGGTCTTCCTCACAATTTTTGATCGACTGCTGTGATGTTTTTGTAAGCCCTACTCTTTTTCTGTATTTTGGTGAACGGCTACATATTTTCTTTTTGAAAACAATGCATTCGTATAGAAAGATAAATCATAGCTTCTGCTAGCGTGTATTTGGTGAGGGATGGTGTTCAAAGCCTGACAAACCAGGGTCGACCTTGACAAACGAACGGTGAGTTTAGCAAGAGACGGACCAACGAATGGGACGAATAACCCCAATTATGTGAATATTTGTGGACAGACGGCCAACTTATGGTGGACTTCTGTGCACACACCTATAGGGATATATAAAAAAATGTAAGCACGAACGCTGCCAGTCTGCAGGATGGTTGCATCTGACTGTCAGTTTATCCTTCGTTTGACAGACGCTACCTAGATGCATGGATTTATGATAGTGGATCACCGCTGTCTGTAAATAGGCATTCAATCAATCATTCATTCATCCAATAAATTTCCGATCTTTGCCTGCTCCTCTAAGGAGCCAGAAGCGACGGACTCTCACTCTGTATTTAACCATGATAGCAGATGTTGATCCAGCTGTTAATATCGTTCGGGTTCGACTCCTCAGACGGTCGGTCAATTTCTTCATTTTTAATCATTCAGTGAGTGCGGTACCTTTCCTGGAATATTGTACGTTCATCGTATAACGAATAAAAATGGAGTAAAAGTCTATGGTATGCATGTAATTCTCTTCGAATTGAAATCCTTCGATGCTGAGTGTGTTTGTTCGCTCCTCAGGGATGTTCACTTATGGACAACCTAGTAGTGGTGATATTCAAATTAGTACTAGAAAAAGGAGGTTGTCCGAGTGAACTGGTTGTCCTTCGCTAATCGTTCCTAGATGGGAACTTCGGGCCAAAGCAAGCGGTGATTTATTATTACCACTGGGACACTTCATGGTTCAAAGTAGTACAGCGCTGGGTAGCGCAGTGGACAGTTGAAAAACATTCATCCCAAAGCAGGAGTTACACACATCAGTAGATCGTGCCACAAGATCATGGCACTGATGATCTCACCTCGGCTGATGATGAAACGTTGGCAATCAAATTGCCCAGCGGAGCGAATAAACCCATACTATATAAATGTATAACACTTATGCAATATATATAATATATGCATTGTCCACTGTGATACATTGAAACACTTCTTTTGCTAAGATTTCGAATGTTCCAGCGCTTGCGAGGAATAAAGAAGTATCACTAAATATCATGGATTTATTTACACTTTTTGTCTGATGTATCCAGTTGTAAACTCTACTAAGCTTAGTTACATATGAGTGGCCTTAGCTGACAAAGTAAATTCGTCTGAACATGGGAAGCCCAAGGTTGATGGAGTACGAAAACATCACGAACTTCTTTGGAAGGGTCTTCAAAATCATTGCGAATTATAATCACAAGAGTCAGCAATCTCGTCTGTTCAACAAAGGCACTTATTTTATTGGCTATTCTACCCTCCATCACGTGCCCAATTACGGACTGAGACGAATTACTTAATACGTGCGATAACTCACGTTAACTGGGTTCTTATAACCTTTACTAACCCTGAACAGCAAGATTACTATCCAGGATGGGTCTTGACTTACACCACAATTGTGCCAAAGTCTTCCAGGTGTGCTGCGTTGATGGCATGTGTTGTTGTCGTCAGATTGATGCAGTGAGCTAGAAACAGTAAAATATTTTGGTGCCATAATATGGAAATAATAAACTGATTAAAAATCCTTGCTCAATTTGAACTTTTTTGTCAAAGCGTATTCAGCACTCCAAACTAAACAAGGCTACCGTATCCACAAAACCAGCGGAAGTTTCTTTACAAAAAATCTGTCGTATCCAAAAGTGATTGCGCTGTAATCTATATTCCTGTTGAAACATTCAGATGGAGTTGCTCATCCGTAGTCCTTGGGTAGAGTATTGCCGATAGTTTATGCACTTTTGTTCAAATTAGCTGGAAATATATTTACATGCTTCAAATATCAATGAATATTAAATGTGGATTAATCATACAATAAGACAGGAAATATAATTATTTTAATCAGTAGTGAGAACTGCCGATCGTGCCCATTTGTAGCCAATTAATCTTACTGATGGAAGGACTGCGTGTAGTGATCTACAG
Source organism: Fasciolopsis buskii (assembly GCA_008360955.1). Taxonomy (NCBI): domain Eukaryota; kingdom Metazoa; phylum Platyhelminthes; class Trematoda; order Plagiorchiida; family Fasciolidae; genus Fasciolopsis; species Fasciolopsis buskii. The sequence continues at coordinate 38,011 of LUCM01000403.1, read as the reverse complement.
GGAACTTACAAAATAGACATTCCTAGCAAGGTATTGTTCGAAAAAGTTCGTCAGTCTTACACGAACCAATTGACAAAAACTATTTTGAAGGATCAAAATATTATCTGATTTGGATAGAAAAAAATCATCTTGGTAGTGACCGCGATATTCCATCTATACTAAAGAAATAGAAAAGGTGAAAAGCAATGGTGTCTTCGAAAAAACTTCGTCTTTCACTTCAGCAGAACTTACTAAATGCATTTCTTAGTGTTGAGTTGATCCTTGGTATCAAATGATAACTTATTTCATGGCAACACATGATCTTCTACTACTAATACCTAGCAAGCAATCAAGCTCTATAAGTCATTTCCAATGCCTTTGTCCTATTTAGGTAACCTGCAGAAAAGTCTCTTATCAGTAGGGGTCGACTGCTGTGTGCTAGCCGCCCCTCGTTGTGTAAATCAGTGACGGATAGGTGGGACATCATGTAGTGAAGTTGTGCAAACCGTTCAGAGCCTGCCAGGTAGCGTAATGGCTAAGGCGTTCGACTCAGAACCGTTCGTCCTGGGTTCGCATCCCAGTTCTAGTGCGGTGGATATGTACTGCTGATGATTCCTAACAGGGATGAATGAACTTCATAGTGAGTCTTTCTATGGTTCCCTAGTGGCCAATGGAGCTTTAGTATCACTTTATGACTTATTACGTACAAATGCAATATCCTAGACAGAGTAGCTTTCCCCCTGTCTGGCAGTAGAAGCATGATTGGCTATAAAGTATGTTTCGTCTAAAAGCACAGCCTGGATCTTGGTGTTATCGAAAATGTTTGCTGTTCATAATTGATCATTCCATGAGCTAACTAGGCAATGGATAAGGACCTCAAAATTCCTGAACTTCTTGGGTGTATGAGATACAAATAACTTCGAGTATGAGTTGTTGGGCTCCACACAAAAAGGAGTAAAGAATTGCCGATGGACAGTGCCAAATTCATAGGTTACCAGTGTTTAGAGATGTTAGATTTTTAGCAACGCGCCCGACAGATAGTTGTGAACAAATCTGACTTAGTTCTCCTTAAAGGACTTGTAATGCGATGAGAGAGATGAGATAATGACTAAATTTGTATCTCACCTGATTTATAGATAACACCATAACTTACGGTTTGTTGTCGAAATGTTTCGACATTACCTCATAGTTGTACACTCCAAGGCCTGTCTTCAGAGGTCAGCATGGATGCAGCTCTCTGAAGAGGTCGCAGAAGAAAGACAACCGCGATCTTTTCCAATTTATCTAAATCAACCTTAGGAATGGAGGAGGTTGCATGTGTCGGCTAATTTAACGCAGTCATTTCAAGCCAGCTCGATTGTTCACAAGATTTAATCGACCGGATTATGGCTTGTTTCTTCTTCTAGCTAAATCAGATCCTCTGCTAATGTAAACTTTCAGATTACATTTTGGGAAGAGACATTCAACGTACCAGTTGCTACCTTGCAAATGGATTTCTATCGTGTGAAATCCATATAGGGTGGATGCAAACAAGACCATGATGACCAGTTCTGGTACCTTAGTGGCTTTGTTCAACTCAAAGTCGCTCACTGGGTTCAAATACAGATGTTATTCCAAACCAGTTGCATACTACAATCACCATTTTGAATTTTATGGTTATTGTTCCTACTTTTAGAAAAAGCGTTTCAAAACTAAATCAAATCTTAAATTAATGGAAATGAGTATTTGTTTCTGAATTCGAAGAGAGTAGCGGGCTAGAAGATTGAATTGAAAGCAGAATTTAGATTTACACGCCTTGTTTCTGACAACTGGATTTATGTCCTCCAGAAAAGGCAAACTCGGGATCCAGAAATTTTATTGTGACCTTTCAGCGAGTACCTGTACGAAAACATCAGCAAAAGTAAATACAAAATGCCGTTATAAGCTATAGATAATACTCGATCGTTTGCTTTTGCAAGACAAACAAACCGGTCAAAGGGGTTCGATAAACGTTCATCTTTGCTTGCTATTATCGAAATAGCCAGTTGGAGAAGGAAAACAGACCATGAATCAGTGAAACATTTAGGCCAAAATCACTACAGCTAAAATATTTCTTAACTTGATAAAAACGTGTAATCGATAGTGAAATAGCAAGACAAGATGGAGCAATTGAGCAGAAATTGTGAATATACCAAAAAGAGCAATCAGTAGACAGTAGGTAAGTGGTACTCTCCCTGGCCGATATCTGATTCGGTACGCTCAATCATTTATACCTTTTAGAAGCTAATTAAATGAAAAAAACATACAGAAGCAATTTACTGGTTAAAAATTGCCACTAGATATGCCTAACAGTAGGATTCTGTAACGAATCTGTTTATGAATCCTGTGATACAATTTGGTATAGATTCATTGTCACCTGCAACCAATATCAATGAATCAGAATCGAGGTGAATGACAAACGAGAAAAGCGTGCATTCCGCGACTGTGGCTTGCTCAAATTTAATCCGCCAATGTTGTCTTCGTCTAGGTATTATATAAATAAATATTTTGCAAATAAACTCCAACTTGTGGGGTTCTGTTTGCCGATTCCAGTTGCTTAGTCTGGTTCCAGTACTTGTTGATGATTAGGTCTGCATGTTACTGCAGTTGCTCAGGATCGGTGCAAACATTTTGACCAAAATTATGACCGATTCTTCTTGACAGTGGTTCGACTGATTCCATGTGGGCACCAGCCTAAATTAGCTGGCTTCCAAATTAAAGGCCTTTCGCCTTAAGCTTGCTCCATTTCTTAGGTACCCACAAGGAAAACTAGGTTCGACAGTTAACCGTTACTTTGTGAACTGAGAAAAATGAAGCAGTACAGTAACAGTGCGGTCGCCTGTGGCAGGCATAAGAAATTTCAACAGGATCTTTTCGGTCGCGTTGTCGCATCCAGTTAACGCTACACTGCCTCGCGCGTCCAACTACTAACAAACAGAAAAGCTTTTTCTGCCGTTAGAGTAGTAGTGATTTGCCTTTTTTTAGTTACTTTCTTTCACGACCTCCCTGAAACTTCTGGTGCTCCGTCGCCAGATGCAGTAAACTTTATTCCGAACTGGTATTCCGGCAGAGAAGTGCAAATCAGATTGAGTCACTATTGTTAGACTAAAATCGCGAAATCCGAACTCGGGGAGTGAAGGGTGTCGGACAAACGGACAGCCAGATTGTGAGGAAAATTAGGTCATCAGACCGGTTGTTGAACTGATTCATCATCAGAAGAAGTCAAGGTTACGCGGTACGTATCGGGATTTCGTAAATACTAGTTCGGCGTTTCTTCTTGTCACGAAAAACAGGGCAATGCCTAGGAAATTTGTTTCTTGTGTTATCACAAAATCGTCTTTGGGTGAGCTATCTCTAAGACCATTGTATTAAATGAATAGAGTACTCCATTACAGTAGCGCCATATCTGTGTTCAGTATTTACAGTGACCGATGGCTTGGAGCTGTAAATTTACGGCTAACCACCCCAGATTAATTTCAGTTTACGAAGTTGAGATTGAAGGATTACGACTGCACAAAGCATGCAGCGCATGGCAACGTGGGACGAATCTACATCGCTACACTTTACGAATAACATCTCAAGTGACCTCGTATGGAGAAAACAATGGGAACATCTCCGATTCCATATTGAATTCCGAAATTGGAAGACTATCTGAGTTGGGTGTTTTGGGTTATACACGAAGCAAGGAATTTTCCATGTCCAGTAAAAGACAGTTTAAAATGGGTCTTGTGAATGAATAAAAACACCTTCTTTCGTCATCCTGTTCTGGAGGAAGATATAACAACTGAAGTGCTACGAGATGAGTGCATTGTTGATGCTCTAATCGAACAATCTCAAAAGCACAATTCAAAGAATATTGTCGAGGTTGATAAAGATCTCAAATGATATATATCTACTGGGAGCATCAAATCTCCATTCAGACTATTATAAATCAAAATGAATTGCGAAGAAATGCCATTTTCCAGTGTCCTAAATCAAGTAATCTCTCTGATACTGAGATCCACTCTTTTGAAAATGTTCTCGTCGAAACAGAACCACGATAAAGCGTTTTTTGGTAGAAAAATGGCACCTATTTTGCTGCTTTCATTTTTTTCGATTCTAACCTCTTGAACTTCACTGTTTAGATTCGAATGCTTTGTTGATTTTATACAAACAGATTATCGTAAACGCCGGAGTGTTACGCTTAAAAAAAGCGTCTGGAGAGGATCTGTTTTGTTAAATCACCCTAAAGCAAAAAGACAAGGGACAAATAAAATTTAATTATCTTAAATTCAACTAAAATTCTTAGAGGGAATCATCGATCACTGTTTGCTGCTGGTAGACTTCCGATGGGAGAAGTAATTTCGAGGGGAAGACACACTGCGTTTCCAGGTTTGCATGCGAAAATAATGCACCTCAGCTTGTTATTTCGGAGGAGTGCGCTCACGTACAGACACGTGAGCAGGGTAGATCTGAGGATTGACCGAAATACTATATTTGTTGGTATGAAATTACCTGGTCGAATTAGGCCGTAGAGTTTGAATCCCGTTAAGGCCCGGTTAACTGTAATTCAGTTACTTACTCAATGAGCAGCCGTTTCATCAGACATGCTATGAATAGTCGACACTACTTGCCTATTGATCACCTAATTCGACCGGCTTTGCACGTCATTTGCAAAAGATTTGATTAATGCAGGCTTCTTATGGAAGAGTCATTCATGTTTGACTCGATCTCCGCGAATGTGTATGGCTTTTACAAAACTAGTGGGTAATGATTGTTACATCATGTGTCTGAGGGTTGGAATATTCAACTCACGGTCACTGGTATCGGGTTTGCAACCCCATACTGCTTCTACGGAAAAGCATAGCTGATGCACCCGAATAAGGGTGAAACGGATCCGCTGTGCTTTTCATAATTTCCTAATAGTCGACGACTTCATAATGAAATAATCTGCCTTTTGAATTGTTTTTATTTCCAAGTGAATTAAATAAACCTAATTGTTAAACATTTATGAGGAGAATAAAGGATGTTCTTTTAGTTTGTCCATGGCATTCCAACATATAATGTGGTCCTTTCTTCAATCAGATTCCGATCCGTTAGTTCTTAGGGAATCTAGTGCAAACAATTTCGAATGATATGCTTTCCTTTCCAGCTGGTTCTTAAATCAAACCTATCTAGATGCAATGGGTATGATTTTAGTCTTCCTCGCTCACCCTTTCCAACTGATTCTTTTACATCAAATTCCAAATCCTTATCCGTAATCAGCTTTGTCAGTTACCTAGGTGTTAGTCTGGGTAATAATCTAAGGTAGAAATCGAACTTTCCCTGCACTGTTGGTAGACTACGGTGTTTACTCTTTTCTCGCGAGCAGAAACCCGGACAGATTAAGATATTGTCAAGCATCGTTTTTAAATACATCCTTACTCATGCTCTTTGAAAGTGATTAACGATAGAACGATTAACGATTACTCCAGTTTACCGAGACCATTCGACACTTAAAGTCAGATTAGTAAATGTATCGTGGTTTTGTTTCTGTTGCACTCTTAAAGTGCCCAAGGCGCCAAAGGCCTCTGAACTGTTTGGTCTATTCTATTGTGATTTTTAAGTGTGATGCAGGCCTTCATTGTCACTATTCACTACTATGTTCTTTAAACTGGTAACTTCGCTGTGAGTAGGCGGATGAACGACGTGAACTCAAAATATCCGGTCCCAACTTAATCAAAGGGTAATGAAGCAAGGAATAACTCATCTCTTTGTTATCCTTTTTCATCCACCACACTAAAGAGTGGTTTTCTTAATGACTACCATATTATCTGCCTTACTCGCTGTAATCTCGTCTGTCAGAGCGCTTGAATAAAGCGGAAGCATATATCCTGCAAACAATGCTTCAAATCAAATTTGCGGTCCTCGTTGGTTGCCGTGTGACAGCCCATCTCGAATCTACATACTCATGAGTAGGATGAATTGTTCACCGAAATACTTAAAGCGCAAATTAAATTAGGCAAGCCTTGTGGGCCTCACCAGTTAGTTTAACCGCAAAAATCAGTATCAGTTAAGTCATGCACTGCATTGTCTACTAAAAGTAGTCCGCATAGTTCTGTTGCCGCGTACGACGGAATATTTCACTTTGTCCGGACTTAGTATGAGTCAATTTTCACAAAAGCGATACGTGCGGTAAACTGATAATTAACGCATCGAACAAACATAAGAATACGCAACCTTCCTCATAATGATCCGTAAAGCGCACGATACTTCCTTTGTTTAGAAAAAATGTTTAACTTTCTATAAGGGTCTTATTTTAAATGAAATCAAGATGAAGAAGTGGTGTAGAGCCGGCGCTGATCTCAAACAGATATTGTGTTACAGTCCACATTCGGATGAGAATAGGGTTTGTAAAGTCATTCTGAGGAACTTTGTCTGTAATTTGTAACTACTGATCAGTCTTCATGGTATAGAGGGACTTAGAAATCAGATGGGATCTGAACTTTTGTTTGACGGCGATATATGTAATTATTGTTAAAGCATGCTGCCAGCAGAATGACGAAGAAATTACAATGGTGTGCGCGAAATGCATCAAATTGTCGGTTGTGGTTTTGACCAGTTTGGAACGAGTCTACCGGCACAGATTAGTTTGCACTTGGGAATCCAGAGGATTGGCCTTCTGCCATACTTATCGAATTCGGACTCTCTGATTCTTTCTGTCTTAAATATGGGGTTTGATCAAGCCGTGTAGTCTTGGCATTTGTTCATTTTGCCTGCTTGTTTCCCCAAGTTGCCTTACCGGACGTGATCTTATGATCTGCAGTCACAACCACTGAATCCACGTCTTACCTACCTGCTTACTACCAACACAGCATAAAGCACCAGTCAAATAAAAAGGCGACCGTACTAGCGGTTGCCTGGACGGTCACTGATGCGAACAGACAAATCACTCAGCCAACGATGTTATTTTCCAGATAGTATGTATTTTTAGGGAGAGCCAAACTACGACGATTCTTAGAGGAAGGCAGTTTCTATCTCAAACTAATACGACTTTATGGATACCGGTGAACATGCTAATTTTGCGCAGATATATCATATATAAAGGGAGAATGAAAGAGAAGGGGAAGGAGAGAGACGTTGTAATTTTAAACCTTCAGATACCAAAGTTCAGATGTTTTTGAATCAGAAACATCATTGGCTTTCCCACTAGGGTTGACAACAGTCTAGAATTCGGCTTCGTAGACGACCCAGAATTCATTGAACCATCGAAAGGTCCACCACGAATTTCCAATCACACAGTCTTGGTGGTGCCTCCTACAACTTATTACCTGCACGTTCACAGGTTCTTCACTCGATGTCATGTCCAGGAACGTAAAAAAAACCGATGCATTTTGGAGATTACACGCAAACGTTAACATATGATTGGCCAAACAGACTTCAGCCTTCTTACCAACACTACCCTGGTGTGTTCGTGCGAGTCCAACACGGTACTAAACCTTTTGTTATGTTGCATGCTACTCAATAGGACGTTTGTATATCCATATAGGTAGTTTCTTCCCCGTGCTCAAATAACCACGTCGCAGAGAACAAAGAGGTGTTGAAAGCAAAAACTATCACGTTGCGAAAATTCCTTTTATTTTCTCCGCGGAGACAGAAGTATGCAGGCTTAACACCACTTAAAGCCGCTTGCTGCTCTCCAAGACCATTTATCGGAAAAGTCGGCACTCACTGAAGTGGTTAAATTGTACCTTTTTCGAAAAGCCCATCATCGGGCGCAAATGTTGTGTAACCAATCTCAGTAGTGTATTTCACACAGCGATTCGTCGGAGGATGGCGTAACTTAACTAGGCCTTCACCAATGGCTCAATTAATCCGACAATTTGGCCCCCAAATAAACTACCCGACTCTGGTGTCACTGGTTCATTCCCAAGCAACTTATTCTCTGAGGCTAGTTTCAGAAAGTTCAAAAGCCGCAAGTATAGCAGACTAAGTTGAAGCCCAGACACGCTCAGACACTATGCATATTCCATCACGTCATTACTGACAAAGCTGATTAATCAGTCCCTGAATTGTTATGCGATTCCCGATTGCTAGTGGAATGCCCCAATTACACCTTTGCTCAGAAATGGGCACGGTTAGGTTCCTTGCAGATGCATGCACTGGTACAGCTTAAAAATATTTGAAAACCCATTACTCTAAGACCTCCCCAATAAATGAATACTTCGTGGAGCATCTCAGTTTTCTTTGTTCACCCCGGATGCCATTGCGCCATTAACTGATAAGATTTTGCCTTTGCTAGACATGATATGGAAGTTCTGCCGAGTCTTCTTCCCAGATTATAATGACGCTTTCAACTAGGTTGACAGACAGAAGCTTCTTGGAATTCTTTCAATCCATGGTATTCAGTCTTCAGCCAGTGAGCTCTGGCCGAAATGTCAAGTAGGCACCGCCGTACAAAATACTAAGGCAAGAATTCTTCCGTTTCTGTCTCCACTCTACCTTATCATTCTCGGCATGCATTTTCTGTGTCGGCTAGCGACAGTTGCTGGATCACAAATTTCACTGTTCTTCTTGTTGGTCTGTTCTGTCCTAACGCCAGTTCCACCTCTGACCTTCGGTCTGATCTTTGTGAACCAATTAACTGGTCAAATGCCCACAACCCGTCTCTTAATCCCCTAAATGCATAAATGCTATTTTTCGCTTCTAAAACCTTCAGAATACACGCATGTGGCTGAGTTGTTTGCTGGCATCAGTTTTAAAAACAATGTCATGCTGCAGTAACCGCCTATTTACTGCCTCGGAATAACAATAAACCACAGTTTTTGCCGGTCTGACCATGTTGTCTGTACCTTCACTAAAGTGATGATATTACTTCAGAATGTGGTGCCTCCGAGGGAAATATAAGTACATTTGGGCCTTGTAAAATGATTAGTTTGTACTTGCACATCATTAAATTATTACTATTGGATAATTTTTATTATTTTGCTGTCATCTTTTGGGGGTCCATATATAGGAACATCATCAAAACTAAAAGGTCACTCAGCTGCTTACCCTATCCAAGTGGATTCCCTTTAGAAATCCTACGGGATTTCATTTTACTCAATTGCGAAACAACATGCGAACTGTTCTCGATTAGAGTATTCATTGATTCACACTGCTCGTTTTTACAAAGACCCTAGTAAGTTCATTTCCTGTTATTCTGAGTGAAGCAGATGCGTGGTACTGCTTATTGGTACTCAAGTGTTCCATTCCTTTCCCGCTTTCTATGCAACTCGATTAGCATCTCCAATGAACTAAAGTCGCATTTTAGTGTGAAATGGTGAAGTTATATTTTTACATAATTTTGCTTTCGTTACACTATATCCCTACGGCTGCGTTTGACCGTGTATGTTTTGTTCAATATCTACCAAATGAGGTGTGCAGGTCAACCACTTGACTTCAGCCGTCCGCTATAACTTCATTTTTGCTTGAGGGATTGATGAACGCGGTTGGTGAAGATTTGAAGCTACTAAACACTAGTACCCGCATTTTGTGTCGTCTCCATCACTTCCTGTGGTTGGCGGGTTTCCAGACGTAAGGTTCTCACGTATTGACAATTCGGATTCAGTAACCCAATTGCGAATACCAATAGGCAGTAAACGCACCTTTGCGAACTAAAAAAATCAGTATTAACTCAGCAGATTTACGTTAATACCAGTCTCTTTTTGTCTACCTCGTCAAATAAAATCATTGTGTACGACTTTGTTGGAGCATCGTTAACATCTACGGAATTTCTCTAAAATAATGGCAGTTCAGGGTGCGTTATTGACAGTTGCTGTCAGCATGATATTCGGTTGAATTTGCATATGGTACCGTCGGTAGGGGACTGACTTACCGTGAACACACACCAAGTCACAGCTGGAGCGAACTGATGCTAGTCACATGCTGTTGTCCATGGCGAGTTGAAAGTGTGTCGTTTACTTCCGGCAACTTGTTCATTCCATCTAAATTCTTACATTGCATGTTGAACCTTCTCTGTCTCTGACGTTAATCACGACGAATCATGTGACCCAGGTGAAGGCATTACGAATGCAGTAAAAACACGCAAAGTGATTCTACTTTCCCGACAAAACACTTATCAAACATTTCAATATTATCGATATGGACATGAACAAGATTCACATCAATGTCTTCCTGGCATGAATAGCTACGGCAATGCAGGCAGGAGTATTCCATTAATGCTGCAGAATTAGTCTATCAACAGTTTCAACTTGCCAGTCACAAAAAACTAACGATGTTTTTTAAGTTTGATTATGAGTACTTAACTCAAGCGGTTAACTGGGATAAAGGCTATTAGTCATAAAAGACAATAGTCTCTGAATTTGGCATCACTGAATCACCGCTTGCAATCTCTGTTCCCCACCTTTGAGTGCCCAGCTCAAGATTAAAAGATGTATGTGATACAATAATGTATCGGGTTGGAACAACCAGATTAGTATTCCTAGAGTGTTTGCCTGTCGGTTGAAGCAATTCGATCCCCACAATTTTCATAAAGAACATCGTCGGTCACTGTGATACTGCTTTTCGTGAATAGGGTTAAAAAATATCTGCAAGACAGCCCTAACAGGTTTCAAATCCGTTTTGGAGTTATTATCATCTCGCATCTGTAAAGATGTCCCCGCCGTTCGGTAATGTTTCACTAAAGAATAACAAAACCTGAACAAAGAGGAGCATCTGATTTTCTTAAAAAAACGATGCGATGGGAAGCCGTCACATTCATCGTAGCTTTTCTGATCACCATTCCTTTCCTCCAAGTTTGTCTCTATTTCTGCTCTCAAAGAACCTAAGGTTAGGATAGTCAGGTGAGCCTCATTTGAAAAATGCACGATGAATGTGATTTGGCAAGTGTGATGAATGTTATAGAATTCAATAGTAATTAATCTTCCATCTTGGTGGGAAATGCCTGAACATTATTCGGTTTGGCCTTGTAGTTCAACTGGTCCAGTGCATCTCGCATAAATGCGTTGGTTTGAATCCCTTTGGTCTGTACCTCTTTTTACAATTAAGTCTCTCGTTTTTCGATAGGACAGCTTGTTAGATGCCGTTCCATTCGACACGTTTTCTTTGTGGATATCCTTTGGTAAACATGTAGGTGAGAAATCATCTTACTGGCCAACTTCTTCTTGTCCTTCCTTCTTTATTTCCGAGTTAATGTGACTTGCGAATAAACAGCCGGTTAGATGTTCATTCGCAAGCTGAGCGCTGTGAACTTCTGTCAGTTTCACTGTCAGTGACTAGTAGAAGTAAGCTTTTTCGGTGTCATCTTCGTCCAAGCCCGTGATTTGCAGCCCGAAAACCAGCCTTCCGTAGTTGAGACCCAGATCTGACACATGGACGCATACACACACAGACACAGGGTAGTAACTCACCGATGAGAGATGGAATTTGTACGCTCCTTACTCGAATTATACACAACGGGAAAGGTTTTGGGCAAGTGACATTTAATGCCCGCATTGTCAGGGTCGAGTGTCCGTACCGAGACTGCTGCATCTTCGAGCAAAATGAGATTTGCTAAAGTGATTTTTCCAAAAAGGAGTAGATTACACGTGGTATTACATTAGGACATATGTTACATACGCCCGCCTCTTGATTACCTCGTCCTGCGCTGTTTATAATAATGGAATGGAATGCAAGGAGTGTTTATTCGTTCAGTTCTTCGGATCGGTCATTTTTTTTAGGCGATCTTCTCTAGGAGCCTAACACTGAATTGCCTCGACGTAGACGTTCTGTCACAGTTAGTCTGCTGTCTGTGAAGAATAAAAACGTTTGGATTCTGTGAAAAAGACCAGCGCCACTGGTTGTGGTGAAACGGAGGATTACGTCTCGCTGGAGCCGTTTCCGTGTTTGCCCGACGCTATTTCAATTCACCTGAAAATGGAATCTGGCTTTGTCAGAGAAGAAAAGACTTTAACACAAAGTTTGTCTCTTTTTGGATGATTCACCAACCAATTGATGCATTTTTCGCTACCTTCGTCTTACAAAGCAATATGGTGTTGCAACTTAAAGGGTAAAAACATCGACGATGTAAACTTGTTTTTTGGAAAAGAAGTACTTATTAAGAGCTGCTGTCCCAACTTCGTAGTAGAGATCTAAGGCTATTCTTGAAATACATTCGATATCTTTAGTGGTCACATGTTTGCGGATTAGGGTAGAGCGCCTGCGACCAACGCAACCGTTTTCAGCGATCCGATCCTCAGTTTCTTCTAAGTGAGTAGTCCTGGTTCCCTTTTATCTTTTATCATTTACTTCCTTTATTAATGAAATAACAATGTACATCATTGTTCAGGAAGGGGGTTGCGGCCAGTAGAGAGTCGCCACGTGGGGAAGTTGACCGGCGGTGGGAGGATTCGAACCCTCTACCTTTACGTCAAGGCGTCACGACCTTATCCGCTTGGCTACCGCCGTCCAGGCAGTTGAATTTATCATATGCGGTGGACAAACTGCGACAAAACGCCTTTATCGAGACCAAGAAAACTTTGCCATTCAGTGTTAGGCTCATAGCGAAGATCACCTGAAAATAAAATAGCCGATCCGGGTTCCATAAGAAGCACCGAGCGGATAAACACTCCTTGCTTACCATTCCATCAACGTCGTCAATATTACTTGAATATTGTGTCCTTTCAACTAATCTTATCGCATTAGTTTGCACCCCGATTTTGCAAGGACATCCTTTCATGCTCTCATGTGTGGTTGTGATTACCATAGTTCAGACTAAGTCATTTGTTTTTACAGGTGAAGATTGAGGTCACCGTGTTTGAGACCCAAGCGCGATGTGATTCCTAACAAGAATGAAACAACTTCGGTGATTTTCAATGACGAGTCCGATGTCTATACGAATCATTTTGAAACCCGATCAAATCTTACGTCACTCAGGTTATCCAGATTCAACTGGGCCTCGTTGACCTTGCACATGATGACGCAAACCTGACTGAGCCGTTCATTTTGTTACCTAATGTGTGAGCTGCAAGCAAGCAACTTCAGCTGAGAGAGTAAGGATTTTCGTTATAATGCATTTTTTCACATTGTGGGCTGGCTACCTTATCGTTTTTCAAAGTTGCTTAATCAATGCAAACAGTGCACAACGAAGTAACCAAGGGGCTAGCATATGCAACATATTTTCTAGTACCTTTGGGTAATGTTGTGAGATGATCTCAAACTACTGGTTGTCATGGCTCAGCACCTACCTTCTAACCCTTTCTTCGCTCACATGGTGTTGCCCTGACATACCAGCAACAAGTCACAAGCCTGGATGTTGGCGAACCGACAATCTGGACAAATCGTCTGACTTAATCGGTCATGTTTCGCAGTCGTATAATGGTCTAGTGGCCATAGTAGCTGCATAAACGCGTCTTTCGAAGGAGGGGCGAAAGCCATGGTAGCACCCTAGTTGACTCAGTCCATCGAAAGTGAACCAGGTCTCTGAAATGCACTTCGAGATTTGTCCATCGATAGACAATACGACAATAATGTCACTATTTAAGTGAATGAAGCTGTGCACCATTTGTAGGCTGTATCCAACAGGACGAGGACCGGTGAATATTGCCGCCGACTCTGTATGGGTACTTTGCACTCGGTTGGGGCGATTCGAATGTCATGCTTTGATTACTCGATCTTTAGGCGGTCAAAGTTGAACTAGACTGACTGTGATCACCTATCGGAGTGAGTCAACAGCATAATCTAAAGTTGAAACTGTAGCATATAGGATTAATTGCACTAATTGGAGCATGGGAAAGACTTTCCAAGGCATTTCTTAGAGCATGCCATACTCCAAAGTTACTGAGGTATATAAAGGTAAAGCATCTCTGGCAAACGCCACTGGGGACATCAAAGTTTGGCGAGAGTTTTCCGTATATTCTAACCTTTTCAGAGATCTGACAGTATACTATTGTTCCTGCTGTGCATATTTTGTGGAGAGATGTAAGGCCACTGGTGCTATTAGTTCTATTTCCATGTCACTGTTCACGTGAATCAAACACAAAACTGGGCAGACTAAGTATGTGCAAAACCCAGCATAATGTAATCCGGCAAGGTGAGGATTTATGCCGCATGCTTGAACTATGTCGCTTAACGACAGTCATAATAATAATTAGACTTATTTCTGGAAGTACGAAGGACTTAACTGACTTTTGATTTCATTTATTTTCTACTGGACCTAGTGAGTGAGTCTGAACTACCACCCATCGCAAAATGTTAACTTGATAAAACAAATCCTTACCAGCGGATTTCACCCCTTAATGGTTTATAATAGCGGAAGATTTGGTTTGATTTCTCTTGAATCATTGTTCAGGCAATGTAAACACCTCACTCGCCATCAAAAACCACGAGAACACTGTGCAGTTGTTCCATCCTTGTTAGGAATCAGCAGCAGCACATATCCGCGACCCCGGACTGGAAAGTGAACCAGGGACGAACGACTGTGATCTGAACGACTTAGCCATTATACTAGGCGAGCTGACTCTCAACGGTTTATCGAACACCATAAAATATTGCGCCCGTATCCGTCAGTGAATTTTGCGGCCACAGACCTTTGCACATCAGATGAGCGTCTCCAAGGTGACCACGGGAATATGCGCTATATCATAGTGTTTGTTTGATCAACCGCTGAGAATCAGTCTAGTTAGTGTAATGGCTAAGCCGTTTGAGACAATCGTTTGTTCCGGGTTCGCGTCCCGATCTCGGCGCGGTAGATGTACTGCATTGTATTTTATTGCATTGTATTGTATTGCACAGGCCTTCGCGTACAATAAATAGCGTCACATTTCAGTCAAAAAATGTGAGGGGAAAAATTATTAAATAAAATAAAAATACACCCATCGCCTCGTAAATAATATAAAAGAACTTATCCAAGAATAATCATAACGCATTAGGACAGGCTGCTCAGGAATTCGGTTAGAAACACCATCACAATTCGTGCAAAATATGAGACAGTGGAGTTCCTATAGATATTGATTCCGGAGGGTATAGAACGAAAAGCGGATCGTGTTGAAACATGAGAGCGACACTTTGAAAGATCGTTGTGCAAAGGATGCCTGGGATCAGAAATAATTTTGAGAACAAATTTCTCGCATGCTGATCAATGTTGATCACATAGATTAAGGGACAATTCAGTTAGTGGTAAGAAGGACACCAGGCTAATAATGGATAGTCCCCGGCGAAGAATTTTAAAGTCTTTTTTAAGTAAGCCTGGAAAAATGACGGGAGAACAGTAAAGAAGGATTAGGAAGACACAGTGATTGCTTTGCTTTCACATTGTAGTGTCAAAGCTTCCTGATTTGAAATGACAACCGTCGGAGACATTCTACACAGGTAGAAATGTGAGCAGTCCACTTCAGATTTTTGCCAATAGTAACTCCTAGATATTTCACATAGTTAACCCTGGTAAGCGTCTTTGAATTGATGAAAGACGTTTCAGATGGGTAGGCCGACCGAGGGAGAGAGAACAAACATTCGAAACATTTAGGTGTTGAGATTTAAAACGGCATTGCTGATGATTTCTAACAAAGATAAAAAACAGATTCAGGGTTTCCAACAGCAATCTAAACGCCAACGCTACATGTAGAATCATTCGGAAATACCTAATGATTGGACCAGCTTTTTTGATACTGTCCTAGTTCTGTTTGTTCAAAATTGTGTGATTTATCGATTTGTGTGCCTACGACCAGACAAGGGCTGACGAAATTTGTGTTCCACACTATAACTGAGGTCACTCGTGTTTCCGGACTGCAGCCACATCTGTAACTTAAATCTCCATATCCTGGTTGATAGTTTAGGTCCGTTAGAAACAGTAAGTGATGAGATCGGACAAGCGCGTTCATGTGCACGCACATACCGTATACAATGCGAGTCAATAAAGCAGCAGACGCTTTAAAACGGTCTAGGAGACAGTCCTTCTATTTTGACCGTAAATCTTCAATCGATTCTATCTCGAGATAGCTCTCCCCAGTTCCTGTTAACCAAAGTGAGAAAAACCAAGTCGATCAGACAAAGAGTTCGTTTATTAATCAGAATCGAATTGCTTGCGTTGGTCTTCAATTATTAACAATCATTGGTCGATTCTTCTTCTGGTCGATCTGGTCTAGCGTTATTCGCTGAATTTTTCACGTGGCATTTTTGCTCACATTATCGACCGACTTATTCGATGAGATATCACCTTATATGTGTTGATCATTGATCAGACTAACGGTTAAATGGAATCAGAATCCAATCTGCTCACAGGTTTATTGCATGGTCTGTAATGTTAGTTGGGTCTAAACAAATGGGAGAGTAGTGGCATGTATGGGTATTAATTATAGAACACTATTTAGAGCTTTCCGACGCTGTCAGCGGCACAGAAAAGAAAAGGCATGAAATTCGGTGAAAGACTTTGCAAAGTAACAATCTAGTTCTTCACACGTACACCGTAAGCCTCATAACATAAACATCAAAATACCTGCAATCACGCCGGTTGAATGTCACTTCTCGACACTTATCGCAACTTTTACACGTGACGCTATGCTTAGAGTAGGCAAAACCAACTAAGGATCGGGCCGTTAAACTAATTAGCTGGATCAAGTATCCCAGCATTTGCCATAGTTACGAGGATAATCTGATTGCCGCAGCCGAAATATTCCTTGGCCGACCTAACTATATGTACTAGCGGTACTATGCGTGAAAAGTAGGGCGAAAATTAGGCTATCCAGCGCTTCTTGATGGGATCCGAAATGGTTCCGGAGGTGATTTTTGCACATGGAAAATGCTCATCCTGACCAATACTTATTCAACCCCCTCATAAGTCCATAAATCTAACTGAAATCATCGATTTGGTGACGCCACAAAATTGTATTGTGCAAATACTCCACATGACTGATCAAGTTGGTAAAATTGCACTCTTTATCAAAAGTATTTTGAAGGACGAGAAACAGCTGCTTTTATGAGTACCGTCGAAAGTTGAGTATTTGACGAACAGATACATGTCATTTTCTTGAGGATCTTATTTTCAAAAATACGTGGACATCAAAACTGTTGCGGTTCATCCAATTTTTAAGTTGCGCAATGGGCCACACCTCATCAGAACCAAAGAAAGAATCATGTACTCTTTATGTATCCAGTTATTTGTGGGCTTTTAACTCAAGTGGCGCGTTGCAAATCCGACGATCAACTAGATATTCAGCTTTGCCAACGTTTGGTCGTTGGGAGTAACTAACGGTAACTCCAAGAGAAGTCAGTTTTCTACCTGAGTCCGCTCTCCATCAGACACACGAGGTCTGTAGGCCTCGTCAAGATGCACAATCCTTGCCAAGCCCAATTCCCAGATTTTGCATTGCGATCACAGTTCCGTCATTCGAAATCACCCTCCCCGCTGATTTTGATCTCTAAATGACGTTGATCCACAGATTTAAGACAGAAATCTAGTCGGGAAAGTGAGATTCCCATGGTGAGACTAACTCAAGTTCCACGTATGGCTTTCGAAATCCGAGGTGCTTCACGAGTGCTAAATTCGGACTTATTCCTTTCGTTTGTAGGCCAGTCCGAATGAACTGATAATCGCGCTGACGTTCGTCACCTATCTATTTCTGTAAGAGTCCCTACAGGAAGAAGTATTCAACTGCCATTCCTAATTGGTGGTGGAGTTCAGTATCAATTCTCATTTGAAAAACAGGCAGTGCCGATTCATTCAATCTATTAACTGTCGTAAACCTTACTATTTCTAATTTACAAGCGGACTACGCTGATGCTGCCGTCGAAAATAGTATTAGTTAGTTATTACCAGACTTATAAGACAAATCCTTCGACTGTGGTTTGCTCGTTATTCTTTCTGAACAGGGAATAATGAAAGTCTATGAAGGAAATTGGTTTTTCCTTTTCTCCCCTTCCAAGTGACCAAAACCCTTAATTGAAGTTGGTTTTAAGTTGTTCTAATGTCATAAGGATGATGAAAATCAAACCAGTAGCTCTGGATTCGATAGTCTCCCTTTTTTTATAAATCGCCTTGTCTTGTCCTATCGCTTGCGAAAACCATTTAGAATGGGTTCGGATTACTAAGACTTAACGGTGTTTTGGAGGCAAGCTCTTCATCCCAAACTGGCTACAGCTATTGTCGTTTCCTCCAAATATGACGGACAAACTCCAACGACCTCTAGTGACTAGCGCGTGACTTCAAATTCAGAATTTCAGTCAGCAAGAGAACAAGAGTGGACACTATTCTGACTCATCGAATTCCGCTATTTTTCTCTACTGCATTTAATAGACATTACTTCACATAGAACCTCAGTTAGCGTGAGTTGACTACCATCAACAATTTTTTTATTTGTACTCTGGCAGAACCTGTATTGATTTTTAAGTGTTGAATTTTATTTTCAGTTTGCCCATTTGAATTGTAAATTTGTTTATAGACCTTCAGAACATTTGGTTCTGGAGGCAACTAGAGACTACTAACAGTTTAAAATTCATTTAAGTTGTTTTGTGGGATAAATGCACCTAGGCTAATTATACATTCGCTTACGTGGTATTACGTAGATAATAATGTGTACATTAGATCTCGAGTGGTGCAAATATACAAATTCAGTCCGTACTTCGATTCAAGTGGCCATGGTTTTATTCTTGATGTCAGTTGCGTGATTCGGTTCATAGCTTATCACTCAGGTGACCTTGATCAAATTTATTTATGGCCTCGAACCAAAGGCAGCTGCCAGTGTGACGGACACGCCTGTGACCTTTGTGAGGTTATTTTACGTTTGACAGCGTCTAAGGTGGGCCATGTTGCTTCTTTACTTGTCAATACTCGCGTGAACACTTGCTCGGATTGGAAATATGTTAAGCTGATGTTTCCTGGTATCGCCGAATCTTAATCCATTAACGACCATACTACACTGTTTTACTAACTGCCAACTGTCAGAATAAGGAGTGTCGTGACTGGACGATGAGCCGTGAAAGCAACGATTGAGTTTTTCAAGCAAAACAAACAGCAAAAACCCAGTTTCGGAGATCTGCACGAAGGAAAAATAATTCAGTCGTAAACAAACGGTCAATGAGTGGAGTTGGGTTTAACCTTGTCGTGAATTAGGTTACGCAAAAGTGAAGGTTGAGAAGTAAAGTTAGCCAACCGAGAAGTGACTCGTATGAACCAATAACACCGACGGTAGTCACAGGCTCATATATGAACATGTTTATTTCGCAACTCGATAAGTTTTCACTAATGAAATAAATTCCTGCCTCATTTTGGTTTTGCTGTGAAAGCCAGCAGGAACTGACAAAATTAACTCAGTAGTGTGGAGGCACGATTTCAAAGTGACACCGAAATGAACTTCGTCTGTTGAACAAAGCCAAACGATGAATAGTTCTAGACTTAGAGCAGCAAAGAAAAGTTGCCCAACTACAATGAAAAGCTACTAAAGTAGGTATCCTGGGGAATTTGACCAAATAATCCATGCAATCCCGGTAAACAGGCCATAATGAACATGTGAAAATCACACTTTTACTATTGACAACGTTTATGGTATGCTGAATTTGATGCCATTCACCAAGGGTTAACAATAAAATCCCTTAGGTTGAACCTAACTCTGCCGCACCCAGAAAAAGTCATTGAAAATATTTGAGCTTGTAGGGTTAAATATTGGAGTGGCGATCACAACGAATACCAGAAAGGTGCATTCAATCCTTATCGAACTGCCATCGATGAACCTATTAATCCTAGACTAGAAAAGTAGATCTTCCCGAAACCGAAGACCTCGTGATCGAGGATTGCGTTCACTCGGGAATGACTGATTTAGTAAAGTAAGTCGGCCTTCTGTGGCTGCATAGAGCAGGAACACAAAAAGCACCGAACGTCCTGGGAGACACTTGGTCAGTAAGGCCGATCTTGTTAGAGTTCACAGACCAACATCCTGTGGCCCGCCATTTGCTTCCCACATTCCTCGGGAATAGTATTGATTAGGGATGTTCTGGAAGATGAATACTATCAAAGTTAGCTGCAGTTGAAAAAGAAACCAATACCTGAAGTGATTGCAACCCACGCAAGGGCACTTGAAGCTCCTTCGCACCAGGTTACTCGACAAAGGTCCCCAGGAGGCTTGGCATAACCTGCATCTCCAAAAAATGGAGCGACTCTGAGTCTTGCGTCCCAGGAGAAAAAAGACTAAAGCATAGGAGTAATGACAGAGTGTATGCAAACGTGGTGGTAATTTACACCAAAGCTGACGAAAGTAGAGCGCAAATAGTCGGAATCGCTTATGGGAAGCAACCACAACCCACAAAGAGTAGAATAACGAAACCATGTCTATAGGCTGGACAGATGTAGAGACACTGCTGGAGGTGGGGCTGTGTTACTCATTCCAGAGAGGTTGGCCCACAAGTAGGCCGTAACCAAACCAAATACAGTGAATTTAGAATTGTGCTATCACAGTGAGAGAGAAGGAACGCAGAACTGTCATTGTGTGCGTGTATAGAACTCCATCTTCCGAAGAGTCTGACGATCTCCAACTAGCTGAGGCATTAGGAAGCATTGCAACCAGGGCGAATTCCATTGTCACTCTGGTCCAATGGAATACAGAAAGCTGAACGCAGGGTAGAGATATGGAAGCCTTCCAGCACCAAGGGGTTATGGTAAGGCATGCCAAAAGGGAAACTAGATATAGAAACGGGGATAACCTATAGAAATGACCACCCGTGGCAACATCACAAACAAAAAAGTACTACAAAATAACCGTTGTCAACATTGAATGAGATAATCATCGAAATCCACTTACACAATAACTCAGACTCTCCTCTTCTCAGATTTCACAGTGCGCATGGCAGAACATACGCGGCCGAAAGACGCATGACCCGAATCAGCCGAGAAGGACAACATTTAATATTAGTATCATTTTAAAATTTGCCAACTTCAACTAGATAGAAATGTCACCAATCACGCGCTTGAACTGTTTCATATCGGACTGTTTGGTTTTCATTCTGCACCAAACACTTCTTCATCCGATGAAATGTGCACTCATGCACGCTAAATCCTCTTTTATTACCGGATTCTGTGCAATCTTGAGTTATAATACCGTCTTCTTACTGGTGGGTTGTACCATATTCTGGTATGCGGTTTTTCTAAGCATATACAAATGAGACTACTAAGGTACTTTTCTGTCAAAGGTTTTTAACCAGATTAAGAAATCCATGTTAGATTGTGGAATGAAAAACAGCACCAGCAAATAAATTCACCATTTTGCACTGCATGTGTACGAGGTACATCTGGAACGGCTACACCATCGTTGCCTTGAACCATGCAGCAGAGCTGTCATCCATGCTATGCAATGATGTCCTGCGCACCAACTAGCTAGTCGGCAAATGAGTCGAAGCACGTAATATAACTTCAACCGATTGAACACGGAAGCTCTTGTTTCCGGAAGCTCATTGCAAATGGAAACATGCCAGCTAGTTAGATAAAAATCACCCGACTAAACAAACTAGTGAAGGTTTCAAGGAGACCTTGCTACTGGCACCAAAACCACAACCAAACGCGAGTGATATTCCATCAACTACACCCCCACTGCAAAACTAGGTAAGTTGATAGCTTTACGTGGAAATTTAGACCCTTGTGGATCGTCGAAAATGTATCGTTTTTGTAATGTCGAAAGCGAATGAATCTGTTCGCTTCGTGAGAGGCACTCACTTTCGGCAGGGGGTATTCGGTGGTAAAACGACAGGCGGAGCAATGAATCCGCTTGGACGGAGTGATCGCTGTATGCCAGAGTGCTCTAGGGTGAAACATTACCGTGCCGTAATTGATTTTTCCGTGGACCCCACATGTGTCATTCCGTTAAAACCATTCCCGTATCTATAAAACAACACGGTGCGTTATTCATATCCTACTAACCAGCTGAAACTGGGACCACAGAAGGAGACCGCAACCCATACGGTCAAGATATTAACCTCGTGTTTCTCCAACACACAATTACATTACTTCTCAGGTTGCTTTGAAATTACGCCAAAACTATTCGGAGTTGTTTAAAAAATTCTAAAATTAGGCGAAGACGTCTCAGTTTCATGAGATCTTGAATGCGCTTGCTCAGAAGTGTATTTTCGTAGTTGTCTTAGCAACAGAACGCAACTCGGAAAATGGCCACCCACCCTCCAGGTCCGACATGACTACACGTCTTTTTGTATTCCTAAATTTTAAACGTATGACGCATTGGATCCACTATCAACTAACAGAAGCTACGATCAGGACGGTAAGTGAGCCTCCAGAATACCCGCACCAATATAGTCTAGTCCACACGTGTGCGCATGGCACTGCACATAGAATGGTGGACAGTAATTTCAGAAAACGTGATTATATTCCTTTAAAAACAGCAATTGTCTGTCGCAAGATATGGTGGGAACCAGAATCCAATTTTGTTACACAGCGAGCAGGCATACCGAAATTTATCAAAATAAAACCGAACACACCCAATACTTGTTTCCGGCTATCTAATAAAGTGAGTATTGTGTGAAGTGGCATGTTGCGTTGTATTCTCTGTAAAAACCACCATATCCGATGTGGCGATTCCTCGAGGAGAAAAACAACCACATAACTAATATATGTGTAGATCTATTCGGTGTGTTGATTTGTACCCGCGTAAATTTGGATTGATGGATACGGTGATTGTGTGTATGTACAGATGGTTGTCTTCGAAAGAGCTTTAGTCGATAAATCGTAAAAAAACGAGACAAGGGAGAGATCTACAGGGTATCACAAACAAGGAGAGGTGAAGAACGGAGGAGAGCAAAAAGCTCAATAGCTGATTGGTAGTCGCTCCTCGGATAGTGGTGGGTACAAAAGGCTCATCACACGAACACATCATCACCGTTCAGCATTTGAACATGAACACACGTAGAACGGAACAAAACCAAGTCACATCGAAGAACAAGAGAGAGGTGGCCTAGGGAATAAAATTTGGTGAAAATCGGCAAACTGAACCAGATGTACGCAGTTTCCTTACTATTTTCTTTTGGAAACAATTAAGATGAAGAATAACGATTACAAGCCAGTATTTTGGGAGACGGTGAATGCCACATAGGGCAAAGATAAATAGGAGACAAGACTAATTCATAAAGTGACAATAACTGGAAAGGGAAGACTAGACGACTTAGGAGCGACCTATACGCAAAAAAGTATTCATGTGTGTTGGAAACCAGTAAGAGATCACAAGATCGAGCCGTGCATTGAAAGGATGTGTTGATAACTGAGTCCCAATGTAAGCTGATGATTGGGTTCACTTCAAACAGATGTCCCTAAATCACAAGTCTGGGAGATAGGGTTCACCAAGTGCTAGATGAAGCACGAAAACGATCGCGGAACTCGTCCTTCAAACAGAAAACCTTGACCGGTTCGTAAATCATTACCAACCAGAACGAGAAAATCCCCGTTTGAATAAGACGAGCTGACAAGCCTTTGATGAACCAGCGCAAGCCTTCTGTCGCCCACAGCGTGCGTACGCTGTCCGTAAAACAAACCTGGTTTACCTGATCGGAGGACGGAGGCAGAAATAATAAAGAAATGACTGACATGAATGCACGTTTAGAAAATTATATCGAATATGAGGATTTATCGAACAATCCATATTGAACAATGAGCGTTGGCGTCCAATGGACTTGAAGGGAAATCTCAAATAGTAGGTTGCCCTTGGTTTGTCATCAGTTGATATTAAGGACGTCGCACCTAAACTACCATGGACTGTATTCGAATGAAGAGAAAGAATTTAAAAGCGGAAAATGAGTCAATATTTTAGAATTCAACTTCGACTCGATGATGACAAACGGGCTGTGGATAGTTACTCCAGGTAACTTGCCATTAAACGCGTGTTTCTTATAGCTGTATGAAATGCACGCTTGAATCTCAATTGGGACAGGGTACACGTACTGATCGCTTCTGATTCGCACGAAACAAATACGACAAACCCTAAGGTGTTATCGATGGCAACCGGAAAGTCGACAGTTCAGTTGTTTTAAAAATCCTGCAAGATCAAGCTGAGTACAAGGCAATGCGGCAAACAAGCTCGTCTACAGTTATCCGCATTTACGCCTGAAAAACAACAATAAACAATAAGTCGTTTAGGAGATGAGGACCAAACTTCCATGGTGGGGTCGACACCGATTGCCACTGTGGATTTCAAGATCGTTATCCACGCAGAAGTGTGACAGACTTTCAAATTTGGATTCCGAAAGAATGATATTACAGCATAGCTTTAGTATGCGCGCCTTTCAATTGGCTGCCTTGAAACTCTATTGAGTTGGATAAACTGGCATTGTTATGGCTATTGTTCGACATTATATGCGGTCGGAAATATTTCAAATCAGAAATCCAACCTGTTGTTTTTCCTGACCAGATTTAAGCATGCAAGCGTATCAGAAAACTTCGGCTACATTCAGAAGAACCAACGCGAAGCTTGATAGACAAAGCAACTCCGCGTCTAATAAACTGCCAGCTTGACTTCGTATTCAAAGAGCCTGAATTCACCTCATATGCGTCTAGTCATTCATTTTTTCCATCGTCCTCTCTTGTTGATACGCAAGGTAACAGGTAAGCATGTTCTCGCATCATGAGCAGGTGGCGTTTAACAGCATCATTTCGATCGGGACGTATATGCTGACACTATTCAGTACTAAATATCCACAAAAAATGTCGGGTCTATTATCTTCCACATTCTGATCTCAACTTTCGATTGATGACTGATGACTGTCTATTTTGTACACGTGATTCGCGGCTTCAGTTGGATATTGAAGATTTACTTGATACGATTAATCACTTGGAACTTTACACACAAGACAATTTCTATGAAAATGAAACGCGGTTTGGCAAAACATCAATTGTTCCGGGCTCCGCGACTTATTATTACACATATGGACTCTACCTCTGTGTTTGATCTAGCATATCCTTGTTTTTCCAACCGGACGGAGTTACCACCAATCATCCATGGCTGTATGCGAGCCACATCAAAAATACCGGAATACCGTGAAGGGAAAATATTGAAAAAAGCATTTACACACAAGTGTTGTAGAGACAAATGGACAAGTGAGACTTGATGGTTGCTGTAATAGTGGCAAATACTGCATGGCAATTTTATTGGGAAGTAAAAAGATGTACCCAATTAGTCAAACAACGTACATATCTTCCATGACTACCGTATTCCCAGTGAAGCAGTTCTTAATTTAGTAAAACAGTCAAATCTCTTTTGCGGTCTTGGAAGTCGCAAAGCACCACTTGGCTAAACATCTACAGAACTCTTTCATAGGGTATTCCGCCGACCTTAGTTCTTCCGCAACAGCAGTCGGCTGATGGACCGCTGTTCATTTGTCGTTTCCGATTATGCCCCAACCGATTGCAGCAATCCAAGAGGCCAAATACGAGTCCCATCTGAACTTATCTCGAGTAATCCGTAGTGTGCGTTCGACAGATGTTATGATCGTTTCCGTTGATTCTAACGCCAAAATTGGCTACTTTTTATTATACATAAGGTGAAATACGATGAGGGGGTAAACCCTATGGTCAGAAGAGACTGAAGTGTGGAAAAGTGAAGCGCACATCCATGCAAATACCAGTTTAGTGGTCCTGCTTTTGGGAAATTTTAAGGTGGGTGGGAACGCAAAAAGTGTGACAGTGTTCCACAGTTTAGGCGTCCACGAGAAAAGATGACTCAAAGAAAGAAATATGACACCGAGCAACAGAAACGTGATAGGGGTGACTAGCTGCATGTGTGCGCCAAGAGTGAGAAAAGGTTACAGGAAGAGGAACTGCTAAGACAATTTCCGGAGAATAAAAGCCAAAGTAATAACGGTAGACAAGTGATAACGATGCAACTGCCTGATCGGCCATTGGCTGCAAAGTTAATGTTAATGAAGGATAGTCGATCAGCCGGATGGCCTTTCTCTGAACCCGATCAAGAACAGGAAGCGAAGTAGACGGAAATGCACGCCATACGTGACAACAGTATTCCAGTACGAGGCGGATTTGATCTTCTACAGTAAGACATGAGCTGGGGGTGAAGAAATGCCTGGCGTGGAACAAAAACCAACTCTGCGCGCAGCGCGAGAAGTAAGCTCACATATGAAGGAAGACCAGCACAATGAAAAACTAATGGATAAACCGGGAAGGACAGATGTGGGAAGAATGACGCTTTAAGGAAATTGAAAGAAGAGAGGTCTTGGAAGCATTGAATACGACATGACTGCTAGGACCCCAAGAAATGTGCTCAAGATCGGAGTTGAGATATATTAGCAACACAACGGTCATGATCGATGTTGGTGCTTACATAGCGAGGATCGTGGTAGGAAAGAGAACAATGAAGAGTGGCGCCAATGGTAAAACAATGAATTAAGTTGGAGGTAATGGACAGAGGACCAGTAATGAATAAAAGAGGGTGAGCGCAAATACTAAACTTTGAGGAGCTCCAGTATTTACATGAAATGGTTGGAACAGGACTCCATCAAGTAGGACGGAGATGGTTCGCTTATTGATGAAATTTGATGTTCACGATACCAGAACCGGAGAGAATCCAAATGGGGACAGTTTCAACAGAAGATTTTCGTGTCAAAGTCGGTCAAAAACCATAGAAATGTCGAGCGAGACCAGGTGTGAGAGATGAGGACCATTAGATCGTCCGTTGAACGGCGAGATCGGAAACCATATTGGCGGTCTCTCAGTAGTATCAAGAGCTCGAGAAACAAAAGGAGTTGATCGGTGTCAGTTTCAAATAGCTGTTAGGGTCAGTGGGATCACCGCGTTTAGGAACAGGAAAAATTACGGTGTTTCTACAAGGTCCAGAAGAGAGAACGTTTGAGGGAGGCGAGGTAAAAGAGAAGCCAACTCAGGAGAACACATTTTAAGGGCGACGGGTGGAAATACCGTCCAGATCGGGTGGTTTGGGAACATTCGGAAAACGCAGTGCATGGCGGATCTTCCTACTGTAAATATAAGGCAGAAAAAGAGGGACAATGGGAGAGGAAGAAGTCGGAAGAATAGAAAAATGAGGTAAAAGGAAATTGGAGGCAAACCGGAAAGCAAATACCTCAACTTCCTCGTGTAGTTCACAAACAAGACCATCAGCGGAATTACGCACGGAAGAGCAGAAATTGCAGGAGACGGATTTCGCAAGGGACCAAGATGTTTGGTTACCGGTGGCGGATAAGATTAAGCGTTGTGCTTTGCAGAAAGCGGAACGCTCTTTGGTTCTCTGTATAGTCACTGAATACTTGTTCCCAGCTTCTACGAAGCGGCAATGGAAGGCAGGAGTGGGCGAGCGGCGAAATGTCGAGCGCTTCAAGCGTACGGCACGACCGCATGGGTGGTTAAATCACCCGGGGGATTCGGATTCGTCCGGTTAGGGAAAGTGTAGAACAAAAAAAGACGCCTCGAAGATCTACATCAGTAAAGTTGGAAACGGATGCGGAAACATCCAAAGTAAACTGGCAGTCATCCCAAGGGTAGTAAGCTAGGAGGTCGCGGAAACCGTCTATTTCGGCTAAATTGTAGTACCCAAATGTGTGCTTAAGGGAGTGGAGGGTTGTGCAGGATGAAGTTGACGAATGATGTAATAAAACAATGGTCCGATGAGCCAAGAGGAGGGAAACAAATATTGGAGTAGAGTGAAGAGACTGAAGTGAATATAAGTATAAGATCAGGAGAATGAGCGTGGTCACCAGTTCGGTCGGGTAACCGCGCAGGGTGGTAAATCAATTGAGCTAAATTATTGACTACGGCAGGTCCGCGCCCGCTGATCGAAGTGTCAGAGGAGCGTACCAGCCACTCGCGGTTGTGAAAATTGAAATCTCCTAGCAATGACTTCTGGGGTCGGTAATAAGCAAAGGTCGGAGGCCGGAAGATAATAATCCAAAAATGGAAAAACCAGCTTTGCTAGGGCAACGATAACACAGAAGTAATGAATGAAGGAAGAAATCCGGAGCTGAAATTCGCGATTCGAAAAGTCAAGATTTGGTACCGGCAGGCGATACCTGAATGATGAACAAAAACACGAACGCCAGCCTTGGGTGGATAAATTTTGATGAAATCACTTACCTACTTGCTTCGTGATATTTCGAATAAGGAGCGTATTCCGTTATCGTGGGGTGAGTCAAGAAGGGCACACGGAGTGTCTGTAACAATCACTGGCGGATTAGTTTAATTCCGATAATGCTGCGCCGTCTAACACCGATTCGCAAGAGGAACATTGGCGAACAGCAGGCCGGATTTCGTCCAGGTCGAGGTTGCATCGACCAGATATTTACTCTTCGCCACACACTCGAGACGCGCCACACACACCACCGCCCTACGATCGTAGTCTTTATGGAGTTGAAAGGCGCGTTCGACCCAGTGGATTGGACAGCACTATTCACTGCTCTCCACCGGAAGGGCATGCCAACAAAGTTCGTAAACCTGTTGCGAGCATTGTACCCGCATACCTATGGTGAACTTTCAAGTTCATTCGAAACTGATGGCGGCGTTCGACAAGGGTGTCCCGTCTCTCCATTTCGGTTCAACTTCGTCATGGATGAGGTGGTAGAAGATACTTGAGGAGGTCTTCTGAATGTAGGAGTTGAACTGGGAGATAGAGGGATGCTGTGTGACCTGGATTACGCAGACGACGTTGTGTGCCTGTTCGAATCCGCGGACCATGCACACTAGATAGATTCTCGAGGTCGGTTGCTCGGTTTGGCATGTGGTTTGCACCTTCAAAATGCGAAGTGGTGTTGTTACAGGACTGGACGACAGTAGTGCCGAACTTGATACTGGATGGAGAAGAACTAACGACTGCGGACCGTTTCACCTACCTTGGTAGCTACGTGTCCAACGATTGTAGCTCGGGAGTGGAGGTAAATATGCGTATATCGAAGGCTCGGGCAGCTTACGCTGGANTAAAGTTGAAAGGTCGCGTGTACTGTGCCGCAGTGCGCTCAGCTCTTTTATACGGTTGCGAGACATGGCGTGTGCGTGTGGGAGATGTTCATCTGTTAGGTGTCTTCGACTACCGATGTTTACGTAGTATAGCTAGGATTGGATGAAGTGACCGGGTGAGTAATGTGGAGTTCAGGGATCTAATACTAGGTGCCAGTTCTCAGAATACCTCATTTCGGCGTATGAAACTTAGTAGACTACGCTGGTTGGATCATCTGTTGCGTCTACCAAATCGTGCCCTATTTTGGGTTCCCCCCAGGAAGTGGAAGAAGCCATGTGGACGCCAACAGATAACGTTGCAACGTGGAATGAGAAAATGTACAGCGAACTTAGGTAAAGTAGGTCTCACGCCTTCGTGTTTGGGGTCCGAAGGACCCGTCAACTAGCTGGCTGGAAAAAATGAAGGATATGGCAGTGAACCGTGAACAGTGGCGATCGTGCTGTCATTTTCTATCGAATCAGAATGATTGAAAGAGTGCGTTTGTACAATTGGACTGTGTTCGTATGTTGGCTGCAGCAGCACCTTATCTCTTCCCGCCTGTGTAGGTCCAGTCCCTGTTCCCCTCGGATATTCACTCTTTCTATATAGACGTGTAACTCTGGAAAAAGGCAGCGGTCAGTGAGGCTTGCCTTGCTGTTTAACGCTGAACGATGATAATGATGAACATGCCCTCGTCATGACCAAATAGTGTAAGGAATGTATCGAAAAGTCAATGCGCCATGTATTGGTTTTAATTGTGAATGATCTAATGTTAACAACACAGCGTTGTTGATAGATGTAATGCGCAAACGTTTCGACTACCGTGGGTAGTTTTTCTCAATGCAAGTTTTACAATCAAACTTGCCTTGACAAAGAGTACCCACGGTAGGCGAAACGTTGGTGCATTACATCTGCCCCCCGCCAAGTTATGTTCGAACTTAAGAGCTTCCATATCAATTGTTAGCAACTTGTACTCCCTTCACAGATTTCCCATTTCCAGCTAATCTCCATCTCAGTTCATCCAAATGCAGCGAAGACCAATCCATGCTTTCCCGATCAGATTACTCATGTTATCCATCCTGGACACAGAATCACTTCTTTACAACATGTTTTATGCATGACCGTAGTGGGAGGAATGTGCCTCATAGCCCCCCAGAACCCACTAATTCAGGGGATGAGGCAACCAAGACCTTGAAATTTGGAATGGTATAGAACGGCATAGGATCCCACTACACCAAATGTGATAACGAGCTGGAAAACAGGGACCTGCCATTTACAACCAAAGTGACCACTGGATCCGGGATTCAAACCACTGAGTTATTGAGGGATGGAGGATGCTTAGTTCAATTGACCATCGTCTGTCAGACCCCGCAAATTACCCAAGAACTACTGTCTACAACATTTGAAGATGATTATCTGATATCTGCGGTTGTCTGACGAAACGTCGACAGTCATCACTTCAAATGGGGATGCACCATTTTGACTTCTAGCAGAACCCACGCTCTCCATTCATCTGTTGCTCTGCCGGCGTGCTGAAGGAAGATTTCAGAACTCTTCGTCGAGGAACGTTAACCATTAATCGGAAATCGCCCACACCATTGAACAACCTAACTATGAAACTGTGCTGTCAACACTTGTCTGCGTGTGGAAAGCTTCTGCCGGTACGATGATTTGTGAATGTGTCATGTGCTCCATCACATTCCACTGCCCCTTTACACAACGACCACTTCTCAAATCGGAAGTGTCTCGATTGAATATACCGACTTTTTCTGACCCACCAAACTGTTTTTTAACGATTTTTGTTTCATCAACTGCAAACAAGTGACAAGTAGAATTTCTTTGATCAAAATGTGGACATATGTGTAAGCAAACAGTTTTTTGAGCCTACTCAAGTTATTCCACCGTTGTCGTCCAACAAAGCCGTTGCACAGATTCCGAAGAGGTAATTCAAATGATTCAATAATAATAGTAAGAACAAATCACTGGAATGAAAACAACCGGTTTAATGACCTCTAACTGAAAACTGCTTAGAGGAAGGTTGCCAGCGGTAAACCAAAGAGTCAGTTTCATTATCTCTTCCACCGACAACGTTATTTTGTTGAATGTTTTTTCCCATTCCTATGCTTTTCACAAAACAAAATAGTGCATCCTGCTTTCTACTGACTGAACTGAAGAACGTCGTCACCGTTACGACGGAGGTTTAACATTCTGCGTGTGTATGCGTAGCGGTTTGGGCCATTTGTATGCCCATGATTAAATTTTTGATGCACTTTTAGCGGGAACACGTTTTTCTATCCTTATATTCCATTGCTTCTCTGTAGAATTAAATCAGCGGATACATTTACGTGCTCAACTTGAATTGGTAAGAGCAGATGAGTCGCGTCAATCGTGGACTGAATTCAGAGTCCAACAAGCTCTGATTGGTTGATCAGGATCGGTCATATTATCTCTTATCAATTACTCCCCTTATTAATGAAGCAACATTGTATATAAGTTTCAAGGGGACCGCGATCAACGGAGGGCTGCCAAGCGCGGAAGTTGACCACCCGTGAGAGGATTCGAACGCGTGACCTTCACGTCCAAACGCGACGACCTCGTCCGCTTCACCACTGCAGGTCGGACGTCAGAAATGTGTGATCTCAAGGCTATTGTCAACTGGACTTCACGAGATGAGCGTATTAAGTGTCTGTTAGCCCATCGCTGAACAACCTTAGGTGGTACCACTTTACACCGATCTGTGCCAAAAATGTAAGCTGCATTACATAGGTAAATGAGATCAGCAATATTCCGTTAATGAGATCGGATATATGAAAAGAGGTAAGCCCAATTTTGTTAGTTTCTTGGCAACTGATCTGTGTTATAAGATGGTTTGTCATGCGTGCCTCTTTAAATTCTATTCTTCAGAAAAGTGCATCCCTCGAGATAAATGACCAGAGGCAGTCGGTTTTAAACTTTCCATGTATTGCTCTATTACGTGTATCAGTTAGTCGGCCAGAATTTTTCATCAAATATTTATCAAAGCCCAGAAAATCGCAGCGAATAATGACCCTGACACGAAGTTGCGTTTGCTGGCGTATTATCAATCATGCTATTATCGGAGAACTGTACACACCCCTAGCTCTCATACGGTTGACGATTGCGTTAGCTGGTAAGCAAGAGCTTAGATAAATCGAGCATCTGATTGGACAAGGGAAGTGGGGGTTCGCATAACTGTTGCACATGCAAAACAAATAAATAAAATCAACGCAACAACGTCATCGAACAAACAAACCTGCATACGAACTCGAACACAGTCAATGGGATTAACGATTGTAGCAGCGGCAATTCCAGCCAATGGAGCCGAAATCAACTGAATGGCCAACCGGGGCAGCGTGTCGCTAATTTGACGAGATGCATCTTTGGATTCCGATGACTGGGGGGTTGTATCCACCGGAAAAATGGATCGCAATAGTCCAAAAGAAAACAATTCCAATGGCAATGACGCTATTAGGCCTGATTTCCGAAAGGGTAAGATTGAGTAAAAATCCAGCGAATTTAAACAACGATAAAAAACTAGGAGCGAAGAGATAAAAAGCTATGATAAATGAGTCTGTGGATCCTTCAATTGGGATAGAAAGCAAAATACCAAAAAGTAATGGATTTCAACGGAGGAAATACTTCGTGTGCTGGTAGTGCAGTATTGAAAAAAATATCCATATCTTAGACTCGCTGTTACTCAGCCCGATCAAGATTGAGATTCTCGTGCGATCAAAAGTCATCCTGATTGAGACTCCAGTGGTTCTCATGGTTACTTAACGTTACTTTACTTTTTCTGGCTTAAACCCATAGTGGATAGATTTCAATCAAGCTGCTTCCAGTCCGTACTGTTTGTGCTTACCATCGTCAGCTATCTGTTTGTTAAGCAATAGAAAAAAACAAAAGATCGGAATACTGCACATGTTTTGAGGGTGTAGTTTCTTCATCTGCTATCATAAGTCAGTTTTTGCGAGCGTAATATCAATGAATGTTTGACTGGTGGTCATAGGAAACAGTTGACGCTGAAAATACCTCGAAGTGCAATGTAACAAGTAGCCTCAAGCAACTGACCACGGTGTTGTTTAGTTGTAATTCCTTAAGGAACTTTTAATAAATAACCTCAAAAATATTTTGGGCGGATGTTGACGACGAACTCTAACTTGCTGAAGGTTTCTACCAAGTTGAAAGAATGGTTGCACGATTGTGGGTGGGGAACCGAATGTCCAGGCTCAAAAGTGGGTGCATCAGCTCGTCCAGGGATTGGTGCATAATCAAATATGAAGACCGATTCAATATTCAGTTGATCTCGAAATTTACCGAAACATTAGTTAGAAAGGTTTCCGAAATGATATCAAGTGAATCGAGGAGGACATTCGCAATCTAAAATTCTAATAACCGACATACGAAGCAAAAAGTTAAGGTTAGCTAATTTTCGGAAGGGAGTGGTGGAATGCAGGGTGAAGCCACACTTGGCCGGCAGCATGAGTGCGAACATGAAATGAGCCCTTGACATACAAGTCTAAACCCTCTTAGGTGTGCAATGCTGCGAAATCAGCTTCTTTTCTTCTCATGTCTGACTGCTTACAGTTCATTGGCTTTATGATCAATCTTTTCTGATACAGGCTTGTCCATTTAACAAGCAACTGACTGACCAAATCACTTAACTATCTGCAATGTCCACACGCTAAACCAGAAAGGGCGACAAGCTACTCCAGATAGAACTACTGAAACTTTCAAAATAAATATACGGTGCGTCTCTGAAACGTGAATACAAGATCCCATTTCCACAATCACTTTCGCCGCCCAAATAAAACCTCTTCTCCTCACTTCACGCTTAGGATGTCGGATGATAAGGCTTCCAGTCCTCGTGGGCAAACGAGAATTCGAATCATACTGAGCGTCCGAGCCGAATATGCACTGTTAGGCTGGACCCCAGTCAACAGTCGTGTGTGCTGTTCCGCTCGACGGTTTTGTAAGCGTCAACAGCAGTCGCCTGGTGGGCCGCTGTCCATTAGTCGTTTCCGATTATGCCCCCAACTGCCTGCGGCAATCCAGGAGGCAAAACACGAGTTCTAAATGAACTTATTACGATTAATCCGTAGTGTGGTCAACTGATATTGTGATATTGCGATCGTTGCCAGTGAATCTAATACCCAACTTGGCAATCTTACGGAGACAAAACGGTGCTTGGCAGGCCCACTTTCTGTCTTATCCGAGAGCACCGACAACGGTGACCGCCTCATCCATGTTTATTCCAACCGCAGACTGTTTGTGGCGAACATCAATCATTTCCAATAAAAAGTGACATCGGTTCATCTGGCACCCTCGATAGCCTTCACAGACGTTCGACTTAGATTGACCACATTGGCATCGACCACCGGTGGTTTGGATCAACAGAAGATTGCTGATCATTCCGGTCCACATCGGTGCACTTAAATCATGCTCACTTTTGTTTACTTCTAGTCTGTGGTCATACAAACACAAAACCACCAGGACTGCACACCTGGTTTCGGATGATGATCGCCGACTTTAATTCCAGTCCGAGCCCTCAATAAAATTATCATCACAATGAAATGCCCAGGATCCGAACAAAAATTGGGAACAGCTCAAAGAAGACCCTACCACACGGGACGCAAATGCCGTATAAACCTCAAAGACCATGGATATACCCGACTTCAGCCACTCTGTTGCATGCTTGCAGATCCGTCTCTCCAGATGGCACTTGCAGAGAGATGCAAACCCTCAACACATCAACTGAACAGGAATCTGACAAACAGATACAAACAGTGGTGAACAAGGAAACGTAGATGTTGCATCGTGGGACAACTATGGAGACGCACACAAGACAAAGGAGGTCAACGTTTGACGTCCAACAACTCGTAAGTGATGCAGAACACAAGACGTCAGTAGGTGACGCAGTGTAACGCAATATGGAATATAAACTGACCATAGCAGTAACTGCGGGTGCGAGATCCAAAGCTAAGCCTACCACTAGCTGGACAGAGAACGCCGAAACGAGCGACATGGATTTATTGATTTCGACCAAAACAGCGAGAAAGCGACGAGAAAAAAGACATTACACGTGCAGTGAGGTCTAGCGTAGATATATAGTTAGTTAGCCACGGGAGAGGCAGTGGTCTTGCAATGTGATGCGAAAGAGAAACAATCAGGGAGGATTAATGTCTGACGAAAAAACTCGGTTAACCAGTCACAATATAAATTAAAACAACTTGAAAAATAAACGTTTTCATCAGCAATAAACACGCGTAACAATTACAGACCCTATGAATTGCAGAGAGTTAAAAAGGCTGCAATAATCATTAATAAGCGCGACCTCTACCGACTGACTGAGAATGCTGGTCCACGGAACTCAAGTGCGAGTAAGGTGATCAAGGAATCTGACGGCTCACTGATCCACTCTCAGATGTGTCAGCTGGAGCGTTGAGCCGAGTATCTTAGGGATCATCTTAGTTGATCCACTTCCACAGTCGATCCTCTGCTTATGCTTGAAAATGAAACAATGCAGGTAGATACCAGTCCTCCAGCAAAAGTCGAAGTCAGCAGGCATAAGACAGCTGGACTAGATGGGCTGTCCCAGTCCTTCCTCAACGACGCTGATAAAGCGATAGAATCGCAATTAACAAAACTCCTGGGATCAATCTGGGCAAAAGAGTAGAACCTTAACCGCTGGTGTGAATCAACGATTGTACCGATTTACAAGAAAGGTAACGGATAGGTAGGTGAAAATCACAGGAGTTAATTCGGTAAGTATCACAATCAAAACTGCTCCCCGGGAATTATTCTCCACAGATTATGCAGTGCCTGCCAAAGGTGTATGAGAAAAAACCAACCCACTTTCCGATCCAGTCAGGGTTGTACTGAGAAAATACTCACTGTCCGATAAATCTTGAAACAAACACACATTCCGTAGAATCTATGGTCTGTCTTACTTCATCTCAAAGCGGCGTTTAGTTCAATCGGCCGTGCAATTCTGTGGCGCTACCTATCAATGAAGCTGTGCCAGAGAAAAACATTTCACTTATTCAACCTCTATTTGAACGGTCCAAGCCGAGTTCGTGCTTACGGCAATCCTTCATTCGAATTCACAACGAGAAGTTATATTTGTCAGAGTTGCCTCCTCTCTTCAGTTCTCCCTTTTCAACCTCGTCATTGAGATTATTATGGAGATAGCTCCATCCTCCTGTGAGCATAATAGCACTGACATGTGTCTAAAGGGTAAGTTGCTTAATGTCCTGCTTCTGATCGAAAGCCCATGCAACTTGTAATTTTTTCTCTATCCTTAGAACGACAGTGCATTTATGTTTGAGATACGTTTCGCGACCTTTAAGTGTAAAATGCTGTTGTAGAACTGGGTTCGTCGAAGTCGAATCACGGAAGAAATAAATAGGGTTTGACTGGTTAGGTAGTTACAGCTCACCGAGTGTCTTTGCGTGTACAATAAGCTCGATTAGCACTCACTAACTCCAGGCATATGTGGCGTCGGTGTGACAACCGATCAATTATCAAAAGCTGGGTTAACACTACAGCCACGCGACCGACCTTGCTATACGATTCAGAAAGATTTGTGAAGAATTCCGGTGGTTGAAAACCGCTTTTTGGGGGGCTATCGATTTCGTATTTTCGATACTCAGATTGGTCGAAGGGTACAGGGGCGCAGAATCGGACAGGCATTCGATGTAATCAAACAAAAGTGGCTGAACTGTGTTGTGGACGCCTTTAGATCGATTGTCTTGATGTACAAGCAGATAGTGAATGGAAGATGGATTAGAGTGGTCAGTCCACGACGTGGTGGAAGGATTTGAAAGCTTTATCTAATGGATCGTCTCGAGTAGGTTAAGTTATGTTAACAGGGGTCCGTGAGATTCTCTTGAGAACTAACCTTTGAGGTAGTGGGCACTTAATACACTATGCCATTAATTGCTTTCCACAGAAATGGATTTTAATGCTATACATTGCGGACCTGCAATTTTGAAAAAAATTAAACAGTCTCGGAGATCAGGACTTACGGCAGAATTTGTCGTAAAATCCCCACCAAAGAGCTGAACTTGGTACAAAGGTGCAAAGAGATATTACGTAACCGCTGTAAAAGCCGCGAATTCCATGTCGTTTAGCGATTTGCGTTGTTACCGAACGCAAACGAGTCCAGCTGGAGGATAGCTCGTCTGGACGAAACCGAAGGGGAGTGAGCGCACGTATTTGGTCCGTATGCGCAGTCGAAGACGTACTAAGCAAAGCCTTCGATCCCACTGAGGCGGGCCTGTTGACGTCATGACGAGTGAGAACCATGATATGCTGAGAGACGATGTCAATCGGAACTACCATGCTCTGAGCGACCAGGGATGCTGCGGCTCCTCCCAGAAATGATCGACCGGATGGACCCAAATTGTCAAAAGTGGACGCTGCATCACGAATAGTTTCATAGGTCGATGCGTAAACAATACCTGTGACACGGAAATAGACTGAAAGTTATTTTTATTCTTGATTATAGGTGTAAAATGTTTTCCCAAAGACCATAGTATTCAATCAGCATTGCTAAGTGAATATGCACATGGTAAGGCCAAAAGCTGAAGGCGGTTTTCTAGAGTAGACTTTATTGGCTATGGATTTTGCTTATCCAAAAGCTGGACATGTACGTAGGCAGGTGATGTCAAGTGAGTCTAACTGCAGTTGTTCCGAAGATCGGAATTTTAAACCAACTCACCACTGGTCGTCTTCGTGGTAGGCCATTAGTCGCTACTACATCTGACAATGGAAGCTACACGGTACTTTAAGTTTCACAGTTAAGCTTAATGAATCCACCTACTCGCGGAGTGAGCCTCAGATGCTACAGGAGAAGAGCTTTATTGCAGGACTTAGCCCAAGATTAACTGAAAAGGCATTTGCTTGTTGTTATACATGAAAGGAATTCACCAGTCAACTCCTTTATCACCTACCGAATTCTTTCAAAGGCTATTTTTTAATTCAACTCATAATTTATCAACATACATGCCAGAAAACAACAGGATCATGTGAGCCCACGACATATCTGTTATGTTGCCGAGTTTGGTTGGTCTATGCACACACTGAAGCACAAGAAACAAGTACTCGCGGTGCACGATATCACAGGAGCA
>LUCM01000402.1:83791-145446 GCA_008360955.1 Fasciolopsis buskii | reverse complement strand
TCCTTAAAAAACACTGAAAAGGTCAAAAATTCACAAAGTGTTTACAATGAAAACACAAGAAATATTTAGTCTGTTATGGTTCATTATTTTCTAATCCCTATTTGTCTACCTTCTGTGACATTCTTCTAACAATTTATTGCGTTGGCAATATGGTTGTGTCTTATGCAGTTTTGTAATACGTATGTATGTATTTATACATGTATACATGTATATTAACTGACCTGCTTGGATTTTGGACAATCGATAATCCATCTGTGTTGTGCATATCAGTTTAATTTTTATTTCACACTTTCCGCGTGGGCGCAGTGGGAAGGACATGCTCATACCATCTAGGGTTTATTGAAGTGTGGCAAGATAGCATCGACATTCATAACGCTGAAAAATTCCATGCCATAGAACCAAGTAAAATCTCAGTAGATCAGATGTAATGACGACCTGGGAGGCAGCAATTGCCGTCTCCTTATCTTCTGTATACTTGCGGTATTTTGCACTATAGTCATTCAAAATGCATTCCGAAACACAGTCTTGTTATTGTCCACATTATCTTCGAAATTTTTCTCATGGTTCACTTTGATATCACTTTCATCCATCTCACTGAACTATAGTAAAAGAGTGCTCATTTCAGTCTTTATTGGTGGCAAAATTCTGGAAATTTCATTTTGCACTGTATTCTAATTTATCTACCGTAAAAACGAATCGTTCTTGTAAAATCTGTCATAGAAACGTTACATA
Organism: Fasciolopsis buskii; assembly: GCA_008360955.1. Lineage (NCBI taxonomy): Eukaryota > Metazoa > Platyhelminthes > Trematoda > Plagiorchiida > Fasciolidae > Fasciolopsis > Fasciolopsis buskii. Next base: position 144,714 of record LUCM01000402.1, on the reverse strand, counting down.
TGAATAATCGAATGGATGTTAATTTGCATTCATCCACAGTGTATTTATTATTATACAATTGTCATATAAATATTGATCTGACCCCAGGTGTTTGTGAACCTTGTGGCAGAACACGAATTTTAGGCGACATTTTAGGACCAGTGGTGCCAGTAGTGCAAACACCGTTTCAGTTGGGTGATGTTCATCTACTTCCATCTGAGAAGTTATCCATTACATTGTTTGACCTGCGAATGACTACCCAGCCGTCAAACAACTGACTTCAACTGCCATTACCAGATATCTTTTGCTCTTTTCTTTCTATCACGTCGAAGCTTAGAATCCATGATGAGATTTGGGGTGGATGGTGGCTCATTCACGTTGACTGTCCTCCATTTTACGCGAGCCGGTTTACGAGGACCAGGAAATTGTTTCACTGGATCTGCATCTTTCCATTGTCGGGACGGAGTTGTCCTAATAGGCTGTCTCCACTGATTCGACATTTTACTGGCTTCCAAACTGGGTAGACTAAGTAAACCAAGAGACTCGTTACTCGGATCTGGAGAATTTATCGGATTGTGCGTTTCAGGTGAACTAGTCGGGCCTATTCTTGCTGTCCGTTTATAACTGTTATGCTTCACGGATGTGGTAAGCCGATTTTGGGAACTATCTTCGGGATAAATGGAGCGAAACTGATGTGGAGAAATGGATGGAAATTTCGGTCTATGTACATTCCAAGGTATCCTACTCACAATATCCGCTTTGGTTACCTTTTTTTTGGATGCAGTAGGATGAAGTGGAGGCAAATTATGTGTTTTTGCACCATTCCCGTTCCCGCTGTTACGCTGACTGTGTTTAGCGTGTTTTCCATGTTTCATTCTATGCAGTCGAATTGCCACCAAATCCTCTTCGGGATTAGTGGCGACAACTTCATTTTCCTCTAGTCGTGTGAGAAGCTGTAGTCGTTCTAGTGTTACTAGCCGACAGAAAAATCCTTCTTCAGCCGTGTCTGGGTCTGCGCATAGATATGCTCCCTGAGCGAGCAGCCCTTCTCTCCAGTCGACACCTTCAAGTATCACCTTGATAAGAGAGATGGCTTTGCTGTCAGTTGAGTTTAGTCTATTCGAGTCATCCCCATATTCATGGGTGTGCGAAATGGCTCGCTTCCGACATCGACTGGAATCCCGTCTCTTTCTTCCATGGTCAATTCTAACTAATAGGTCGTCCAACACATCCTTATAGGTAATGGACTTATTAGTCGACTTCTGCTTTTCTTCGGTCTCATACAAATCACACCATGTCCAAATCGGAGGTTCGTTTTTAGCTATCACTTGATTTGGATAACTGCACATAAAATTTGCAGCTGCCTTATATAATTCAATCACTTCAGTTGCGCTGGTCGGGCGTTCTTCTGCAGTTCGTGGTCTTTCGGACTGATGGTACTGAGCCTTATTTGAGTTTCCAGAGCTTGAGGGTCGAGCGCTAATGGGTATTTGCTTGTTGTTTAGTAACTCGGCTCGATTACGCTTAGAACGACGATGTTTTCCGTGTGTACCTCGACGTCGATGACTAGCCCCAACTCCAGACACCATAGTCTGGATTGATCTAACCGTGGGAAATTGTAGAGAGCTCTTCATTCTACTTTTGCACGTCACTCCAATTCGAATTAATGTTGATAAAGTGGGCGGGACAGTCAAAAGGCGAACTATTTCCAACGATTCGGCCGTTTGAGGCAAAGATGGAAGTTGGTGGGGTTTTCGAATACGTTTGGCCCGTTGCAATAACTCGCAGTCAACTTGCGTCTCTAGTTCCAAGCGCAGCTCACGGCGTAAATCCTTCCATCGTTCTTCCTGTTTTAATTTAACATACGCAGATTCGGGCATGAAATAAGGGTAAGCGTGTTTCATTCTTGTTTTGTGATGATTGTACGTCTCCAATGAGTCGCTATCCTCTTTCGAGTGATCGGTTCTGTCTGTCAAATTATCTTCAATCGCATGCAAGATCTCATCAGACCGTGTTGGAAGTGGGAAATGTTCAAGTTTTCGTGTCAACCACTGCTTACTTTTCGTGTGAATTGTCCCGTCACCCCCCATATTTGCAGTATTCGTATCCTCCTTATCTTTATTAAATGCAGAATCCATTTCCAAACTAGGTTGTACTTCCACACTGGTTATAACGTTCGCCAGATGTTTACAAGCAATCGCGTGAACTTTAGAGCCTTCAATTTTTAGTACAGGTTGTTGCGTTGATTTTCCAAATGTTTTGAAAGATTTTTCTTGTTTGTCCAAATTATTTCGCAAAGTCGCGCGAATTTCCTCTGTAACTGGACCTTCGTCAAATAGAAGAACTGGACGAAAAGTTATATGGGCACTGTGCGCTCGTTGACGTATTTGTTCCGATTTTAAAGCGTCCGTCGAACGATCTATCTCGGACAGTTTTTCTACTTGTATATCTTCCGCCGATCTAGTGAATTCTGGGTCGATCGAGTCAAACAAAGTTGGGTCGGGATCTTCAGCTGGAAAGGTATTTATATTCAATTCAATATCACCCAATGATGGAATGGAGCAATCGGCATCATTTAGTTCTCTTGGCGTGGAAGATTTATGCGGTGCAAAATATCGCCATAGTTTTCCGAAGATTCCACACCCGATCCATTCCATGAGGTGGAAAAATCGTACATTAATGACTTCGGTTACCGGATACTTCACTGGTTCTTACTAGTAATTATACTATCACCGCTACAGATATCCGAGGTAGGTCAGTGTTAAACCAGATGTCCATAAGTCCCCGGTTAAGTTCATTTGAATGGCTTCATCGATTTTTCCTAGCCACCTGACTCACGAACACTTAGTGGCCACTTGACTCAGTCCATTTGACTTTAGCTTGCATGTGCATAGCCCATTAAACTGGAGAAATTTCCGGTTCGTTTATTTGATATTATTTTGTAATTTTTAAACACAAGGGGAATTTCAGCTTTTAGCCCCAGATTCACCACTTGAGATGTCGTTTGTTGGTTTAGCTTCACTGAATTGTGTTCAAGACGGTATCTAAGTGGCGCTTTTATTTAGGCTCTAGCAAGCTATAGAAATTACACCTTCCGACCGAGTCAATCTTATTGAGTGAAAGATCGGAATTATAGAGTTTTAACCATGCGTAACTGCCTAGATCCTGAAACTTCATCTCGAAAGATTACTTATCAATCGAAAAATTAGTCCTCTCCCGTTGTGGAGACATTCTACTAAATATTTTCTGCAGGAAGTGGTTGTCAGTTGGAAAATGATATCCCCGGACTAAAGTAGAGAAGGGGGTTATGTGAGAATTATCCCATTGATTTAGTTGACGAACAGCTAGTCATTCGATCATTGGATTCGGGGTAAAGTTTTGCTATCACGACAGTAATGACTTCGGGATCGACTTCGAAACAAAGTGGAATTTTCCCTTGTTAATCGAAAAAGTCCCAGCCATTAAGAAGTCATCTTCAGCTTGTTCTGAGAGGCATAACTATGAGCAGACCTACCGATAAGAAGTAGCATCTAGCAATCGAATGAACTAGTTACCATTTGTGAACATGACCGAAGACAAATCCCACAGTTTTTCCTATCAAGCTGGGTGTTTCTCCATATCGCGTCAAGTCTTCAAGTCCCGATGCGTGTACCTCGGCCATCGAAGTCACGTTCCAATGACCCCAGTACAATCAACAATCGAAATTAATAGGAAAAAACTTTTGGTTGAATTCATCATATTTGTTCATGGTCCAACATATCTTGTAAATTTACGGAACTACGGATTATTAGTGGAGAAAGTTTCGGCATGCATCACAATCGGCGTTTTACTGTGTACACGAATCTACTCGAAACTCGACAGAAAAATTTTGTCCTTGTGTTAAGTTGCCCCGGGCCGGTCATCAACGACGAACAGAAAAGTATTCCATAGTTTCCATCAGATGATATTTGATATGAGTCTAACAACAAACGATGTTATCTGAACATATAAGTTGCACCTCTGTCGGAATTAGAAAATAACCTGCGCTTGACAAGAAAGTTGTGATGACTTACTTTGGGCTATAATCAATCGATCAGCAGCTAGTCGACAAAAGCCCGTTTTTACTCATTATTCCCATAAAAACTGCATCTTATTTAGTAAACTAAAGCGAATTCCTTGAGGGTCTGAAAATTCGACGTTAACAATTATCCAATGCTAGTTATTTGTTCTCGACAGCAAACTTAGTACTAAAGGTAAGTTTTGACTAAAATTAGGATGTATGTCAAACTCAGGGTTAAACTGTCTCGTTAATTCCGTGACAGTGTGGCACGAAATTAGCTAATACTTTTTTCTGTCCATTTGCCAGTGTTAGATACAAGAGTAAGATTGTAAACGCCTGTGAACTTCGACATTTTGTTGCAAGCTTTGTCCACTGCTTTGGAATAAGTACACCTCTTTTTTGTGATAGTTTTGCCAAAAATTCACCAAAAGCATGTTTCGGAAACGTAAAACCCACCAGTTCCCAAAAGAGAAAGTGATGAATTCATTTTCGAAACTCTCAAGACCTTCTAGGAAAATCCTTGCCGTCGACGACGCAAACGGATTTATTAAACAAAGCTTTTTCTCTTATGTAAAAAACAACGAATAAATATAAAACTGCCCATTTGTTAGCTACTATGGAGCATTCACGCAACAAAAAGTGCTCGTGAAGTTCCTATTCACAAATCCCAATTTTGGGAGTTTTTCCATCAGTGATCGACTTTTTGTTTGCAAATTTTATTGCATGCTAAGAGTCACAAAAACGTGAGTCGCAGGGTTAAATTTCATGAATTGAATCATGGTATTCATCTTGCTTGATGGTCTGTCTCATTTGCGGTTAAGTTGAAGCAGCCATTTCAATGTGTCCGAATCGCAGACACTTTAAGCAACGCTAGATTTGTGATAACTACACGGAAAGTTATTTTTGACTCCCATTTCCTAGGTTTTTCGGAAAATTTGATTACCGTATCGAATAACATTCCCTATTGTCTCCCCGGAAATCTATTAGCCTTGCAAAAAGGAACCAGTTATTCAGCATTCTTTTGTTAACAGACCAGTGTTCGAAAACCTACGTCCAGTATCATTTCATGTTCGAAATACCCGTGGGTAATGGAAAATCACAGTAAATCTGTTATCACCGTGATGGAATTGTTGCGTTGGACTATAGGATAAATGCACTAGCAAACGAAGAAGGCAAACGGATCACTGATTCATGTGTAGTTTATCTTCTGTTCACTGCATACCATGTTTGTTCGTTGGCACACCGGCCCGGTTATAACTGTGGAGACAAAGTTTGATCGCCTCAGTCATGATTTCAGTACTACCAAGTGGCTGATTTCTTGAAATGAAAGCTTCCTGTTCTGGGCCGGTTTCAGAGCGTTTCTACCCATATCTGGTCCGCGTAGATATAATCGTAGCCATCACTACCACCACTTTTCATCAGCATGGGATGGAGAAATTTGCCCTTGGTGTAATGTTTATCGAGCTTCGAATGTACAAGTGAATCATAGCCTTGTTCTTACATAGGGTCTAGTTCCTGAGAATTATCAGTGTTTTTACCCATCTGGAAACCCTATCCGTTGCTGAAACTCATCCGGATAAGAAGAATGGAGCAAACAAAGTGAGCAATTTCCAAGATTATTATTTTGTAAAATGTCTATAACTGGATGTCTTTCTCGCGGAGCGTAAATGTGCCCTTTGGTTTGACGGATTGGCTGATTGGCGGCGTCGCATATTTGCTCCCATAATCTTTCTGTTACAATGTTAAATATTCTAAATATAAAACTGTTTCATCTCAGATCATAGCACATTGTGGATTGTGCGTTTCCACGATGTTAAAATCTTATATCAAAATCCAAAGCAGACAGCAACAATTGTTAACTCAAACAGATCATTGTCGCCAAACTGCATGTGAGCAGTCAGTCCTCCGATCAACTACCAGAATACTGTTCAGACCAGTAACGACCCGTATATGTTTCATCTTTGTCTTATAAATCAGTTCGTATTAATACAGTCTGATCACTCTGATCTAGTGAAATGTGTCTCCTTCCTCAGTGGGTTTATTCAGACCAGAGTTTTACGTCGTAACAGTTGGGCGATGGTGGAAATTACATGTACGCAAATTTGTAGGCCACAGGCCCTGTGCACCAGATGAATACCTCCAAGGTGTCGGATCCTGGTGATATATCATATAGTATTGGTGTTCACTAACCCTCGGAAACTAGTCCGACTAGTGTAATGGGTAAGTCGTTCGCTTCCGAGTCGTTCGTTCCGAGTGCAATTCTGAGCCCCGCCACGATGGATATGCACTTCTGATGATTTCTAACAAAGATGAAGCAACTGTACATGGTCTTCAGTGGCTAGTTGGATGTTTATACTATATGATATCATTCGGAACATTTACTATTTTACCAGTTACCAACTTTTTTGAAGAGTATATTATCGAATAGTAAACATTCATAAGGTTCATCTGATCATGATCGGTTTTCTGTTGTGCTCCAAACATCTCGCCTAACACCTCTGATTTTATTACTGCCCCTTGCAATCTCTTCCACCTCATTCTCTGTTATGAGACCAGTCCACCGAATATTACCTCGAAAAATTCCCGCCCAGTCATGGAACCATCCAATAAACGATTGGCGATTATCCACCCAGGTGTACAAGATCCAAGTAGTATCCTGGTAAACTGGCTTTGTTCGTTCGGTTATTCAGTTTTTGATCGTTTGGAGATTGACCTGACTGTTGGTTTCATCTGTCTTCTGTAAGTATTTGTGCTCACTGGGAAATCAGCAACTTTGAATGATAAGATAGAGTATCTTTATGGGTCAGTCTACTAATATATTAGATAAATTGGCAATACTTTTATACCATATCATTTTACCACAGAAACTAAACCTGAATGGTGCGAAATGCTAGTAACCCTATCCCGGAGGAATAACGGAGACAGCAAAGTGATTGAGGAGCACAGTTGCCCCATTTTACTGATAACTGTACCATAACGTCCAGGCATGATTCCAGAGATCCGAATATTAAGTTCAACTTTAATTTCCCTCAAGAACAGTAGACTTTAATTCGGCCGGTACTTTGGAGGACCTTCCGTGCGCGTGTAAACGCCTGACTAAAATAATCAGGACATTTTCGACCGGATTCAAACCTGGCCAATAAGCGTACAGTACACAGTATTGTTGTTTTGATACGGTAGCCAAATTCTGTTGTCAGCTGATACCAGTTATTGGTTGCTTACTGAGTTGGCCAAACTCGCATACCGAGAAGAGGTAATGTCTAATCCATAGAAAGCTGTCCTAAAGAACCGGAAGATTTGTAAATGCTGCTTCCAATCGGCTGATATGTATCCCAAACATGCAAAGGTTCTTGAAGCTGCATGCTGACGTACAGCATGTGTAGCAAATACTGCAACTTGTAGGGCATCCGTAACACAAAAAGACAAGATCGACAACACAGATGGCTCACTTACATTTTTAACTTAGAGAATGACAAGTTAGAAGTTAAATAACATGGAATACTAAATCCAATTACGCGATGTTTGTTAAGTCTCCCTCCAAATGGTAATGATTCACCGACAGAAATAAATCACATACAGAACGACAGCGATGTCTTAAGTAGGAGACTGGATGAGGACTCCTCTCGAGTGATTCAGTCACCTTCCGATGCTGGGTGAATATCCCACTGCCTTGCGAGTAGGATTTTTAAATTAGACCCCGTTTTTATGGTTTCCAAAGGAAATCCTTCTGTATTTTGGTTAGCCGATAATTATAGCTAACCCAAACACTTCGGGAGTCCTTTCTAGGACAAACTTTCAATCATTTAACGTAGAGACCGTGCGAGGTGTCATAAGTAATTTTGGCTCGGTAGGATGGTTAGTTCTTGGCACCAGTAGAGAGACAGGAAACAGATTGAATGCATTAACCGGGCTCAGATTTTCACTCCATTTGGTTGCCTTCAAAGTTGGCGCACTAAACCACTTAGGGCAAAAAGCTGCCCTGACCGAAATTCTTGAAACTTTTGAAATAGGTCTTCCTCGTCTATCCGGAACGCGCACACATGATTCCATACCCATAATCGCTCTTTGAAACCCAGACGAACTCCATCTCTCTGTAGATTCTTCGCTTGGTAGCTGATCCAGTTTCGAGACTTCTTGGTCATGGTGGCGTCGGTATCGCTCTAAACAGGAGAGCCGGGCGTGTACTGCTAAGTTGGATCCCGGTCAAAAGTGGTTTGTATGCATTTCGGATGGACGATTCTGTTCATATCAAAAAATACCGACTGAAAAGTCAATATTCGTTCATCGAGTCTTTGTGCTGCCACTGTTTGCAGCTCTCCTGTGATTGGAGACTAGTTCTAGGGGGACTCGCGTGATTACTTCGAGGTGTTTTTGACTGGCGTTATGTTCCTTATTGGTGTTTTCAACGCTCAAGCCAACCGTTTGGAGTTAGTGAGGAAAACATCTTGGAGGCCCATTTGCTGTTTCAGCCGAACGGATTGACCACAGTGATAGCCTCACTGAGGTTTTTAAAACCACAGATTATTTCTATCAAACGCTTTTCTCATAACAAGCGAGATTATCTCATTTGAGGCCTTCATTTATCATAAGTGTTTGACTCGGATTGACCCTTTTCCCATCGGCCACCAGTAGCGTGGATCCTCCGTAGGCTTTCTATCGTTTTGGTCTACACCCGCGTAATCCGACCATTTTGCGATCCGCGATCGCTTTTGTTTGCGCCTGGTCTGCTGCCGTACCAACACGAAAATCACCTGTCCTGCTCTATGGGCCCACAAAAGATGGATATCTTCAACTCGATTGATATTTTACTTTCCTATTCTGGTACCTGGTCATGTTTCTTGATTTACTGATTTTACAGTAAGTGTTCTACGTAACCGTTTCAATAAACTGCCTTCCAAGTGGACCGTTCACTTGACTTTTAACATATTCGTCTGACGCGCAGGCCCTCTTACCAGTACTACGGCAAACTTATTTCTGCCCTACTACCTAGTTGCTCACCTGGCTGTAAGCTGTTTCTGCAACCTTAGTATTTTGTGAACAATTATGAAACCACTAATTAATGATAAAAGCTGCTGCTTTGGTAGAAGTTGTCCTGCTGTCGATAATCACACTGTCTGCTCAAATCGTGCGTACAGCCAATCTATCAAGTTCCTGTCGGTTCTTAAAGCGATAACTGAGAATAAAATTTCACTACTCAATGAGGTTCGTTAAGGGGATTCTCTTAGTTTCGGATCACAGTCTGTGTTGAGACCTAAAATTCGACGAAAGCTTTACAAGAAAAGTTATTAACCAGTCGGCTTTTCGTTAACCCCATGATGAATTCCCACATGACTGCTGTACAACCTAATTCATCAATTATCTTTCTCCGCGGGTTCCCACCCCATTCTACTTGAATTTGGTGCACGTTGCCACCCACTTCTAAAATTGGATGAAATTGCCGTGCTGTATTTTTTTTGGTTATCACTTCAATCAGTTAGGGTTGTGTAGTCACTAACCTCACATCTGTCCTGTGGTTTTGATCGCTATCCTACTACACCATCTGCACAAGCAAAAAAAGATTGGAGAATAATGAAAAAATCAGATGCAAAGTTAGTCCTTGAACTCTACAGAAGAGGGGAGATTCTGAATGCAGGACCGCTACTTACTGCGGTGCTGATGTATATTATCTACTGTCTCCAACCACCGCTTGAGAGGGTCTCGTGGATCCCCTGCTCCTACACAAGCCAGCCCACTGATTAAAGTCTTCGTATATTTTGTCATGTCGCCTGCAGATCGCCTCAACCCATTCTCCAACCACTGGCTGCCTCAGATGAAAGCGTACAACTTCATTCTGTGGGCATGCACAAAACCTGTTCCAGCCAACCATACCGGTCACTCGCAAATGTTGGCACTGCATGATAAATCACCTTAATTTCAAGTCCAGTCACCTAATGCTGACAATATTTACTTACTATTTCAAATTCAGTAGCTTGAGTCGAAATTCGAAAGTCTTTTCCGACCAAAACGGCTTGGCAGTTCAGTGTTCCGATATCCGGTTTCGCCAGGTCTTACAAAAATGAATCGTCCACTTGTCATCACTGGCTGAATGGCTGTGCTCCGAAGTACTCAATGCATTTGAAGTGTATAATAGCCATAACAGAAGTAATAACATACTTAAACACGAATAGATTTCAAGCAGTCGTATTTGGAATGGTACAATCATTGTAGTACCGAACAGGACGGCATGAGGCGCAGTCCACTACCAGACCACAAGCACGGACTAAATGCTTGTTGACCGACAGGGGTGGTATTGAATCACTATCAAACTCGATGCAAAACATGAGGATCATCTGAGAGAAACTTTTGGTTAATGTGCTCCCGTTAGGGAAATGATACCGGTCACTCGATATATTTGTGATTATTGTTCGTTTCCAAGAAAGTGTTTTACTTCGTTCTGCATAGGTAGAAACAAATCCGAAAAAACTGCCTCCTCACACTAGGTAGTGCACATCTGTGTACCTCACATGCAGACATAAATACTCACCCAAATCTACATAATATCATTTTGTTTGTTTAAGCGAACACTATCCACTAGACTGGACTTATTGCGCACAACTGTATGCGAATGCTCACTCTTTTTCCACCATGTCAGATATACAATGTGCTTATCAAAACTTGTCTCTGAAGTGTGCATCTCCAAAAGTGGAGACAGTGGATGGATGAATAAAAGAACGAACGAAAGCAACCTAAATAGAGAGCGAAAAAAGGAGAGATTATCAACCATGCATGTTTCCATGCGCGTGTGGTAGACGTAAAAAGGATCGAATTACACGACCAGTCTCCTCGACAATGCGCGCCAGTGAAGGAGATGCTTACGCACGCATATACATCTGCACACAAATGTATGTAAACACAAGCTGACGTAAGGCCGGCATGATTTGTCGGCATCCTGCGATATTTATTTGAGCTTACATTTAATCACAAAAAATTACTCTATAGTATTCGTTAAGAAATTTTTCCACATTGATTTACAGTAATGTTTTAGTTTGATTGCAGTCATTCTTTGTTCAAACTAAGTGGATCCGAAGCGCATAGCTGCTAACCTTGGATACTAAATAATGACGTGTTTAGATGATGATTACTTTGTAATTATTTTACCCAAATTGGAAGGATTTATCTTATTTATTTCAACTTGTGATTCTTTTCGTCTAGTTTTTTTTAAATAAAACGGAGAGGTGCATTTAACAGTGATTCCCGTTTGATCTGTTGAGCTGTGTCATTCGGACTCTACCTCTCACACACAAAAATTAGATCATCCGGTCAACCTTCCACCCGGCAAGCATCTGATTCGAGCTTGGCTCGTATTAGAGCTCATCTGTGGTGCATACCCTCCTTCGCTCCCTGGGTTTAGGCCAGGGCTTCCCAAACGGAAGGCGTGTGCATCTCCGCTGTGCCGCCAGATCCACCAGATCGACTGGTGGTTAACGGGACAAATACCCGGACTCCATTCGAGGCTGTGGGGCACTGATGGCTGTCATTTAGGGCGACATCTGTTCAAGCTTACCTCATTAAATCTGGTTAGCCTGGACGAGAGCCTGTGGCGCAGTAGTAACACACGCCTCCCATATGGGGAGCCCAGGTTTAGACTCCGAGAGTGACGGAAGACACGCATCGCTGATAAGCTCCAAAAAGAGGGTAACTTAATTCTGGTGCTTCGCGGATGCAAGGTTGACCGGATGACCTGAAATTTGTTCGCGATAGATGGAGTCCGAATGCCAACTAGCCCAGCATTGAATACCTTAATCCTAGGCACTCACTACTCGTAAGTAACTGCAAGCTCTATAATTTCATTAGGATTACGCTTTCAGCAAAATGAATAGATGATGACAAAATTACCAGTAAAATTCCGACAGCATATGTACTATTGACATCATTGCCACTGTTATCACTACTACTGCTGCAATTACTACTCCTGCTGGAATTATGGATATTACTTCTACTATTGCCTTTAATACTAATAACAATAATGTCACTAATGACAGTAAAGGTAACAGTACTGATGTGTACAATAATCGTGCAAGCGCACATGCGAATATGTTGGTATTCCCTAACTGAATGATCACTGGGCAAGCCAGGTAAAAGTGCTATCACGTCTTACTGCCTACAATTATGATCCCAAGACTTCCCCGGACTGATAAGAGTCAACTATCAGAATAAAAATGTTTGGAATTCTGAATCTCGTTACTATCGTTCTTCCAAATTTGATGGCGGTAATTAGCCTCAAACATTCCAAACGGTTTTCATTATGACAGATACGTTAATCTGGCTTCTTTGAATGGAGAAATTGAACTAGTCGGTTTTTTATTAGCAGTATCCGCGAGAAAACATCTTATCTAGCAAGAAATATTTGTCTAATGCAAAGCATTTATGGGACTGCCAGTTTTACTGTCCACAAGAGCTTTTATTGCTCATTTCAACAGAGTGCTATGGCAAACTGTTTTCTCCCTAAGGTTTAAGAAAGATCTGCAGTAGATTTTGGCACCAACTTGCAGCGCCGAATAAATCATGAAAATGAAACACAGAAGGTAACTCAAACCGTCTTAAATCTCCTACTTTGGCCAATTTTACACTTGTTTAGGAACATTCCCCCGTGCAATTTTGAAACCTTAACAACGATACTCAAAATTTTGACCCGATTTTTTCACAGATTGGTAAATACAAGCATTACGTTTGGGGCTGCGCACGCACGTGCAAGAATGCACTGTGCCACATATCACTTCAAATGAACACGGTATTCAGTAAGCCAGGTCGAAATTCCAACTACTTTGACAGAACTCTGAACCTTTTTGAAAAATTCTGCATAGTTTTCAACAGCGAACTGAACATAAATATTGTATGACAGGTCATTTCACTGGATAAGTCACAAATACTTCATAATCATCATCCGCAAGGTATACTGAATTCAAGTAGTTCATCGTTAGATAACATAAATTAATTTGCACCCGGATTTGGCCGAGCAATCGTCGTTGTGAATTTCTAGCCTGGTAGTGATGGATTTGAATCCATCCAGTAACAACGCTGTCTTTCTTTTAAAACAGCTTTAGACTGGTTGCACCCTTTATCGAGAAATATCACACAATTGTTCTATAACAGATGAAAGAAACGAAACAGTATTCATAGTATTATTAGCGTACGTTCCTTAGAACATCACTGACTAATACTCTCCTTCTATTCAATGGAAAACAATTATATGGTACCGCAGTTTTCAAAATCAGTGGATAAACCGGTCGACGGCTTCAGGCAGAGTTAGCAGAATGGAAACAGTGAAAAGGTGAAGATACTTTCAGTCAGTTGTACGATGGTGTTTTATAATATATAATTAAGCTAATAAGAAGAACACTAACTGGTATCGTACCCCGAACACGTTCTTCGCAGAGCAGTTGCTATAACCCCAACAATTTTCTTCCATTCGAAATCTCCGAAAGTATCTGGCAATCTCAACGATTCTCATTGAGTTCGTATCGACTGTTTGCATGAGCTCATGTGGAACAACTCATCGCTTCTCACCACCAGGCTACCGCTCTCCATGCCTTTCTCCACCGCCCCACCACGACAGCTGGTTGACATGCCTCATGCACACGATTGTGATGGTAACCTGATCCCGACCATTATCGATCGAACACTTGAGAGAGAGAGAGAGAGAGTTAGAGCAAGCGAGAAAGTGAACGAGAAAGCGAACAACCTGTTACCAATACAAATAGAACCCCTCCCCCACCTCCCGGAATTTGGAACACAAAAACGAATAATGGTAGCTGAAAGATTTGTTTTGTTCGCTCGAGAGAGCTACCACCGGGAGACCGCCCATAACAAAATAACTTCACGTTTCCTTATTCAATCAGAAGGATTTAGGCTATTAAACAGAACAGCCGAAAGCAAATAAACCAAGCCGAGTTGTCAGAAATACGAAATTTCTCAGGTTTGTAATAGTTTGAAATGGTGAGTTTTGAATTTGTTTGGGTGGCCCGACTTTTGCCAGTTTTGTCTGCCCACCGGAAGTTCGAGTTTGACCATCTAATTTTTAATTGAACGTCTTCTTTTGGAAATAATTCACGGAATCTTCAGCAGAAAGTATCAGAGTGTGATAAACGCGACTCATTAGCGACTGGTTTTCGCGTTGCTTTGCGGAGTTGAATAGTGAGTATTCTAATCACAGAGGAAATAAATGGGTCCGTTTAACGATAAAAGTGACAATCTGTGTTCGCAGGTTGTTGAATAAACCAATTGCCACTACCAGACCAACAAGCAGCATCTAGTCTCGTCATTTGAATGCTCTCATTGCTAATCACTTCCATTTTCCGCGGTATTTCAGTTCCCCGGTTTTAATCTAAAAGTCGTTACAAAATATAAAGGTATGTGACTGTTTTTATGAATAATAGTAACCTTTGTATTGGTGTTAGCACTGATAGTAGTAGCAGTAGTAGCACCAGTAATAGCAGAAGTGGCAGTAGTGATAATGGCAAGAACAACAGTAGTTGTTGTGGTTGACACTGGTGTTGTTGTTGTTGTTGTTGTTGTTGCTGCTGCTATTTCGTTGTTTTGATCCGAGGCGAGAAAAAACGAGCCAATCTAGAATGCAACTTTGAAGATCTTATGATGATCAACTGTTTACTCACTGTATCTTCAGGAACAATAACGACATCGGTCAATCGAGCGGCAATCAAGGCTAGTCTACTCCGATGCCTCCGCGACCCACAGGCCTTTACTTATACCTATTTGAACGAGTTGTAATCTTATCCCCTTATTGAAACTGGTAGGTAATAGGGAATTCTTAGGGTAGTCCTATTCTAGCAGTCAAATTATGAAAAAACCATTATGCTAGATTTCAAGTACTGACGCCGCCTGGGTGGGTAATCTGGGATTATTTAGCGAATAGGTGACGGGTGTACACGGGTTCTTATCTTACCGAGATCGAAGACTTTTCATGTTTGTGTCAATTAAAAATTAGCCTAACCTGACAATCCAGAATCTCATGAGCTGCAAACATCCAAAATCGGTTGGTTATTCACTTTCCATTTCGTAAATCGCAAGATGACTACCAATGAAATCAGGTGACCTTCTTTCCTTATTCTGAACAGTCCCAACCGAATTATTTCTCCAATCAACAGATAACAGGATAGCACATTCATTGCTCACTTAAAACCAATGTTTGGCAAGCCACTTAGAAATTTCCCCCATCATTCCAACCTGACCATATTCACAGCAAAAGTTTGAATATTATCTTTTGTTGAAATAATTCACCATGTGATATCATCGTTCAACCCACCATTAAGAAACAACCGTTTCATCCTTGTTAGGAATCATCAGCGGGGCATATCCACCGCGCCCGAACTGGGACGCCAACTCGGGACGAACGATTTTGAGTCGAACGCCTTAGCCACTACGCTACCTAGCAGGTTCTGAATAGTTTGTTGAACTTCACCGCATGGTGTTTCTTAATGGTGAGTTGAGCGATGATATCACGTGGTGAATTATTTCATGAAAATATTCAATCCCCTGTTACTAACACATTGTCCCATGTAATGAATTTATTTTGGCAGCAGAAATGTCCTAACTAGGTGTGTTTTAGTTAATAGGAATAATCCGGATGAGAGAAGTTAGAAAAAATAAATTATGATATGCATGTTATCGTCTATGTGGAACTCATCTCCGGTAACAGAGTGCTGATTGAATCTGGGATACCGAGCAATGAAATGACTTCAACAAGACAGATATTAATTTCTTTGATAGGAAGGTAACAGAAAATACATTTATATTGTTCCTGTACAAAAGCTGACCCCGAGAGTAAGAATCAAACGAGAGGCTGAATAGGCATTCCGCGAATCTACGATTTAATTACTATACCACTGGGATCCAGGTAGTAACAGAATCTGGAAGTAAACTAAGAGATCATCAATTGAAACTCGGCTGCCCAGGTCTTTAAATGCTGTAGTTGTACGTAGATTTCCCATTAAGCATACCACTAAACTGTTTGTGCAGATTTGAAATTCTCCCTCAACACTTAGAGAATTTTTGTTTGCAGAGTACACTCCGATAACGAGATTTATTTGGCCAGAGGTTTTACAGTCAGGATTGAACAACACTGTTTATATCTTATAATTCTACTAGGACATTTTTATTTTCTCATGGACGGTTTTTGAAAAGATTGGTAAAAATGCAAGGTCTTGTTGACAAATACCTGTGAATATTGATCGTGCAAATTCAGCGGGGTCTTCACCCGTTCGTTTCTGATGCTTGGTAATGGTTTTTTCACTCAGACAACCAATCGAGAGAACACGACTGAAGTAAAACCTGTTTAAGTGGACTATCCATCTAATCCTCTTGATTAATAAATAATAAGCCTTTCATCTCTCCTTTCCAGACATCACAATTGATTTCTATTTCTCAGTCTATCGGGGTTATCTTTTCTTAGGACTGCTTTCTATCCCATTTCGTCCTTCTCGAAAGGGTTATCAGTCAGTCTTGGTTGATTTAATTTTAACTGAATTTCTGGTTACTAAAGCTCTACACAGTCCGCCACCCACCTGGTCACGGAATGTGAAACGACTCAAGCAGTATGGAACGGTAACATGTAACATACCACACAAACCTCCATCTTATGCTGCAAGAATTGCCAGATCATACTGGTGGTCTCACTCGTTAGTAAAATGTGTAACTTAACAAAATGTAAAATTAAAAGTTCATATTCGAAATAATCAATATTTGTACATATTGTTTGATCCAGGCTCAGCTTCGTCGCAGTTGAAACTCTCGTCACTGATGCATCTTTGTTTCGTAAATTGATATTTTCAGTGTATCACTTATGAACTGGGAGAGTTGAAAAAAATGAGTACTAACTTTTTCCGCAAAATCTGTCCATTTGTTTCGCTGTCCCGAACTCCAACTTATCACCAGTTCGCATAATGATATACTGCAACGTTTTTAGGTTTTAAGGCATCATCAATTGGTTTTTGTCCATACCTCAAACATCATTTGGCGAGGGATTATGTGGATGCCACCATAGTTATTCATCAAGTCTGAACACCTCTCTGTCCATGCATTCGGGAAGCAAACAAAATGCACGTCACTAAACTAAGCCGAATGACGGGGTGGAGGCTGTCGGCTGTCTAGGCAGTAAACGATTCTGACTTGCCCACGATCATTTGCGAATTACATAAATCCACAATCACAAAAGGCACAAAATTCCGTACATTGTCTGTTTGTTCCGCACGTGGGTCTGTGTGTGTGCATGTGTGTATAAGACAGAAAACCCTAACTGAACTACTTCACGAAATTCGTGTGTGCTTATGTGTAGACTTTTGAGAACGTGCAATCGTGTATGCCTAAATGCTTGAGTGCGTACGTGCACAAAGCAATCAACACCATGGAACCAAGCGCGACCGAATAGTCAAATAGCTTTGGTGTATGTCTGTGCGTCTCGTGGTGGTTTCAAATTTCCAATCCGCAAATGTGAGCAGCCCAGCAGCAATTGCGTTGCCACAAGCGTGTACACTTTATAGTGTCTCGCACAGATGACCCCAAAACCACCACCTCTGTCGAAAGACGGCCAGTATAGCATCACACCCTTTCCTATTCGGACGTGTGTTCTGTCCGATGACCCATTCTAAGCCGACGCGTGTTAGCCCTAACACCCTGAAACTCATCAACGAGGCGACAGCCTATTGACCATGAGCCCAAATTATCGGTTAGGCGTCAGGTGAACGAACAGATGACAAAAGAGTGGAGGGCTCCGCATCGAACGACCCTTTTCTGCTCAGTTGTTTCTAGGTTGTAGATGGGACGGTGGACTTTTGGATATAGGATAAAACTGCTAACTCGCGATCAAAGCAATTGTATGTACGCTTGCTTTTCCCACTTTACCAAACCCTTGATAGCAATGATGAATGAATGGATGGATGAATGAATGAATGAATGAATGAATGAGTGAATTTTCGATGAAAATCTGAGTAGTCATTGCCAGAAAAAGAATTAGTTCCTTTAATGTAGTGACTGTATAATATGTCAATTAACGAAGGAAAATGTTCAGTATCCTAATTGACGCGGAAGCACGGAACAATAAATTTTTCCTTTAAAGTGAGTTGCTGTTGTTTCTTTCCTCAGATAGATCTTGCAGAGACTATTGAAGAGATCAGTGGATAAGAAAGGAGAAACAGAGAGTGAATTCGTGGAAAAATGAATCCCACAAGCATGATCACTTTTTCACACATGTTTGTGCACTTGTACTCAGCTGGCCGTGGTGTAGAAAAGCGTAGCCGATTAGACCATATCACATTTGGTTGCAGTTATATTACATTTTAGTGCATTTTGCAGCTGACTGCATTCACCAAGGCGCGATATTTTCGACCATCTCCCACATCGTCCCGCTAAGCGACTTAGTACGAAAATCGTCTATGGATTTAAATTTGTTCCGTAGTAGAAAATTGGACAAACGAACAAACAAGCCGGTTTTTAAGCTATTTTCATTTCAGAGACGACGATTAAGCGCATTAGCTGCAACAGAATGACGTGATGGATTACGTGGACAGGACGACCAAGTATCTATAAGGATCCTTTATGTTCCAAATCCGCTGCGAGATCGCACAGAAGCCATAATTCGAATGATCGTCAAGTGATACTTCTGGTGACATGAAATTTGCTAGATTCATTGCCTGAATCGTGTTGCACTAGCCATTGGTTTGTGGATTTGCTTGTGTGAACTCACCTTTTGACGAAAATTTCGGACTATTTCATTCGGCCTTAATGCACTGTAAAGCCCTTTGCAGCTTTTCGATCAAGGTTTATGTGACCACGTTTTCCGGGGAATACTGATATACTCTTCGAAATACTGCAGCAGTATCGATGAGGGTCCAAATACTGTTTCTTGTAACGTGGATACGCTATAGTAATGCCAACATATTTTCCTCAACAGATAAAAAGACAAATAAATGAACCGTAAAATTATGTAGTACTAGTCTTATACTTTCCAGATCGCAATTCATTTGCAACCAGCTAGTCAGAAATGCAGCAGAGAATTCGTGTAAACTAGTAACCGCACCCGGAGTCAAAATTATTTGAACAGACCGATTACGATGACAAAGGTGAATAACCGGTGCTTTTCATCAGGTTCGCTGATCATTACTAGTCAGCCTCAGAGACAGTTGAATCCTTTTTTTTAATATATATAAAACAAGCATTTAAATGTTTTCGACTGGTCGTCCGCGAAACTCAGTTCAAAAAATCTCAGTACTTGGTACTGATGCCTGAATCGTCTTTGGCCGGAATAACAGGGGAGTGACATTTTGCATGGAGTTGTAAATATTTGAAAATGGTATTGGAAACAAAGGAATTGACAATGTTATTCGCATTATGAATGAATGTTTCACGCTGTTATTCAAAAGAAACGTATGAGTTATATGACGCTAAGGGTAAGAACTTTCGTTTGCTAAATTCAGGGGCTGTAGGTTCCAAGGCATTTTGGAATCCTTGGAAGAATTACCACTTAAATATGCTGACTTACGCGTACAGACTGAATGCGACCATTCTTGTCACGTCCTTGATAAACACTATTGCGGAGTCAGATATCTGGTCTATGATGACCAGGGTCCTTTTCTAAATGATCCATAAAAGACCATCGGTTGGTACAGATTTAACCGATCAGTATGTCTTGCGCAATGTGCTTTATAAACCATGGTTTGCTTATCACTGATTGTGATTTCCTTGTTTCAATTTGTAACAATGCACTGTTTTTTCCCCAAAGGTCCGACTTCTGACAATCTGGAATGAGTTTAACTACAAAACTTACATGCTTTCCATCGATTATACTGTCCGGAACTCTACTGCTCATTGCCAGTAAGTTCATTTATGGCTTTGCATTGGACTGGCCGATTTCATCGGGCACGAAATGAATGGAAAATTGTAAAATTGAACACTATTTGGAACTCGATAGTAACGGCTACTTACATATCGCTTTTCTGTTCACATACACGCACACAGACCAACCAGGTGGACTAAAATATATGATCCTGAAGACGACCTTGCAATGCATCAGAGTGACCGATTGTAGTGTTCAGTCTCTCCCCTAGCTACAGTCGTTGCTTTGGCAATTAGTTTGCGATGACAAAGTACATTCTCTAATAGATTTATTCGTCTCTCACGTTGTCAAATGAAATTTCATTTTCCCACTTGTCTCAAAATTCGCAAGCAAAGTAAGCTGCTTTAGGGAATTATTTAATGAATCAAATGCACGTATTTGGAATGGATATTGTTCTTTGAAGAATGCATTATTTTCCGAATCAGATGCCAAATTTCAAATTCCTCGAGGTAATGCTTTACTTCTCCGTCAACAGGTTGCATAATCAAAGTTTCAAATTACGAGAACCTGTGGTGACAAATGGATAATGTCAGATGCCGTGTCGTCAGCTGTAGTAATCCGAAATAAGACCGGAAGTTCGCAGTGGACTCAGTGCACAAACGATTAATCGAACCCAGGATTGAGAAGTACCCGATCAAACGGATTACGGTATACTGAACTATAAGGCGAACTGTGATCGGCAGAATCTCCACTTACACGCACCTTGTAGTGCAATCAAGCAAACAACTTTTGAGTTTATGAACAACCGCCAAAAGTTAATCTGTTGCTTTACCATTTTTTAGCCTGCGCTTTTTTCGTGCTTCATGAACGCTAATTCAAATGTGGCACAGAATGCTTTCTCGTCGGAAGCAAATGCGGTATCCAGAATCAGTCTTTCAATTTATCTTTGAGAATTGCCTACGTCACCTAGGCCCTTTTGTCCTTTATATTTTGCTTTCTTTATTAGTGAAATAACTGTACAACATTTTTCAGAAAGGGGGACGCGGCCAAAAGAGGGCTGCCAAGTGGGGAAACTGACCGGCAGTGGGAGGGTTCCAACCGGCGACCTTCTCTTCCAATCGCCACTAACTAATCTGCTTGGCCACCGAGGAGTGTGGGAGTGTACATGAAGTTCCGGAGAAATCTGGTATTCCTCACATTTCCACTGCCACTTGTTCGGAATGCTAACTGACGAAGTTTATTGTAAAAGCGGAAATGCAAACAGACAAACCGCCTATTATATTCCGAATTGCTTTTCTACACTCCTCCAAAACGAATATTCTAACCGAGGTGGTCATTTGAAAATGGTAATGAATAAAAGGCAGTACTCAATAAACCATTACCGCAGTGGTGGTATATTCATATTCTGATTTCGAGTTCTGCTGTTTTCGAGCAGCTTTCGTTATTGGTGACCTGGAACTGTCCGCAGTTGCCTCAAAGAAGTAATTCACAACAGCTGCCTAATAGATAAAGAAATAGTTATGAATGTTGCCGTTATCGTTCAAAAACTAGGGCATTACAACATGTATAGAATTAAAGTCTGTCCTACGAGTAAGCGTATACCGATGGCTAAATTTCTGAATTGCTTGTAGCCGGAGGAGGACAAAGATCCCGCGCATCCAAGACTCTTCTATGTTCCAATGGATAATGTAGGGTTTAGGAATACCAAGCTTAGTATATCTGAAAAAGGAACCAGTGTTTCAAATAGCCACAACGTGAAAGGTTAAGGTTCATGAAATTCCTTGTCTGTCGTCACGTGTTATCTGTGCAGATTTCTAATAATGCGCTTTAATTTTATATGCACAGTCCGCATAAACTGATCAGCGAACCAATTCTGTGTCCTGTTCAATATTCCCTCAATTTCCAGCGGTATTTCATTCAAATCTCGTCTGTTACAATTCAGTGGCGTGCAATGCAAACGTTTCGATGATGTTTGTTTTCTACTAAGGGGTAATGTTTCGTACGTAAGAATAGGGGCGGTCGAGGCAGATGGGTTTGAGTCCAGTAGGCTTCATCGTGTATGTGGTAATCTCACTTAGTTTTCAGTCTATTGAAGTACCTCTGATGTCGCGAGATATCCCGATATCCTTAAATTCAGAGTTGTACAACGCACAGGTTTGTTCTGTTCGTCCTTAGAGGCCTCGTCATTGTGAGCAAATAACATGAATATTTGGGATATATGGGCGGGGACCTCTTCAGACCATCGTCCGATTACGTTTGCAAAGCTATATCCGCAACACTGATGTTTGGCCTAGTGTCCTCAACAATGCATGAACTTTCAATAGGTTCGTGCATAAGGGATGTTCACATATCTACTTCCTCGGTGAAGATCAGTATACGAAGCAACTGGTGAAAGGTATGATAAGCTTGACTAATAAACTCATGCGGTAGACTTCCGAATCAAGAATTAGTAGATCAAGTCAATTGGCCATTGGAAGCATAAAACTGCGTTATCTAAGCAAGAGTGATAACCCTTTACTCGCGGGTACACGAGCGGTTGATCGAGTACACTCATCCTGACAAAGTCGGGTGACACGGACAACAGTGCGACAAGGACCAAGAGTGTTCGGGAAAAAATAACAAAGCCCACCGCATCCTCTACACTAGCATATGGTTACGTTCCTCAGCCAGTAGATTATTGACCTCTGAATTTCCCTCATTTACGCAAATTCCTACTTTCTGTTTTCCGTTTGTTTTTAACCTTTTTTCGCTCATTTTTTTGTTTTAGGCGGAGCACCAAGGCAGAGGCTAGGTAAGAAACATACCAGTGCTAGGATTGTGGTTGTTATTACAGTGTAGGCAAGTGAATCCGACCACAGGACAGCCGCGTTTTCCGAAAAAATCTAATTCTATGTAATACCGTTTCAATCCAGAATTTGAGGAGCCTCCCTGTGTGCTTGTCTGAAACTGCATATTGAACTCGGGGACTGCACATCTAACCAAGAATAATCATTATTGTGATCTCTAGAGACATTACTTTTATTGAAGTTGGATGCCTTGTTTAAGTTCACACATAATTCGTTGGAACCAATTCACTAAGAGCTAGTAGTTGTGGAACGCCTAGAAACCACACATTAACTGTGCGTTCAACACCGTCAGTCACAATAATTGTCAACGTGAAAAAATGTAATGCATTAATCGAACAGGATAAGTGGAAAGTACTAACCTTGTTGGATAAGTCAAGCAGATCCTATTAAACACTGGTGGGACGTAGGACTTACTGATCAAGTTTTTTGTGCTCTCGCTCTTTTATTCACGCTTCATCGATATTTTTTATAAACTTTTCCTAGTAATGTATCAGAACTTGCCTAGAGAGGAAGATCGAAACCACCTACATCTATCGGAGATGATCGGGAGTGATCAAGTGAATTAGGTGGTCTTCGCCTGGACGATGTTCATTTCAAATCTTGCGAATGCCAACCATTTTTGTCGACAGAGGACACTGATAGGTGAGGAACGGATCTGAGGTTATCGGCTTTCCCATTTAGTGCAATGGACCTTTGAACGCTATTTGTTAACACGCTTTCAATAGCATAAATATCTCAAAAGTTCAATAAAAATCAGTGTGTTGTATTTTGAAACTCCGGCGACTAAATTAATCAGTTTATTATTATCATCATATATGAAACCATAAGCTGGGTGTCCAACCGGTGAACGGACCAAATAATTATTAACTCCCTCCTTGGATTTGAGGGGAGAGGTAACCGGTCTGTACATTGGACGGCAAGATATGATGTTCGCAAAATCAACGGGGCCATGTAGCCCAACCGATGACCTGAATATTTCAGTAAGTAACGCGCATTCTTATTCCCTGGCTAATGTATGACATAGTGTTCAGTCAGCAACTCACAGTACTTATGTGTTTCCCACTGACATTTTCCGGCGTCAGCTCAGTTCGGTTTTTACCCTGAACCAGTGTTCTGACTTTGGTTGTTACCTTGCAGCCCCAACAACTCAAAAGGACACAAAGGAATTAGGAATGATGGAAGAGCAACTGCAAAATGATAAGTTGGACAATTACCAGGAAGAGGGACAATTTCGAACGAAAGAATACCGCGGACCTCAAGCCATAAGAAGGCTCGAACGGCATTCCTCGCCATACTCCAGTGGGTCAGTACCAAATAAAAGGTTGCACAAGCGACCTGGTCACCTAAACGATGGTTCACGGATCAGTGTTGTTGATGCATCTCTCTACCAAGTGGCCTGATTTCAGGTCTGCTCTAGATCACTCATTCCTCCCCTATCCGTCTTTCACATTTCTCTGATAGCAAATGCGGCGCTAGTGCTTCCGATGGTTTATTTTGTCCATAAAATACAAACTGCATGTCATTCTGGATTCGGCAAGTGAAGGGTGGGTTGATGTACATCGATCTAGGTGTGAAATGGTCGGTTCTCGCTTCTTGCGGAATTCACATGTTTGTGCACCCTGCGATTTGGTCGAGAATTGCCATTTATGCCGGTAGTTCGCTGGCCTCAGTCAACAGGGGACTAGTTTCTCTCACCTCCGCCACCCCTACGCCCTCAAGCCAGGTCACTTTTCACGAAAATCAGTCAAAAGCACCAGCTACTTCAAACGGAAAGAAAACAGTAACAATAACGAGACCAAAATCCTTTTCCGTCACAAGTGACTTCACCCGTCTTGAGACAACGATCAGACATTTGCAAAACATTGAGAACCGTCCAACAGTCGTTGATACAAAGTAATTGTTCTGCAATCGCTGCTGGTTTGCGTCAAAAGACCTTGTCATTCTCCCAAATGCATACTGTTTTTCCAGTAAAATCATTTCAAACTGACTAATTCCGAACCATCCAATCCGGCGTAGTGATTCAGAGTCCGCAATTCAGTGTTCCTGAAAACTCGGCGCATTTCGTTGTTTTAGTGGTCAGAGCTACATGCTGCTAACAATTTGACAGATTCTTCGGAATCCAAGAAATTACATCCTGATTGTGGTGTGCTAGCCATGGGAACTAAGTAACTCAGTTTGCATCTTGTTAGAAGTGTGCCAAAACTGTACCATTTGTTTTACGAGGGAAGGAAATTGGAGTACATCAGACAAAGGAGATATATAGTCAGTATGTTGGATTCACACCTCTGCATCTACCCGACATGCTATTACGAAAAATAGGGCAACCAATTCGAACAATTATTGGGATCGACTCGGAAGTTAACCGTTTATTGCCACGAATATCGACGAAACACGTGGGTGCACTTAAAATCCTCCAGGACCAGCAAGAGACAATTTATGGATAATCAGAGCGGCCATAACACTGGTCCAAACAAGAAGATACTTATTATTGTGAATGATATAATATTAATAACACAGCGTTGTTGGTAGATGTAATGCGCCAACGTTTCGACTACCTCAGTCATTTGATTGTAAAACTTGCCTTGAGAAAGACTACCCACGGTGGTCGAAACGTTGGCGCATTACATCTACCAACAACGCTGTGTTATTAATATTATATCATTCACAATAAAAAAACCAATACATGGCGCATCGATTTTTCGATACACTCCTTACGTCGTTTGGTCAAGAAGATACTTATATTCTTCGAGGAAGCAAATGAAAAAACTTAATTTCCTTTTATGTTGGGGACTTTAATTAAAGGCTGTAGCACTTTTTCAGTTTATCAACGCATTACATGGATTATGGCGTTTGGAGGATGTCTTAATGAACGAAATTTCGATATGCAACAGTACACCCATTTACGCACTAGCCACTCAAGCTCTGAGGCTACCAGCAATGCTCCGATCGGTAACATTCCACTTCCTGGGCAGATGCCCTATCACTGAGCCCGCGTGGACACGGTAGCCAACAAATTACGACAGGCGGAAATTCACTGATTCGCTACCGAAAGGAACTTTGAATTCTAAGATGTATCTTAGAATTACTTATCAGAAAAGTAATTCTATCATTCCCTCCCCTGCCTCTTGCGCTCTCACCGACACTAAACATCTACTGGTTCGACAATGAATTATCTATCCGATAATCAGCAACAACGTAGAACAGTATCGTTAATAAAGACTACACGTGCTAAGTCAATGAGTTTATTACATCCGCGATTTAGAAGTGCTCGTAGGAATGGCACATACTGGAAAGTTTTAAAAACAAACTGCGTAGCCAAATTTTAGAGCAAGTCAGGCATTGTTTTGAAATGAAAGGCACCAGAGCCATTCACCAACAAATTTATGCTCAAGTTCATTATCAGTCCTTTCATATATTGGTTTCCTGTTTTAATTATGCACTATACTAATCTGTTCAGTCGCCCACGGAAGAAGCAGAAACGAAATACCGCCCCTTCTCGTCACTCAGTCTGTTTACCAATGATGATAATCAAGGATGATAAAAACGCCGATTGCGGATTGATGGGGAGAATTTGGCAGCATTCAGCCCTTTTGTTTCATCCTAGATATTCAGAATTATTATGACTAAATTGCAAGTTGCTTTTCTCATGTGGGACATTCATTATTCGGCTGACGACTACATAGTTCGGAATTAGACAACTTCCAGATAAGCATAAACATTTCACTCCTATCACTAACATAGAACTTAGTTTTTCACCCCTCCTTTTTTCTACGTTGTTCTTTTGAGGATGTGTGCCTTCCTTTCGTGCACCTTGGTAGTCATTGTGGAAGGAAGGACTAAAACCGCGTGATGGAAAGTCCATTAGACGGTCCTTAGTGGACCGCGATCAGACGATGTTGCAAGGTCTGCTTGGGTTAGGTAGAGAAGTACTGGGTGAACTGGAGCGTGGGGATGACCACACAACAGTGTCCGATTGATTCACGGTCCTACCCTACTCTTCAAGCTTTCAAGCACAAACAATGAAGCGATCTTTCCGATCTAACTGGAATTAGGTGTTTTGGCACCGATGTTAGCCGCTTGCAATCGTTACACTAACTAAAGTGAGCGGAGAAGAGAACAAACATCAGCTCCACTGTGAACGAGAAAGCGAACGAAACTGTTGCAGTCTCATAGGTGATATAGGGACATGTTTCAGTGTCATGGTAGTTGTTAACAAATGATTTACTTAAATCCCCTCTGCAACGTATTGCATTTTTGTATCAATAGATGATTCGGAACACAAGATCCTGGTTGTGAAAATGAGCACCAGTGAGAGATAGGAAAAATTACGAAATAAAGTCGTGAAATGGAAGTAGCCGTTGTTAGCTGATCATTGCAACAGTTATTGTTGGCATTTTTTGTTGTACTAAACCAAACACGAAAAGAGGAGTGGAAACAATGTCATTAATGTCAATGCTATTTGGGAAAATCACTTCCATTTGAATCAAAAACGGAATACTCTGTTAAACCATCGTTATTCCTTGAGTCATTGAAGCTTTGCATTTTAACAAGCACTGGTATACATGCCGTACTAGCATATTTGATTTTTTTAATACAAAACCTCATTGATTTCTTAGGCGGCAATTAATCGTTCAGCCTAATCAAATGAACGTGAGTGTTACAAAATGGGACTCAGATTCTTGGTCTGATGGATTGCTTCTCTAAAAAGCAGGGGGAATCTGGCATTTTCATCGATCCTGGGAAAGATAAACATTTATTATATTCGATTCCAGCCATGCTTTCATAGTCGTTCGAGCTAGGAAATCTCTTTGTTAGCATCCGTTAGTGCCGAGGTCACTCCATTTACGAGACCATGAATGGTTTTGGTGAAAGTAGCCCAGTCTAATTCGCGCACACATTCAAGGCTGAATTGGGATTATCTCGTAAGACCTATCCAAAAGTGAAAGCACCACTTTTTCAGATCCAGATGTGACTTGGTTAATAGAACACGATAACGTAACTCTAACTGGGTCGCAGATTTCACTGCCCAGTTTGTGAGCCATGTACTCACGGGTAGTGTGCGTGCACATTCATGTCCCTTAAGATAGATTGCATTGTCGTTCTTGTTTGCTCGCAAACAATTTCGTCTACTTCGGCCCACTCTCTATATTTGTGTACACTAATGTGAATGCCTATTGGTTGCCATCGGGACTAGTGCAAAGGAGAAGAACGACGCGAAGGAGAAAAGTGGGAGGGTTTCAATATACTTGTTGACTCCTCTAATTTCACCGTCGGTTGCCCACTATAATCGATGGCTTCTCTGTGATCATAGCACCACCCAGCTGATCCATCGAAGCAGCGGGTTTTGAATTAGTGGGCCAGTCCTTCAGTCTTTATTTAGAGGTAGCAGACCCGAACGGAGTGTTGGATAATTATTGTGAACCGGTTCGCGATTTTGTGTTGTTCATGCATGTCGATCAGTCGTTTTATTGAATAAACATAAACTTCAAGCCTGGTCCTTCTGAGTAACGTGAAAACCTGTACCCTCAACCAAAATGACCAACTGAAAGAATAATCGAGTGGAATAACAAAGTAGTACTTCTTATTGATCACGGCTATTGGGGAAATCTGCTTCGTTAGAGTTTGAAGAATAAACTCAGTGATTCATATTCATATAGATGCAATGAAACAAACGACTGCAAACGGGAAAGCAGAAAGGGAAAGGGATAATGGGGCTACAGTATCCTCACATCGCATGATATCACTTTATCTACAGACCGAACGTAGGACGTGTACCACAGTCCAGGTTTTAACAGCTTGCTTTAATAAAGATACATCATTTGATAGTGCGTTGGGCAGGATCGATTCAGTGCGAGGTCCGATTGTTTTTGAACGCAGTTAGAGGGATTAGAGAGATCAATCACGATGGCCTGCTTGTATTCACGATCCGATTTCGCAGTGATTAGGATAACCGACCCAAGGCAGTATGCAACTTTAACAAGATGTCTATGTATATGATAGTTTTTATAACCAGATGATAAGATAACTAAAACAACTTTGAGGACCCAATCAGACAAGTAAAATTGCCGAGTCTCACAGGCGGTTAAATGGCTCATTTTCCAGGCCACTTTCAAATAGATTCAAAGCAACTTCTGGGGATGATAGTGGAGTAGTATCGAATCGAATGACCACCGGTTACAGCGAAATGGAAAACAATATACGCTCAGTTGTCTGGTTAGCAAATATAGAATGAGGAGAACTTGGTTCTATTTCCCTAAAGTTTTTTATAGAATAGACCTCCATCAAAAAAGTCGGTCACTTTGTGAGCATTCGTCATCTGCTGCCAATAGAACCGGTGACAAAAAGGCGTCAGTGTCAAGTAGCCAGCGATGTCCAAAATTAAGCAGTACGTATAACCCAGCTCGTAGCATGTTTTATTCGTATTTGTTCAACCCCTTTTGGAGCTTCGTGGATATGCGTCGACGACTAATTCTTGCGAGTCTATGGCATGTTTAGACGAAGCAATAAGTTCAACTACCACGTATGTGGTTCGGTGAATTCTGCAATAGCAATCGAACTGCGAACAATTCACTGTTGTGGATGTCTTGTGCTTTCGAAATTTTACTGTTTATTCGATGAATCATAGGCAAGATGTCTCTTCACTCTTCGGCCTGGCTTTGTATCCTAGCTGGTGGAGTGCGTGCAGTGCATGTGTCCTAAATCCGCCTACATGTGACTTTCACATTATGTTCAATGAACACTTGTCACACTTGACAAATGTAAACTTTGAGTTCCAGAGTTTTTTGGTGGATATCGACTTTCGATCTTTTAATCACACTTATGAGACTTCTATGGTGA
This sequence comes from Fasciolopsis buskii, assembly GCA_008360955.1. Classification (NCBI taxonomy): domain Eukaryota; kingdom Metazoa; phylum Platyhelminthes; class Trematoda; order Plagiorchiida; family Fasciolidae; genus Fasciolopsis; species Fasciolopsis buskii. The sequence continues at coordinate 115,187 of LUCM01000402.1, read as the reverse complement.
GCCGAAGGTCCACGGATAGGAATCATATTTTTTTTACGGAATAAAGATACATACCATCAACCATTTAGCACTACAGGGATATAGAACAATGTATGTAAAATCGTCGTAAAGTTCTAACATTAAATTCTCAAAAATACTGTAGCCAATTTATCCACAGGAATGGTGCACAGTTTGAGAGGGGTCTGTCAACGGAACAAAAAGCAACAACTCAAATTACCGTTAGAATGCGATATTTTCAAGAAACTAGATTGCGACCTTCCATAAGGAAGAAAATCCAGTTTAAAGAGCGAACAAGGTCCCCACAAGTGAATACAATGTCTGGCATAGTCGTGATCAAACACAGCTTAAGAATGATAATGTTGTTCCTATCAGCCCCTTGTGAGGTTGAACTAGATGACATTGACAATAGTGGATTCTAACAGCACTAGGTGGGAAAAATATAAAGAAATCGGGGTATACCACATTAGTTTATCTGTACGGTACCCTCCCCCCCACTCTGCTTGTAACTAGCATACCTTAAGTTAGGCACTGGCCAAGAAAGTTAAAAATCCTGGGTTATGATCGTGGTCTTGGCGACCGTGGCAGCTGATTTTTCGTTTTAGGAATGACACGTGTCAAATTTCTTATTCAGTGAGTCGTATGAAGTTCAGTAACTAAGGCCCCTGGGGCGAATATCTCGAACAACCAACCGGTGACCCGATTTTCCGATTCAGTTCTCTCTTCCCTCTCTTTCCCTAGCCCTTTTTGTCTTCTGGTCACCCGCGATCTATCGGAAAATTGTTTTGCATTTTTCGGCTCTCCGTCCTCGAGGTGGATCACGGAATCCGACTTGTTGGTTTACGCGGTCCAGTGGTTAGCGTAGAACTGAGCTGATGATTCGGTCACATCGTGGGAGTGGCCAACTGAGTTTGTGCAACGCGAAGGTTTAACAACACCTGTGTAGGTCTGTTTATTTGGTATGCGAGGAAAATGAAGTGTGCATTTTGGTTCCAGATAACCATCAGATCAGAACAGAAGTTCAAACTGGACTAAGGAACAGTAGCGCAAGGAGCCAAGTGCCTTCGGGGCGGTAATCAACCATATGTCACACCGAAAACATTCGCTTAAACATGGTCATCTGGTCTAATTCGTGCAATTCAGTTGAGCAAGGATATCACTCCATCGTACCGTGAAATGTCACATCAAATTTAGCGTCACATCCAGTCAGGATGGACCCCATGGCTCAATCCTAATGTTCGGCTTTTGCTTTTTGAATAACTTAGTTATTAACAATGTGACATGTTCAACCATTACCGGGACAAAACATACAATAAAACCTACAATGCCAGCGTGGCAACCGATATAACAAAATTCTGGTTAGTGTTAATCATATCAGTTAGCCAATTTCCTTCGTTGCTTCGGTCAGCAAGTAACTTCACCCAAATCTCACAAAAATTGTCAAACTGCAAAATCTACTGCGCGACGAAATTTGGTGAACACCGTAGATTCCCCCTGGTCAGACACTTACAGGAATCCTATTTCTTACCAATTAGTGGGACGGAGTTTAGTTAAAAAGTATTGTTTTGGAGATGAAACATCATGAGCACTGAGAAATTCTGTTGCAACACATCTTTTAACTCATTAACGCACAGTTGATTGGAACTTCCGTGAAACCAAGTTCTACGATCACTGTAGTTTGAGACCCTGGCACAATTTCTTATTGTCCATGGAAGGCAACAATACAGACAGAATGAAGAATTCAAAAATGTCATTTGCATGATGGTTGTAAGCGTGAGGATGGTGCGAAACGGCCCAGACATCAGATGTCACCAAACCGATAATACTTAAGAAGATTGAATTATCCGTCTTTAAGACCGCAATGTGCCAGTGCGAAAAACCGACTGAATCCGAGATGCAGTCGTGCATCAAAACCAGAAATTGCACTCAGGTTAAACCTTCCAGTTGGATGTTCCGAACAAACCTTCCCTCTCAAAGTTGATGGAGGTCAAATTAAACAAAGCGAGACAAGACAACCTTTTCACGTGCAAATCTTTCAACGTCAGCTGAAACCCATGTAACGTGTTAAATTTATTGGGTAGATAGGCGAGGATAAAACAGGCTATCATTGATATGTATCGTGGAAAAACAAGCTTCCCAGTTAACTAGTCAACCACAGGAACTAGGCTCCGGTTCAGAACACTTTCTCTACGCACTGATGCGGAGAACTGTGGTATTCTATTGGAATGAATTAATTCAGCCTTGGTGTCCTTAGTTCAAGAGTGTAATCTGGCATGTTTTCTTGGTCCACTCATTCATCACGTGGATAGCCACAGCTATGATGCTACCTGATGTGACCGTCCTATCCTCTTCCTTCGTACCCACTTGCACGTGCCAGATTGCTTTTATCTTTTTACTTCCTTTATTAATGAAATCACACTGTAAATCATTTTTCAGAAACGGGGCGCGGCCAACAGAGGGCTGCTAAGTGGGGTAACTGATCGGCGGTGGGACGATTCATACCCGCGAACGTCACGTCCAAACGCTACTACCTTATCCGCTTGGCCACCGCCGGCCAGATTACTCACTGACTGCTCCGTAATCAGACATGTAAGCACTTGGATGTTAGATGAACGGAACTGTTTTCTTATGCGACTAGCCAGAGCGACCTTCAGGTTTAAACAACACCATGCTGTTCGTTTGGCTGTCGTTGGTCTTTGCTTTTTTGGTTTAACACAAGGACTCCATGGCTACGGCTGACTGCATCCCATCGCATATTTGTAGGATACTGTAGAATAACAAGTAGACATTTCCATTTTATTTACATTCGTAAGGTTCTACCTAATTAACTGGTTGTTTAGGGTGAGAACTTTCACTACTACCGTGGGTATCTAAACAACAAAAATTCCACTTTGGTCGGAAACTTTTGTCCTGTGGTGCGTTAAGGGTGCACTCATTCACCATTGGCTGTGCCCTGAACTAAGTCCCAGTTTGTCGGGTGAGGCAAGTTTCCAAACAACAGCATGCAACTATCATAACGCTGTAATGGCCGTGAAATACAGGCATTAATAAAAAGGTACCGGGAAAAAAATCGATGTGGGCTCTAATCCTTCAGCCAGTATTCCGCCGTCTACTCTCATTAGGCGCACAGAGGCTCTAACCAACTGAGTTATCGCGGTCGCAGTAAACAAATGTGAATTAAACGAGTGAACATTCGGCTTCGTTTCGTCCTCATTTCAACGGTTTAAACGACTGGCTTTATTTTAACAACCAATTTCTAGTGAAACAAACAACTACTAGCTGTCGTTCTTAGAACAGGCTGTTGGTTTCTTCAGGTACTGGTTCCGAGCTTAGCGTCCATACCGTGCAACGCATGCTGACGATGTTACCTCGCCCAGTGATTACACTCTTGCGATCTAACCGACAAGCTCAGGCGATCGGAATCTCACGAAAATTGCAAGTGGCAAGCGGAGCCAACATCGTATTCTGAATGTGATTACGTGAATTTTATCAGCCATATTGACTCAAAGAGGACGGAAAAATGGGACTGGTTTGGTGATTGCCGCCACTCACCAGGCATGCGTACTCAATACTTTTCTATCTATCTTCTAATCCATACATATCTGTTTATACATTCCTGTCGCAGTACTGTGAAGTGACCCGGTTGGATTTCATATTGATGTAGTTTTGTTGGGTTTCATCAAACTAGATAAATCGTTGGTCGGGTTTTCGGAGACCCATAAATGCAACTTTTGCGATTAATCAATTTCCCCATTTGATGCTCCTGAGTGCTCTGATAATAAAAAATTCCCCGGCTTTATTAGTGCTAGTAGCAGCAGATTAAGTGTTTCATAAACATATTTAATGGATTTTTCACTGTTGTTGCGATTCCTATCTGTACAGCGTTTTCGTCATTTCTTAATAGTGGGCTGAAAATTGATCTTACATGATGATTAGTTTCGTGATTGTTTCATTTCAAAACGTACCCATCTTTCTCCATTTTTCCTAACTAGTCTATCTTTAAACCTAGTGTAAGCCAGGTTTTTTACTGGACTGTTCATTTAGTTTACCAATCTGAACTCTCGCATTCATCCCTCTGGCAGTCTTCTAGGAATAGGGTCAGTGGTGAAGAGATATTCGCACGCGACAGACCCTGACGGAGTGTTACGCGATTGGTAATCCGGGTTGACCAATCAGTAGCCCTAGAGGTGATGCGATGCGAACGCGTGTACTTTCACATGCACACATGCACGCACAAGCGCCCTGCCAACAGTATTCAACTATTTGAAGTCCTTCAGTGCGTCTGTGTGAAACTCGAGAAGGGTCAGGGTTTAATCATGTGGTGCGGTAGCGCCGCCTAGGACGACAGTGGATAGACCTATAAACCCATGTCTAATTTATTGACCAGCATGCACACAGCAGTTTCAAGCCGACTGCGAGCGATCAGAAAGGGGAAAGGGACTACCGGATGACAGGAGAAGCACTGAGGCTGTGGCTGGGCGACGAATAGGCTATAAGAATGAAGACGGGTGGAGGACAGATGGCTAGACGAGGTGTCAACATCGAATTCAGTGGTTCATCCACGAATGACATTTAGCGCACTAGGGTTGTGGTAATTGTACATTTCAAGCGCCTCAAGAGACGAAAATAGCACCGGGCGTTCCTACAGTAGTTCCCACCCCAAATGGCGAATAACATTGCACCAACTCCACCCAAAGGACAAATCGCGACACAGCGAGGCATCAGTCTTCCTGATCACCAGGACTACACTTTCCTATCTACTTTGTTTCATGGCTGATGGTAGACTTCTTAACAGACGAAATAACTACGATCGAAAAGAACATCGAATAAATTTGTGTGCATGTATGTGTGAGAGAGAGAAGTTGGTTACGTCCATAAGTGTGCTCATGTGTAATCACGAGCCACAAAGCTATCCACACTTGTTGTTGGAAGCAGTCTGTTCGATTTTTGGTCGTTTGCCGTCGGAAAATTAGGTGGTATTTGGAACTGAAAAAAGTGTGAAATTACCCTCCGCATACTCGCACTAACACGCAAGTTGACTTGGCCTAAGACCACTTGGTCCTCATTCTCTGAGTAAGAAGACAAACAAATGAAACGCAAGCACTCTCGTGTACATGTGACTAGGTACTACTGTGAATGTTTGTGCATGCTTGTGTGTATGGTTTTGTACGCACAAACGGTATTCGGCGCGGACACAGAATTACACGCACACGTACACACACACATAGCCACATGCGCGCGTGCACGGGGCACTCTACCCTTTCTTTTCTCCGTCGCTTGCTGATCAACTTGCCCAAACAGAAAACTAAAACATACGTCTTGAATTACCAGGTCGTCTTTGCTCTCTCATGGCGCAGCCTCCAAGTGGATTGTATTTCAACCACGTCGCATCATACGGAGCCAATCTGCCGATGCAAGAGGCCACCACCTCTTTGACAAGTCACACTGGGACGTCATCATTACTCTTTGGAAGTACGATCGAACGCGCACGAAACTTGACCGCAGACTCGTCACTGATCGGTACCTCTTTAGTTAGCGTACAAAGTACTCCATCACCACGAACACCACCACTTCCTGTGCCACCATTTCAAAATCAACATCAGCCTTTTTCACTGCCATCGGTATTTGGCACTTCATCTGCCCAAAGTTGGTTCGAATCTCATCATGTTTCCACCATTACGGAAAACGCCACAGCTGCTACACTCAACTGTACCCCGATACCTGAACGAGCATCGGTTATGCCACAAGACGGTAGAAAACAATATATTACTTCCGACACGCTCGTTTCCACAAACCCCGGGCTACCGTACCCCACGAATTCTAACGATCTCAATCAATCCATCCATTTATCAGAGACCTATGCGAATACTAGTCCTGGAGAACCAAGTATCCTAACCGAATGGTGTTTCAACGATTCACAAATAGCCTGTGTATGCGAAGTATTACAACAGAGGGAAGATGTGGACAGAATGGAAAACTTTTTGCAGTCACTCCCCAAGGAAGACTCTGTTCAGATGCTCGAAAGTGTTCTGGTCGCTCGAGCTGCAGTCGCTTTTTATCGTGGTCAGTTTGAGGACATGTATGCCCTGTTAGAAACACATTCTTTTTCTCCGGAATATCATGCTCGGCTGCAATCACTATGGCTACGTGCTCATTACGCTGAAGAAGAACGTGCGAAAGGCCGACCTCTAGGTGCGGTAGCAAAGTATCGCATTCGTCGGAAGTACCCGCTGCCCCGCACAATTTGGGACGGCGAGGAGACTAGTTACTGTTTTAAAGAAAAATCCCGGACACTGTTACGGGAATGGTACACACATAATCCGTATCCGTCTCCCCGCGACAAACGGGAATTGGCTGAAGCAACCGGTTTGACCACCACTCAAGTGTCGAATTGGTTCAAAAACAGACGACAACGAGATAGAGCCACAGATTCATCACGAAGTGTAGTTGGTTACTGTTTGGGAAATGAGGACCACATCAGCAAGTGAGTGATTAACGGCATCTTTTGATGAAGGCCTTTAAGTTGTACTGCAATTTTTCGGAATTCTTTTATTTTTCATGATACCAATAGAATTCATATTCAGGCTTATTTGCGTACTGAAGAGTAGACAGGAGAGATTTTAGGCGGATACTGTAAAAAATTTTCCCCATTGTACGAGACTGACAACCTGAAGGGTTATGGCATCATCAAATTTGGCTTTCTTGACAATATGCAATAAACCCAACAGTAAATGTGCGAATTTTATCATGAAACGATTACCCACTTATCACGGAGAAAAAAATTTCCGCGTGCTGTAAGAGTATGCCATCCAAATTAATAAAAGCCATGATTAGTGCATACTGATCATATCCTTACTGACCAATTAACCACTCTATGCAGATAATTAGTTTCTAGACTATCCACAATAAATTATTTATCTTAGGAAACATTTAGAATGATCCTGTCCAAGACCATGCCAATGGCGACAAAAGGTGATCACTTTATCACGCAGAACTGAGATCCACTGACCCAAAAAAGAACCACACAAGATAGCATAGTGGCAAAGTTGTTCGATTGATTCGTTTTTCTTCCGGATCTGGTCCCACCTGGGGTTTAGACGAGCTACAGTATAGGCGATTTTTAACGACACAAATTGAACACTTGCACCGTGTTTCCATGATAAGTTTGAGATTCATTCGGTAAGACTGTGGAAGGACAGCGCTATTGAGGTCGACTGCTTGTGGTGTTTGATCATCCATTACGTCGCATGATGGGACACTACTTTATAACTATGGTGAACTGAGCACAAAACAGAGTAAATTTTGTTAGCTTATTGTCAGTCTATGGTGACAAATAACTACCGTGTCCGTCTAGAAATGGGATCTGAATTAGTAATTTGGTTCTACAGTCTACCGGTTGGTTTATTCTTCTTACCCCGTCATTCAGATCCATGATTCCCTACATCTTTAACAGTGGCACAAAATACTGCGGAATAAAACGACAAATCATAATGGAATAATCAATAATTATAAACGGCACTTACTTAATCTCATTTTCTCGAGTGCCAATGGCGTATTATTAGAACTGTCACGGAAATCATTTTGCAATTGTATTTTCGTAGTTATCCGAGGAATAAGGGACTTAGTTTGTCGGAATGGCTTAAATTGGCCCATGAGTAGTTTGTGCTTCACATACAATAATAATATAGGGGCATTGTAATAGTTATTATTAATAATACTATGACTATTTCTATTATTATTATTATGTGCAATATCACCAACTGTTATATAGGTGGAAAATGTTTTAACTGCGGTTCCACTATTACTTGAAGATAAGTTTCACGGGAAAGCGGGGATCGAGTAAATCTTGTCTACAACATCAGATTAAACTGATCCACCTCGCAAACAGATGTATATTTGATTGAATACAAATAAATCTCACTGGAATACCTGCGTTGGAATGAGGCGTTTATTGATGATAAACTATTCGATGCAACTGTACTATCGTGAATTGTACTGACTGAAATTTAAGAAAAGCTAAACGAAGTCTGATATCCACAACCAATAATAATAATAACAAAAATAATACGTGATATCGTCAGTATAGTTCCTCTCCTTAGCACCTCAATTCGAATAGCTTGAAGTTGACAATTTTCCGCGGGAAAGTATCTTCGTATTGGGGGATTTATCATTTGACAACACAGCATTAATTAATTGATGTATTACAGTTCTAAAACTTGCAGGACGCGTGAGTGTGGCGAAAAAGTCGTGCCCATTGCCTTTGGAGCCAACTAGAGACGAATAGGGGGGGGGGGACAGGGGAGGGACCGAACACTGTAATTCAGAAACTGGGGATCCTTTAGAACCACGCACGTTTTCACTAGTTCAGGTGCATTGATCGGCCGAGCAACAGCAAATTACATCAATCGCCACATTGACCGGTCGAACTGTGATTGGAACCTCTAACATTACTCAGTGACAAATGTTTAATCCACTTGTCCATCGCCACCGCAGGCGAGTACACAACTGAATAGCTAATGTTGTGTAGATGATACTTCAATGACAGGCACAAATTCAATTGGTTCCTATTGCTTTACTGCAGGGAATTCCACCGTTTGGCAGCCTTCGATCGTCGTATAGTAGTCATGATCCAAGTTGGAATAAATACACACCTTAGGACAGCTTAGGCAGCAAACATGCAAGCCGCTTATTAATTGTGTCCCACTTACGTGGATTCACATTCAACAGTGAATTTAGATAATATACGTAATTTCAACCGGGAAATGTATTTATTTTAATCCAATTGGTGGATGCCAAAAGCCGCCCGAGGTTACTCGAATATGAATAAAGGCTTCTAAATAGTGGGAACCCTGAAGTTGCCTGGGTTCCTGGGCAGTAGACTGAAAACTGTTACAGTTAAAACAGAATCCTGAAGAAATTGCGAAAAATGTTTAAGGATTTTTGATCTTCGCGAGTGGCACAATGTTACTGGACAAGAAAAATTCAATTGGATATTTTTACCCCCGAAAGGATATTTACCATTACTAATGGCAACCGGTTGCTCATGTCATTTGAAAATTATCAAAGGAGTGAAGCTGCCAAAATTGAACCTAGACACGGTTGACAACCAAGCTCTAGGATGGCCTGTGTCAAGTATTGCATAAAATAATTATATCGACTACCCGCCAACAAGTGCCGCCTTATGGCGTCCGTACACGGTACACTTGTAATATGAGGTTTGACTGTAATACTAACGTGTAAATCAACTCGCGAGGACCCAAATGAATTCTTGGTAGCACTTTTACATTCGGTTTTTTCGATACGTTAGTTTGAAATCTTGAAAGTGGTAATGCATTAGAAAGATTTGCAAGATCATTATGATGGTAGGTCTTTTATAAGCAACAAACTTTTGTGAACCTGTTGTTTACGATTTGATTGACACCCACAACTGAGCAATGTTGCTGAATCTTTTCTACCGGGCAAAATAATTTAGTAGATGTAGATTTGAGAGATTACGCAGACTTCACGGGGCCACGAATCTAGGTTTTCAACGTCACCTAGATTAATGGTAACACGAGTACCGCGTATACCTTAACGCCTCCGCTAGGATGCCGAATTGAATGTTGCTCGGACGTCAGGTGACTAGGTAATATGGGCGCGCTTTCAATGACGTTCGAAGAAAATGTGCCACTTACATTTAGCTTGACTTCGTAACTCAGGTTGTAGGACGCGTTACTAAAGCATGGGTCGCGTCCACCCACGGATTCAAAAGTAGCCGGGATCAACGATTACCCATCTTTGGAACTTCCAGTATTCGCCAGATCTTCCGACTTTTATTGCACACGCAAGTAGCATTGGAATATTGGTTTACCGTTTTATAAAGCGAAATAGTATAAAGTCATCTACCATATGATGTTTCTTGCGTTATTCTTTTGAAATGGCAGTTGGACTGAGGGTACTTGGAAGACCTATTCGATACAGACCTCGGGAGCAGATTTTAAATTCCGCGTACAAAAGCTCGTTTTCAACGACGGGAATAACAACAACAGTACAACTACATATAGTGCAGTCGAAGAACCACAATCTCAGTTTGAAAGCGTCAGAAATGTTTCGCCTATGGAGTACTGCGCGAGGCTAGGATGATACACCGCCGACACAAATGCGTGGGTTTACGTCCACGCACATGTTCGAATCCCTCCAAGGTTGGAGACTTTTCACAGTTGAATCAGTTCTACATTTGTCAAAATCTCCCAACCAAACTGTCTTACCAATCGTGCGCGTGAGTTCTAGGTAGTGGGCGCTGGTCAATTCATGAAGAAATCCTTATCCGACAGTTGAACTGCCGAAAATACACGGTGGTGGATGCAATGTACTTGCCGAATTTGGGCGCGTTACCAATGGTCCTTAAGTGAAATGTCCACACGCCGTTGGACATGACCTTGTAGATCATCGGGCAGAGCACATGCGTGGTTTGTGGCCATGCCAGGGTGTGAACCCTACGGATATCGAAAATTTCTCACTGTTGGGTCGCTTACCTGTTTGCGAAAGAATTTTGTACGGATTGGGCGAACAGTCTGAAATTGTTATCACGGTGGAAAATTGTGCACCTTAAATTTGCAGCATTCTTGTCCGAACCAGTCCGCGTAGCTTAGCGTTTTTCTTGCAATAATCTGACTGAAAAGATATTTTATTTATTTGGAAATGAAGTCAATATTGATGGTGAAGGGTGGATTATTCTATTTCATCGTTACCTTCTACTCTGAGTTATTTTCACATGACACTGAGTTAGTCCTTGCGATTTTCCCAATAAATCATGTAAATTCATTTCAAGCGTCCACCGGGTGATTTCGCTTGTGAATAGAAGCTACTGTCTGTTGGGGTCACTTGTGTCATGCTGCTAACCGGTAACGCGATCCAAATAACCCTTTTGGAGGTCACGATTTTCACCAGGCAATAAGATGCTAAGTTGCCAGTTTAAGTAAATCCATGACGGAAATTGCTGCCTAACCAACTAATATGTCAGGTCCACGTGCCCCATTAAAGCAGGCTGAAATTCCGTTTTGTTATTTGGTTTTCAAATAAAAGTGCATTGGTAGTTAATAAATATTTAGTAGAAAAGAATAGATTAAACCTTTTATAAAAAGTGAGATGTTTTGCGTCTCTTATAAAACCTAGCTAAGCGTTCATGTGAGCTCAAAATGTCCACAAACCAGAAAGTGATAGTTAACTAGCTTTGTCCAATTAGATTTCCTGTTTGACCATTCAATTTGCTGCCAATTCGACCGATCGATTAAAATAGATGGCAATGATATTAATTTTCCTATCATTGATGTTCACCGAAAACATTTTTAAGGCATTTTCAAGAATTCAACATCTAGGTGTACCATAGGTGGTAAAATAGCTTACACAAACAAAGAGAAGTCGAACCGTTATCCGTGTGTCAAATGTTGCTGCATTGGCCTTCCAAGTTAGACAACTTGAAGATAAGAACAGAGGTTGAAGAGAACTACTTAATTGAACAACTGACCCCAGGTCTTTGCGCTTTTCTCACTTGCAAATGACAGCGTTTTTCATAAAACTTATCCAATAAAATCTTCCCACTCTCCCCTTAGGAAAGCCTCTGAGGGGCAATTAGGTAAACGGCTAGAACTAGGTATATCACACAACTAGTTGCAATGCCTTTTGCGTATTTCAAAGAAGACGAAACGTGCCCCACGTTTCCAACGGACTTTTATGTCACTTGTAGAGACAGTTGTTATGTTCATAGTAAGGAGCTCAATTTTAACGTATATAAACATAGATTTAATACATGTAATTGTATAATTGTTTATTTCTTACCCGTACCAGCTGAACGTTGGGGCACTACTGTGTCCGTAACAGCAGTTAAGTGGACCAGTCTATCACGAGCGTTTAGTTGTGGTAATAGCCTCCCCAGGCTCATCTACGTTAACTGCTACATCATCCTTTCGACGACGTAGTTGCATGGTATGTTGACTGATGAGAACATAGAGCACGGAATTTCTTGCATAACGAGCCACTGCGGGGTGGTTACATTCAATAAAGAGCTTCGCCGCTAGGAACTCAAAAGTACTTTCGACTTTCGAATTTCTGGGTATTTTTTACTCGGGAACAGGTTAATTTTGGTTGATTCATCAAATCAGCGGGAACTTAGAATATTTTGCTAGGGTAAACATAAAGACTGTCAGTTAGCCAAGCAGCTATCTTGTTTTGATCTAATATCATGTCCTATGGATGGTAATTGTACGCATAACAAAGTATGACTGCTGTCGGGCCCAATTTCAAGAGAGAGTGCGACCTTATATTCAACAGTAGGGCCATCCGTGTTATCTTCATGGTAGTTCGAGGTGAGATATTTGCGGCTGACGAAACTCGGCTGAAAGCTCTCGAGGAAAGACTAAGAACTGATTATCCCATTAGGATTTCGGGTGATCTCTTCTTTTTCGAATTCCTGATAAATCGACGAAGATCGGTAATTTCTCAATATACCAGCGCCACTATACGTACCGTTAGTTCCAGTAGGGCATTGCATTACTTCAAAACAATAAAACCATTAATTGTCTAAACTGGTCCTTATGCAAACCCAGCCAAAATAGTTGGAGTTTACTGATGGGCGAACCGAACTAAAATTAAGTTCCGGTATTCTAACCCAGGAACTCGAAGTCAGACAGACCGAAAATCTTGATCAAGGTGTGCTTGAGTGATGCCCTTCTGTTTAGAATGATGAACATAATCGTCACACGTGGTCAATAAGTGATTATTTTATCGTACGACGGTAGGGGCTGCGCTGTAACATTTCGCACACAATCCGGAACAAAATCGATTAAACCCAAGCAAAATTCGAGTGTGTAATCAATCCCAATACAGTTTGGAAAAGATACAGAAACATTAAGCTTTCGGATCTCGCCCTTCTGGATTCTGAGGGAATAGCAAAAAGCGAGGCCAGGGCAGGCTTTTTCAACGTACTTAATTTGGACTCCAAAAATCTTGGTAGCTTGGCTCAAAAGGAAACATTTGCTCTGGAATTCAGTGAACCGTTAATCGAACTAAACACTATACAGTACAGACAGTTTCATTACCATCACTTACTCTTAATTATTTCACGTCAGTTTCTTAGAATTTCAAGACAACTAAGAAAGATGACTCATATAAAATGCAATTCCATTTACTTAGGTTTCTAACGAAACCTATACCACCAACCTTGTTCGTGAATTAAAAACATCCTGTAAGCCTCTAGTCTAGGTTAGGTCCCAGTGGTGCTTCGCGCTATTCTATCTCCTCAAAAATAAGTTTCCTTGTGAATCACTTGGTCACAGGTATTGCGTTTTGCGATTACGTGAAGTAGACGCCATACCCATCTATCTACCTGCTAATGAGACTGTAAGCTGAAGATTCCTTCAGAGTGCAATTGTTGCGTGATCGAAGATGGTGAACCCCTACCTTCTTGAATAGTAAGGCTAGTGAGGAAATCTCACAATCTCACCTGGTATTCGGCTGCTGATTTCTCTTTTTCTACTCATTGTGGTTGCAGGCATCTCTCAGAAGTAATCGTCACCGGTTTAATTAGTGTTTAGGAAATTCTTGTGTGGGATATCGGTTCCTAATGCTATGCAACCGAATTTGGTTTCGGCAGTTAACATGCTATCTCAGGATTTCCAGCTGTCAAGGCCATACTCGGAACTGGGATACCTGACCGATGAGCCCAGGTGAAAACTTGATGACCTGTGGCCGGAGACAAAACAAAACCCAATTTGCAATACTTTCCGGTTTTTAGTAAAATCTTGTGGTAGTACTCGACAACAGATATTGCCACCTTTGGTCGATAGGACTAGGGCCAAGTAGAACGAACTGTGTTAGTGTGTCATTTTTTCCATCCTTCCGTCCACCCAACTTGGGCAGTAAGGACGATTGCTAACGATTACTCGTCAGTCTGAAATAGTCCTGCAAAGAAGCTTTTTTAGGAATATGGTCTCACCATTCAGTTGTGCTTACTGGTTACGTTACGGAACAGTCCTGGAGACTTTACATCATTTTCCGATAGAATATTCAGTCCCTTACTAATTTACACCGGTAAATGCTCACACCATTTAACTGCCGAAGGGATTTCTCATTTGTGTCATGAAAGGTAGCCATTTCCCTGTGCTTTCTGGAAGTCCTAGGAAATATTCGAAAGAAACAAGCCGAAATTCACTAATTACCATGTGGCATCTGTTAATGCCCAATAAATTCAGGTAACAATGCGGTGCTGAATCCACTTCGCTTTCAATAAACCAAAGAATATATTTGTTATCTGTTCTGTCACACCGTTTACTTCAATTTTTTCCTATCTAATTGCCAAAACCACATTCCGACGAGGTTATTGTGTTTAATTTAGTCATTTGCACGTTCCACGGATAATTTACTTCAGTTTCGCTTGCTTCTTCATTCTGTTTGACCGACCACTTGGGTGCAGGCTATTTGCCTCCCAGTAAATCGACCGGCTGTATTAGTTGACTTAAGTCTCACAAACTGTCCAATGGTCATAAGACGAGCTGCGTATTCCTACAAATTACCAATAAATCTAGGTGCTACTCTCCTACGTACTTCTTTTCACAAGATACAACGTATTTGTCAATAAGACATTCAGAACCATTGGATTGCTGAGTTGATTACCTGTTTCTAAATAGATTAGTTTTTATAGATCTGGACGCTGAAGCAAGCATATCACGCTTGCACGACTGACTGGGGACTACTCATCTATCGCAACTCCTACCTCGTTAGACAACTAGGTTGACAGTCTGCAGCGGTTTTTAATGAGCCAGGCTAATGTTCTTTCAAAGACCTTTCCTTCAGTTGCACCATTAAGCAGTGGATGTTTACTTACTATTAGGAGCTCATGAGCATTTTGATGTGAAGCACTGCAGATCCTATCGTGAAATTTTTCCGGTCAATCTTTTTAGCACTTTCAGTGATCACAATTTCTCATCCTTTTTAATTTCATCGTCAGTCTTGTTGCTTCCTTCATTAATGAAATGGTAAAGTACATCATTTTTCCGGAGGTCGGCAACGGGGTAGCTGAGCGATGACAGGGGTTTGCGAATCCCTCACCCTTCGGGAGATTGTGTGGCCACAGCCAATCATAATGTTGTATGGCCCCTGCAACAAACTACAATTTCACAAAAATGATCCTGCAGTTTGCAGTTGTTTATTTTCAATCGAGTCTTGTCAAGAGACATTCAAAATTGATCGACCTAGAAGCTAAGAAACATTGCATAGGATAATTAAAAATGTTGTCAAACATTTTTATTTGTGGAGCTGATGCCCATTCCCCGAAGTGGTGTCGAAGTTTCCATTGCTGTTGGTCACCGTTTCGACCTCAGCAAACATAGGTAATCTGCTCGTGTTAACTAATGTATTTACCATTATGTCTGTTGAACTGTCCCGTGAAGTACTGGTCTGCTTATTTTCGTTTTGTTGTTAACGCTAAGGTTCTTGTGAGAGGAAGCAATTCATATTGTACGTTGAAAGCATGAAAACGGTGCGGTTTGGGGCATTTTGGTCAAGCTGACTTACCGACCACTCCGAGTGACCTCTTTCAAAGTAGATTTACAAACGATTGCAAACCTCGGTGTCTGAGGTTAAATTACTCCGTTCATAGTGGTTCAGCCTGACTTTAAGTGCTTGCTGGGCCAGGGTGAATCTGAACTACTGGTGACACAGAAAAGGTCACAAAAAATAACTGTCCACTTTTATCATTTTCCTGGACGATTTGCGCAGGAATATGGTTTAACCAATCAAATCATTCGATGCTGTTATTATTCTCATCATTCGTTTATTAAACCTGCGCGACCTTTAACTGTCAATTTCATTTTTAAACAGCCTTCTAAGTGCTGGTTACTTTGATCGATTTCCGGAGCTGCTCAGAAATTCCGTTGTGCGTGAATCTTAACTCCGTTTTTCAGTTTCCCACTAGCACCCTATTACTTGAATAAAGATTCAATGAAGGTCTCATGACGACGGGGATTCTATGCTTACTGAAACGCTCGCGCTTCTCATCATGAATATTCGCATCTTCCCAGTGGGATCAGTTAGCCTCATACTCTGCTCATTCCATCCCCTAGACTATTTGTCATTTTCCGTCACGGTTGTTAGGGCGGAGTTTTAACAGCACTCTAGCTGACCGGGGTGTAAGCTAATGGACCGACCGGTCATGGTTCACATGTTGTGATTTCAGTCAACTATGCCAACCGAACTTTCCAGTCCCGGCAACTGAACCACTACGCGGGTACAGGTGATGATAAACTTTGCGGATTGCAGACGAAATCCAGTGTTGTGCTCGCGTAGAACCAGGTCAGGTGGGGAGGGAATAGGAACGACCATCGAAACAAACGAAAAATGGGTTACGGAATTCCCTATGCGATGACCGGCCAAGTTATTATGAAAGACAAATTGAGTGCAACTCTCAAAATGGACACGAGAGAATGTTGACTTATGTCGGCGTGTGTGACATCGAAAACCTGTTCGTATGGCTGGCTTGTGCAATGTACAAGGTCGAAGGGATGGCACATCACGGTAGCCTTCCAGAGCGCCAACACCAGCCAGGCGAGTGTGACGGATATTTGATCATCCTCGGTCGGGTTGAAGACTAGCTTGGGTGAGAAAGAGCACAACATTTCATGCAACCGGCTGGCTAAGGCGGTGTTAGAGTAGGTTTGGTGAGTGTTGTGTGTGTGTGTGTGTATGTGTGTATGTGTGTGCGTGTGTTTCATGGGCCGGAAACTGACAGTAATTGCATTCACGCACTCACACGCAACCAGTCAGAAGTGTGGTATTTTCTGACCGCTTGGTTGTTTCACTGAAGAGTGAAAATGGTTGCCAATTCACTAGCCTAATGGACTGGTATAGAATTAGGACAAACTAATCGTTCTTTTCTGGCCTAAGTAACAAGTGAAGTCGAATAAGACAAGGGAGCAACACTTAGTTGCTGACTGTAAAATGCTTTCGAAAGAAATGCGTGAAGAACTGTTTACCTTTCGTGTTCCGTGAATTCTACTGAATTCACAGACATTTGGCATTATTCGCTTTCCTTTCAGTTGTCATGACATCTCGGAAAAGTTTAAGTTTGCTCAGGACAGTCGTCAATTATGTGGATCATACCCCGTTCGAAATAGTTTTTCGCGCCTTGTTATTCTTATGGAAGTTCTGTTTAGGTGACAGGAAATCACGGCACATTGAAACGCTTGTATAACTTTCCAATATAAGGATTTCGGTTGAACAATCATCAACGCTTAAAATGTGGATTGTTGCTGAGGCGAGAACTTCGTGTACAGTATTGCTGTTCACTTCGCCTCTGTTAACAACAGGAGCACAAATAATAGTAATTTTGTTCGATTCATTAAGGGGACATATCTGTAAAGCTTAAAATGACACATGAAAGTGGGATAAAAACTGGAAACAGAGGATCTTCATCAACATTGCGCGATCCATGTAACTGACAATATTCTTCATTGAAATTTCGAAGAAGACTGCAGAGAAAAAATACTATTCTATTTTTGATAAGTTATTTGTCGATTAATACATTTATCCGACCACTGAGATGGTTCTTTTGACATTTTGACTTTCATCGCTGTAACTGTCATTCCAATGGTTTGCAGTGGGTGAGAAATTTTTCAGTGGTGCACACAAGCTTGCAGAAGTGGAAAGTCATTTACATCCAGAGTATGCTAACGAAAGGTCTCAATAGTTTATAGGTGTTGGAACATCACATTCTGTTAGCATTGTTAGCACTGCGAACCAGTTGGTTGGAATGTCATGTTTAATCATGTACACTCATTTGCTTGCTCGCCTAATGTCGTGTTCAGCTTCCTATTAGCTTTATTTTCTGTCTGCATTTCGGCCGTGTAGTTGTAGCCATTAAGTTTACTTTTCTTAGGTCACTCTCAAGAGGCTGCTCCAATGATTTTTAGTGAGCATTTAAAGTTGGAGTTCTCAGTTTGGGTACAAGTGTGACGTGAGTGCCTGCCAATGTAGTTCTAATTGTTAGTCCCATGATACAGGCCACGTGATTGTCACGGCTTTCGGTGATAAGTAACTCCTTCGCGGTTGATCAAATTAGTTCAGTAAGCCAGCCCGTGTATTAAAATAACAGTCTTTGCTGAATACTGTAGATAAGTTAGTGCACCGGTACTAAGGGCAATGAATGATTTCAACTATGGTAACTGTTCATCAGTCGACAGTACATTGCTTTGGTCTCACCGATGCCCGCTTACGATCAGTCGGACTAGCATCGAACGGCGGTGGCCAAGCGGATAAGGTACTGGCGATTGGACGTCAAGGTCGTAGGTTCGAATCTTCACGCCACCGGTTAACTTCCCCACTTGGCAGCCCCCTGTTGACCGCAGCTGCTTTCCTGAAAAATGGCGCACACTGTTATTTTATTAATAAAAAGGAAGTAAAAGATAAAATTGATCCAAACGCGGGTTTTCTTATCAGAACCCCTATAGAAATTGGCACTTCTATGAACAAATAAAGTGTGCAACTTACGAGAGCTTGTTTCCTTAACACACGGGTTTTCCGGTAGTGTATATTCGCGAAATTCAAACCTAAGATATCCTGTTCGTGATACTTAGGAAGCGATTTGCTTAGAATCATTAACCGTCGTTAGTAATTGGTTAGAACAATTATCAATCCTAAATTTCATTATTTTGAAAAAAACATAATCGACGAATGTTCATTGCGAAGAGCACACACACGTTCTATCTTTCTTGAGTGATTCTGCATATGGGCGTAACTTCAAATAAAGTAATGAGTAAATTAGTAAAACCTTGCATAGATTTGACTACAGGTAACACTTACGGCAGTCAGTTCAATTTGTAAAAAAAGTTTCTTTTTAAATTTAGCTTGGCTTAGCTGACGTTAGGAAGCAAGCGGTCAGTGTCCAAGTAGGACGGTCAAAATACCACAGGTGATACAATTGCGACAATTAAAATCAAACTATAGGTCAAGCGGTCAACATCGTGGCATTTCAATCTCAATGTTGCAAGTTCGAATCCTCTCACCGCCGGCCAAATTTCCCACGGCTGTTTCTCTGAAAACGATGTACATTACCGCTTCATTAATAAGGTAAATGACAAGAGAGTGACTTACCACTGAAACATTTTTCGAAGATACTTTCAAAGTCGCTGATCTGATCAATTATCATACTCTCCACGATTTTGTTGTGTTCGCTACTTAAGTTCGTCTTGGGAGAAGGTTGTTTCAGTCTTGTTAGATATACTAACCTGGGTGATAAAATTGATTCAATGAACCTATCATTTCTGCCGGTGATCCGACTCACGTATGTACGTCACATGGTAAGTGCACGACAGTTCCATTGAGTTTTACATTGGAAAATTCTTCTAGATTTCTTCCCGTGAGCAAAGCATTGCTATATCATTAGTTAGAAACGGACATGTTTAGATTCAGGTCTCCATTGTAATCGAGGGAGGCAGAGGTAAAATATAAGCATTTTTCTGTTGGGTTTTCAGTACACACTATTTTTGTTTAGCACTTTCGTACATCTCTTCCTTCGCTTTGTTATCCATTGCCCGATAAATGCCAAATGTTGCAGCGTGTGCCGTACGAACTAGGAATTTACCGCAGAATGGCACATCTTTTATTTTCAGCTAAAATGGTTGAGCTCGCATTCAGGTACAACGGGAAAGCGTTTGCGACATGTTCCTAATCGGGGGCTGATGAAAACCTTGACGATGGTTTTTTTAAATTTCATACTTTCTCAGGAGAAGCGATACAGAAAAACTGTTCGATGATACAGTCGATTCTGTATCTGTAGTCTATGATTTACAATTTGCTCTCGCATGAACATGCGCACTCTGAAGACGACAAATGTCAGAAAACAGCCGAATATCTCACTGAACAGCGGTTTTGCAATAGCAAAATTCTTATCCTGGTACGATTCGTATGAATTGAACAAAATAAGAAGAAATTACACGCATGTTGAAAAACTGGCGGTTCTGGGCCAAAAGTCGCTATCATTTGATGGTCTTAGAGCAAAACGATAGCAAAATTTCGGATGGTTTAGCAATCCACTGGTCAGAAGTTACCATAAATGACCCAATAAGAACGCAGAGGCAGAAATCGTCTGATACAGACCACATCTGATTAGTATAAAATTGTCATAAAAAGCGATACCGATTCGCTTGGTGCTCTCCTTCGACTTCACAGTATTGGACACAGATCATTTACATTGTCCCTGGACACCGCTGATGTAGATCACTTGAAGACTGTCCACGCATTTGGATTCATAGGGATAAGGATGACAAGTGTTGTCTCCATACTGCTTGCAAACGTTGTTTTCCGTCGATGATCAAATGCCCGCGACAAATGTACCGTTAATCAAGCTGCTTTTCGACCCCGTCGGAAGCATATGGATTAGATCGTTAATCTGAGGCAAATTTTAGAAAACCGATATCCCTAACTTAGAGAAAAAGTCACCTTTTGTGATCTGAGAATGAATTCTCTTCAGACAACTGTGTGGTCCTTTGAGGCTTCCCCTCACTGAGAGGCGTGACCGAGAAATTCGGTTCACTTTCTCTGTGAGCAAACAGCCGAAGCCAACTCGATGCTAGTGGCAATGCTTCACCCTGGATCAGCACAGGAAGTGGCGTTCGTCAGGGTTGTTTTATTCCAGTTTCTTTTTAAGGAGTTGATAAACATATTTGTAGAAATCTTTTTACACTCCTGTGAGTATAGTGGCATTGTTATTTGCTCATACAGGAAATTGTCTGACCAAGAACATGCGGACGAGATTGTGCCACTCAGCGAAGACCCGAGCATGGTGAAAATATCTGTCGACCGTCTGAACGATGGCACGGGTATGTGCAGGGTGCCTCTTGGGAATTCAGAAAGTCAAATGATTTTCCGGGATTGAATTCACCCAAAGCCGAACTTTGCTCCTGGACGTCAGGATTTGGGCGAAATGTTTAAGTTTTTCAAGAAATAATTCATCATGTGATGTTACCGCTCAACTCACCATTAAGAAACCACGGGAGCACTGTTCAGCTGTTTCATCCTTGTTAGGAGTCATCAGCAGTGCGCCGAACTGGAAGACAAACTCAGGATGAACGATTGTGAGTCGAATACCTTATCCACTGCGCTACTGAGCATGCACTCAATGGTTTGCTGAACTTCACTACATGATGTTGCACCTATCCAAGCTCCGTAGGTCGTGCCCAAAGCTTCCATCGGACTTAGGCTACCTGCAGAGAAGGCATACACCAGTAGGGATCGACTGCTTGCTCTAGCGGCCCGTGGCCGTGCAAATCACTGACGGATAAGTGCAACATCAAGTGGTGAAGTTAAACAAACCGTTGAGTGTCTGCCCGGTAGCCTAACGACGAAGGCGTCCGACTAAAAATCGTTCGTCCCGGGTTTGCGACGCACTTAGAGGCGGTGGTCGAGTTTCGGTAATCTGGCAGTAAAATCTCACACAGGGATCTTATACCATAAATAATGTCTTCGCGTCTGCAAGGTGTTCACTAATTTGCATTATCTGTGGCGTCGGCGTGACATACTAATCGATTTTGCTCCACAACATTAATATCGGCCTTGTTGCATTGCTCAGAATCGTGGCTGAAATGTTAGACGTAAAGTAGTGTCTCTAGGGTTCAGTCTTTAGAAGAAGCACCAAATCCTAATAGATTAATGTGTCTGCGAGGTATTCCGCACCTACCTACAGAACGACCGAATTGTTGTACGCTGTCCTCTGAGGCACACCTTGGTTGGGAGATGGAGTTGCCAGTAGAATATACGGCAAAATTATGAAAACCCTAACCAGTAAACCTGTTTGTGTAGGCTAGACTATAGGGTTAGGGGCCCACAAGTTAATTCCGGGTGACGATCGCCGTCATTGTGATATAACTCAATGAAGCCGTCATTGGCATTCTTGCATTCAACATCTTTCCCATTTTACATGGTTCGTCAGCTTATTAGGCTGCATTTAATATTTCGCTGTTGCGTGCTCATGTCACATTTAGACAGATGATGTTATTAGGTAGGACTCAAAATCAAGGTTCATCGCTGCTAGGTTAATGATTTTAGAACTGAGCTGAAATGAACTGAACTGTTCTACCAACTATTGGTTGTTAACTAAAAGTTTTCGAAAAATGAGTTCTCTGAAATATTCATTTTCGTTAAACGTTTCGGTTCGCCATCAATTTGCTTGTCGGTCCCCTAGATCCACGCTTGACGCCCTCATCAGTTTAGCACAATACATTCTTTTTTCCATGAAAAATAACAGCAAAGCCGCTGGAATCTGGCGCATTGACTATAGTGATATTCTTAATTCGGGTTTGCAATCTTTTCTTGTTCCTCTCCTGGTTGATTTGTTCTGCAAACAACAGCAATTTACCCGTTTTCATGGTATCACCTGCCCTTTTGCCACTTTTGCTCTTGGAGTTCCTCAGGGCGCTATTTTATCGACAGTTTTTTTATAGTAGCAGTCTGCAGTCCCAACCAACGCCCATAATCTTTTTAATGGCTCAGATGATACAGATCGTGGTCTGCCTTAGTCCTGTAACTTTTGATTTTGAATATCAAAAGAACATCGTAAAACATTCAGGATGGTCCATAGAATATAACTGGTCTATTAATCCCCACTATTGTTAGGATGTAATATTTTATCTCATGATATGTGTGAAATGTTCGGCTTTTAGTGACTTTCGCTCCATTATCAGTTAACGGGGAGCACCTGAATTGATACAACTGGTTAAAGTACACTGGATTGGAGTTTACATGGTCACGTTATGTGAGCCATATTTTACAAAAGTCAGACCTCTCTCTTTTCATGCATGACGTCTTAAATTCCACTCCGTCACCACAAATCTTACAAGGGTTTTGTCTGTTCGTGTGTTCTACCGCTCTGGCTGTACGTCTTTCTGGTCGTTCTTTCTTGTTCTTACCAACGTGTCTTAAGTTAATTTATGAGTCTTTCAACTTCCTATCCTCTTCTAGCGGTTTATCCGAATGTCTATCCACTAAGCTGATAATCTCTAAACGTAATAAAGCTTGTCAAGAGCTTTCCACAAAAATAATCACTGACTCCTCTCATCCCATACGCGAACACGGGAAGAAAAACATGTCCTTCTCTGTCGCTCGCTCCAGTTATAGACATTTTTATGCAAGTATCCAATCTTTCAGTGGTTTCACTATCCAGTACCTGGCTAGATTCCTAAAGGACTCCGACCTTGACGCATTACTAATTAAGGAAAGTTTTGAGTGATAATTCATTACCATCTCCTACCATCTGCCTTTATTTTATAGCTTTTGTTCACTTTAAGGATGCCTTTTGATTGTGTAGATGCTGAATATCCGCCTCTCGCTGCACAAGAAGCACTTGCTTGATTGACTAATGGCAAAACTCGAAAGTCGTAATAACGAGACGGGCACTACGGAGCAGTTGCAGTGGCCAGATTAGTGCCTTTATTTCACTCAAACTTTTTACAACGATTACGTATACAACAGGAATTAGGTAACATGACGACGGAATGACATCGCTATACCACGCAATGTAGATGTTTCATACACGGCCCAGAGTCGATCCGGATGGCCCAGTGGTTCATGTGTTCCACTCAGAATCGGTTAGCCGAGGGCTGGGGTTTTAAACCTTGTTCACTGGATGAGAATTTTTTATGGTTCATAACAAAGCAATTGAAACAGAATTACATTATTTTCAAGAAATCCGTGCACAGGTGAAAGAAGATGGTCCAGGATGGCGAAAACATGTCCCAGAAAGTACGAAATAAGACGCGGTTAATTTTGCGTTCTTGGTAGTTTATTTGAGATACAAACTGGGTATTCGAGGGTGATCGTCCGACCCGATGACCTATCAATACTCCTGTGGTTTTTGGGGATGTATTTACAATCCATAATATATTACTAATCGTTAATGCGTGATAAAATCACTTCTCCAAGTTGAGAACTATTCTAACCGTTGACTGCAATAGCTGGATCGAAAAACATTAAATATCTCTGATACCCTGCAAATTTTCGGATTTCTAACTGGAAATCTGTTGTACTGCAAGATAAGCAGACAAATTTAAGAGTTGTTTTATTTCAGTGAAATCAGACAATTATGCTTAAAGAGGACAAGTGATCAAGTACGTTTTTTGAACGGTGTTCCTCTGACTAAATGGCTGAAATTGTTGTTTCATTTTTCATCATTTCAACCCTTTTACTTTTCGTCGTTCAGTGCTTGTGCCGACTCCGGTTCGGAGGGCGAAAATTCAGTGAGGTCAGTGCAAACAAAAATTACGCGATCAATTTCCACGCAGCGTCACCCGAACGTAACCGTCATTCCATCCGTAAGAGTACAAGAAAATCAGCCAAATTCTGTTCTGAAAGATTCTGATGAATGTTGTGTTATAAGTCGAGCGATTTCGATCCCTCCAGCTGCTTTCATTCCTAGCACAATTCACCCAACTGTATTCAGTGGGGAGCAGACTGAAAGTGAAGTACCAGGACCGGACTTCAGTTCCTTTATGCCAGAGTTCTTGCGAACACATCCCGTTCCAGTTCCTTCTTCCGTTTCAATGGGCGAGATGAATTCAAATATCTCCCCTTTCGATTCATGCGTGTTTCAGCATTATTCTCATGCACATAAACATTTGAATTTATTAAGTCAAAATCACACACAAGCTCCTTATATGTATGGATTTTCAGGAGCACTAGATAGTGTTCCTCTGTCCTCATTTAATATGGCAGGGATAGATCAGTGCCCCCCAGCCACGATGGCACAATACGATCCAATGAATGAGTCAATGAACGGATGGAAAAAGTCTTCCTCTTTCGAATTGACGGACGAACGAACCGGAAATTTCGAGTCATTTTACACACCGAACAATACCGGAGTAAATCATCGTGTCCCATTCGATGAATCCGCGGGAAGTGATGAGAGTTCTGGTGACGAATGCAGCAGTCGAAGTAGTACAGCAACCAGTCAGAACGTGGACGGATCTGACGGATCGACACGTGTGCCGAATTGCCAATCCATCAAGTCCAACGTGTTCGAGACACATGAGTCCAGTCTAGATCCGGTAAATTTGCAATATGTAAATAGTAAGATGTACCCCGATACCGTTTTTGTACAAACAACCTCCGGAGTATGCGGACAATCAGAACAGACGAACGGATTTACTCGACCAGAATCTGTTGGAGTATTATATGGGACAACGGATCTCTCTTCTACCAGTCAACAGATGAACGTTCAACGACCGAGACAGACTAACCCACTGGACCAGTGTCATGTTTCTCAGTATCGTCCTTTGGACCCGTGGTTTGTCGAACCTTATGGCCCTTCACACTCTTCTGTGGTTGGCGAAGAGCAGACTAGTAACATCCCGGTGTTGCTTTATCCCCATTGACTTTTGTGTGAATTTAATGTTTGTGTATGTATGTGTATACGCTCATTCATGTACTAGCACATGCTCCTTTGATTCACGGTTAAGCCCCTCGCATGTCGTCAATCGATGAATAACGTTCAGACCAAATAACGACCCTCGACAGCTCAAGTTGTGCCATGTGATACCATCTCGGTGTAGTCAGATACCCTGCTTAAACCAGACCAGTCACCTTTATCACCAGTGTTATTTTGATTTTATGCACTTCAGCGAAATGGCGGATTAAATTAAGCAGCAAGAATGAATGTGTTACGCACTTTACAAACCAGGCAATATATCGTCTCATTCATCAAACAGGAAAGCATACTACATTTACCGCAAAGTCCTTTGTGGCTGATTGGGGGGATGATCTCTAGATATTTTACTGCGAAAGCAGAATGACTGCGCATAGACGAGTGTGGTTGTGTTGTGACGTTTCAGCTGTGCTAGTGACAGAACCAGTCACGTCGTACGGTTCGAGGGTATTTTACCAAAGAAGCAGGTATATATATATATATATATATATATATCACAATTATGGGCCTTTGACCCCAGCCACTAGTGTGCTTTGACATCGATGATGCATGTGTTGCGCAGTTGGATCTGCTAACATCCAGTTCGTGACATGTTCGCCCGTGTGATTTAGAATGAAGGTCAATTTGAACCTTTGATACCGTTTATTTCACTTCGGTTGTGCAGTTTGTGTCAGAAGATTGCATCTCATTGACTTATTGAACAATGATTCCGCTCCTTCTGCCATAGATTTAAATGAACTGGTAAGGAGAGATAAGCCATTAATGCACGCTGAAAGCCAGGAATTAGACGACTAGCGCCTCAAATGTTTTTGTTATTGTCGTTTGCGTAATCGATCTAGCGATTGATGTGCCCACTGTACTCATTACAAATTATTTGAATGAGCTCCAAGTTTAGTTAAATTTGATCAAAGAGCAAGGAAACAGTTTTATTCTCGGTGAGTAGTTATTTCTAAACTGGGAAGAAAAATCGAAGCAGGATCTTCATGAAAGCTGGTCAGCGCGAAATTATTTGAGGTTTTTTTTGCCGGGGCAAGAGACATGCAAAATAGTGTGAAAAATTATGGAATCACAAGATATCCCTTTTAAACTCTGCATTAGCTTACAGGTGTCGTTAATAAAAATTCTGGAACCACCTTATCAGAGTGATCTGGTCCCAAGCTAACTTCATGGTTGGATCACGGACTGACAGATGGACCATAAAACCAGAAATCGACACAAAATCCATCAGACTTTAACTGTCTTATGTGCAGGATCAAAATGTTATGGAAATTCCGGTTCACAGAAAGACGCAGAAGTAAAAGTATTAAGCATATCCATAGCAGTGACAAAAGTCGCCTGAAAACCAATCAGTTTGGTCTGGGCGTTCGTTTTGCTTCAAATCTCGAGTTTCATTTACCCGGACTACTCATCTTCATTCTGTTAGGCTGAAGTAATAAATGTGACAGACTGGAGTTTGATTAAGTAGGGGATTCACGAGCAGTGAAATATATCTACGAGGTTCTGATTTTTGGGCTTGGGATTAAGATCAAAAACATTTCGACACCAGACCAAGTGAAATCGCTAGTGCGTGTGTGCGGGTACAAAACTTGGCACATGAGAAGAAAAAATTACCTACTCAGGATGCTCCAGCAAAACGGGTACCCAAAGAAATTCATAGAAAATCTGTGTATCGAAAGAATACGGAAACAAACTACGGATCATAACCAAACAAAGGGATCAGAATACCGTACGTCAAAGACGTAATTGAAATATCGAATGGCATGATTCAACCCAGAACATCACGGTTTATCAGGGACCATGCAGTGCCATGAGAAAAGCCACATTAAAAGGACAAGGACAGCTGAAAACTAAGGAGAGAAAATAAGTCATACCACACCAGGTGCATGGACTGTATTGGCCGAACTGAGAAAAGTGGCTAAGTAGTGACACCGTCGATTCTCTTCCATATTCATCCACTAAGATCAAGACAAGCATTAATTCAGCCCGAAAGAAGCTGAACGTTTGGGCCAGACAGCTACGAGGAAGGTAAAGGAGTGACTTAGTACTCTTCAAACAATCTTATCATTGAACATACTCAATTGGATCATCTTTATAGTTACATGAGAAGAAAGCGTCTAATTAACTAGGAATAATGAAGGCAGCAGATACACATCATACAATCTACATTAATAAATTCGAATTTCTTACATTGACGCATCTAGACCACCGAAAGTTTGCAAACTCCTGGTGGAAACAAAAATATGTTGCTCAGGGAGTTAAAATCCTCCTGCCAAACGTCAGATATCTAAGCACTGTGGTAACTTAAGTAACGGTCAAGTTTAAAACGTCTTATTTGGGATTCAGCTAATCAAGGAGACTTAAGGACGAGCATAATGCTAAGTCCACTGCAACATACACAGAACCAAATGCTTTCAAAACGCGGTTACAAGCGTTCTTATGCGTAACGTGCAAAAGTGAAAGGAAGACTAGGGAGACAAAGCCCAGCAAGTGTGAGCAATAACATGTAGCACATGTACAGTCAGAATGGAGGTACAACTAGCCCGTTGCACTGAAATTCAGAAGACCAGCTGCGCCCACAAGTTGACGAAGCCACCTCGTCTGGTGACGAAGCTTTGGTTATCTGAAATCCGAGCACAACGATCAGAATCTCATAGGAACCAAGAAACTGAGGTAAGACACAGAAGTATTCTTGTTAAGTGTTTGCAATCACCCTTTCCATTCATGCTGGAACCGTTAACATCCAGCGGACCAAAAAATCAATCAAAGCTGAACCTTAGAACATCTTTTCAATTTAAGAGTCTTTACTTTCATGCTCGATTGGAGCGTGAATGCATCGATAATCAAAGAAAGCAAAGGACTGCCAAGGAAAGTAGACAATCTATGGTTCCATGATATGTACTGAGGCATTGCACAAGAACAAATAGGTAGATCTTCACGAAAGACGGGTCCGTACTGTAGCTGATATTGTTGGGAACTAAATGAATAAAAGTTGTGTATGCATACGTACATACATACATACATAAATACATACATACATACATAAATACATACATACATATATGCTAGGTTTGCGAAGTTCAAATTCGTATTAGTACGGAAATTTATACAAAATACAAGGCATCGTGCTAGATCAAACAGTACTCATCAGCTGTTTTCATATCCTTCACAGTTGTCCAGTACTTGAAAGTCGGTCACGTGGTGCGCAGTGGTCTGTGGTTAAGTAGAAATTGGTGTTGATTAGAGAGTCCGTTATGTACAGACGATTTTCACCAAACACTAAAGTAACATCACGGATAGACTAGCCCCTTTTCCGATTTACCCATAATCATTCGTTCCGAGTTCATGCCCCAGTTTTTGCTATGAAAGAGCCAAAAAATGTTTCGGTGACTTTCCGTAGTCATATAAGCATTGATGTCGCCCGATAAATCGTCTTAAAGCAGGATTCAATCTCCTGCTGCTGGCAAACGAGCACACTCGATTCTATTCTGACGAATAGATGAGACCAAAGATCAAGGACAAAATAAAACAGGAAGCTACTGCGGAACAATACGAAGAAAACTACAAAAAAGGGTCGTTAAAGTTAAAATTTCGCCATTGTCATAATAAAAAAGATAGGGATTGTTTATTTATTTACTGAATAGTATTGGACTGCCCCTGTTTGTCTACGGTATTGGAGTAAGCGGGTCGGTTTGGAAAATAAAATGTCCAGGCTTCTGATTAACTACAAAGAAGGTTGCGTTTTGAATTGCCATTAGACTTTTGCACGTAAACTGAATAATAAAATAGGAGTTTAGTAAGGACTAATTCCAGGTACATCGATATTTTGAGAATAGAGGAAATTTTTATATCTAAGGATGATGGTATCTTATATTAGTGAACGAAATATATCAAAATTGTTGTCATTGTGTGAAAAATTTAATAAAAGGGCGGAGTGACGTGTCAGTTGAGCAGAAAGAGCTGAAAGGACTCTGGTAACCTTTCAGTGGTCGCCACCTGGACGAAAGCCGGCTGTGAATAATTTCTTTAAAATGTTTTATTTTCCGACTGATGAAAAACGAGTGAGGAAATTCAGGAATTCTTATGGCAGAGATGGGTTGTACAAGCAAATGTCAAGAGTACTGGGCAAAATACCGAAGGACAATAACATCAAGTAGAAAAAACTGCAACACTAATATGATAAAGGTAACCCGCGCTGGAATAACTTATGCTTGTCATAGCATGTTCGAAAAACTTTCGGAACTTCAACGGTGGATTGCTCCGGTTTAGTAAAAGGCCAGTCGAAGAGCACCCCGGGAGGACTGTTTTATGGTACTGTTAGAACTGCTTACCATCATGGAGCAAGTTATTCCGAGTTCGATGGAAAAGATAACCGGTGAAGCCAGGCTGGCCTACAATGCTTAGTTATATGAACTTTCAATTCCGTTTATAGCTATTCGGTCAAATTCATATTTTTACTTTACGGCAAACCTCATTGAGCAGTTTTGCAAAATTTTGTGACACTTGCTACAGTCGATTTGAACAGACATCTTTCGTCATCGAGCAACCTGATTTCATGTGATCTATGCAGGACTAATGAACACGCACAAACAACTATTTTGATTTGGGTTCTGATTTGTGACTGGTTTCTACACAATCAGTGGGTGGTACATTCGTGCTTATCATGCTGGATTTATTGTTCATCACAAATCACTGAATGATTCACCTTGTAACGAGTGCGCAACGTCAGGCAAGTTTTCAAACTTCATCGTTCCTTGTAGCTATACACTTCAAATGAAAACGACCAATAAAATCTTCACTTGCCTTATCTGAGCTGGATGAATTATTATCATTTGTTTGTTAACGTCAAACGTAAATAACAGTTCGGGCGGGACGTGATCCAGGTCGGATTACATGGTGGCACTTAATGCACTGAATCTATTATTTTTGTCGGCAGCGTAATTAGTTCGAGTGATGAAAAATGGCCCAACGAGTACTTCCAATTCGGTTTGATACTGTCCAGCAAGTTGCAACATCAGAGAAATAAAGGGTTATTGACAATCTGGGCTAATCACGATGTTGCATCTCTGCGAAAAGTTTCATATTTCATAAGTAGACGGATTCTTGCCTTCGTAATGCTGAAACTGACCGAAAATGTTGCATGTGTGAATAGGTACGAAACAACATCTTAAGAGATGAATAAGTCCATATCGAAATGGAGATCGTCAAAGTCAGCCATATATTTTAGCAATGAGCCACATTGGAATAAAATGAAAGAGTCGAAACCTGGCAGAATAAAGCAATAATAATAATAATAACGAAAACATGCGAAAAATACAATCTGGACACCACCCAAAACCTACACTTCCTAACCTAACGAAGTTACAATATCTACGGTAGGTTTACTGCATGCGTTATTCTATAACACGAAGACAATCAACAAAAACGACTACACCAATTTCAAATGCGAGCAAGTACACGCTGTTTTGTTGGCATTATTCCTTCGTTTGTCTGCACAGGACTGCCAATGACGTCACTAGCAATAAAAATCGTAGACTACTCGGTTTGACTCGATTCATATCCTATTATCCAAAACATCGTTGTGGCATTATCTCGACCACGATAATAAAAGTGCGCGATAATATACGAAGACTGAAACAAAAGCAAAAATTGGAGTCAAAAGAGGGGAAATGATGACTTCAGGGCATCCGAAATCCAGATACTGAAGAAAACGCAACGGGAGTGCTCATCTGCTTAGTATTTCTTAAGGCACTCGGATGGTTTATTACTTCGGGCGATCTTCGCCGTAGACCTTTAGAAGACCCGGAGTGCAACCAGGAACGTATCTTCCTTCGGATTCTGCAGACGTGGTCAACAAAGTCCCGCAAGTCGATGGAATAGGAAATACTCGAGTCAACAACCAGATGCGATTAATGTATTGAATATATCGTCGTGCCGAAACAGCATCGATACGACAGT
>LUCM01000402.1:50738-77774 GCA_008360955.1 Fasciolopsis buskii | reverse complement strand
TACCGCTGCTAATGGCATTGCAACACAACATGGTTTACTGCTGCGCGATGATGGTGGTAATGAGGCGTCAACGAATTGAAGATTGCTCGAAAACCGATGATTCGTGTGGGGAAAATCTGACTGGGGTGACATGACACAGGACGGTGTAAATGGTGATGATGGTGATGGAATGGAGGGATATGACGATGCATTTTAGGTATTGTAGCGGGACATGGATTTTCTCCTCCCGATAGCTTGTTTAACCGAATGTTGACCGCCCAGTGCGGTCACCATTTTCGTGTTGCTCACGCACGCTGCGCTTGCACGCTCCCGTTAAAAATATACTCAAGGTTCCACTACTCCCGAATTTCTTCTCGTTGTACCGGTTGAATGTCGGGGTTGTCAGCATTACAATCCTACCGGGCTGAGTGGGAGTAACACAAAAGTGGTCACAAAGGTTAAGGGCAAACAAACGTAATACGACATTTGCATTAGGGCAGTCGATTCTACAGTATCGCAGGTTGTGGCATCAGTACGTGTATGGTTCTGGAAATGTGGGCTCTCGCGGTGAATTCTAGAGCTCGTGAAGGTTGATGATCCTGGTTATTCACTTCAGTCGGATGATGGGATAATGACGTATGCTGGACGTTTTCCGTTGAGCCTGTGAGGTATCGATCTCGAGGAAGGCTACCACGATTTCTCGGTAATGACGATTATCCGAATGACAAGTAGGCGAATGAGCCACATATGAATGCATATTCACTTTGGAACTACTGCAGCAGGTTGTTACTTTGCTGAGAACATTGCTGTAACTCCTGAAGGACCCTCGAGGACAATGGGGCCAATCAGGCGTTTCGTACTTACCGGGATGCAAATATCTTGTGCTATATTTCCCCGTATTGTAGATGCACACCTTCCTATTTCCAGAATCGCAAGATATGGTAAAAGAGCTGGAGTTTGTATACATCAGATGATTAAACACTTTGTCCCACCGTTATCTTTGGCCAACACACGTTTATCGGCGAGACTATATCCACGACACGGAACGGTACAGCGAATTTATATCCAGGTGCGACTACACCAGCAATAAAAATCAGGGGTATTGCAACCCTCTTTTCTCCTCGAAAGGCCCATCTCAAAACACACCAGAACACAACCATTGCAGCGCAGATAACGGCCACCACCGGGAACTGATCGCTAGTCAGAGGCCGGCGATTCGTTGTCAAGTTGTTTTTGATTTTTTCACCCTAGTATTCCACGAATTTCTTCCATTCATTTTCGGTAATAATCATTTACCTGAACTATTATACACTAATGCTTAAGCCTCCTGGGCCTTTCCACAAGATAGAGCAATGAACACCGTAATGGGTACACACTTCCTTGAAACCAATACAAGCATGTGCCGTTTTTTAGCTACCGGTAACTATGGCCTGAAAAATTGTTATGGCATTTGGATTTCGTGGCTGACCCTGATCACGAAGGTAAACGGGAGTTTACATAATTATAGAAGCCCCCATTGAAGCGAGCCGAACATATCTTCTGTCGAATTTTGAAAGCTTGGTCGATAAAGTTCATTCAGCGGATAGTGCACAGGGGGTTTCTACCAACGATCAGGCGCGAGAAATGTACTGAATGCATCTTGATACCGAAATAGTGGCGAT
The DNA here is from genome assembly GCA_008360955.1 of Fasciolopsis buskii. Taxonomy (NCBI): domain Eukaryota; kingdom Metazoa; phylum Platyhelminthes; class Trematoda; order Plagiorchiida; family Fasciolidae; genus Fasciolopsis; species Fasciolopsis buskii. The sequence continues at coordinate 76,134 of LUCM01000402.1, read as the reverse complement.
ACGGCAACAAATGTGAAGAAATCCACGTAAGATTTTGCCGATTGATATGGGCAATTCGAAAGCAAAAATTTCTGAAATCAGTTGGAAGCGGAAAAGTGAAAATATCGTGTGTAATAAAACACAAACAACCAAATAGGTGTAACAAAATCAGCACTAAGGTTCAGAGCGGATTTTAGAACATATAAGGCCAGCAAGTAATAGACTTTCTGCAAACAGTTCCCAGCCATAATTAAAATGTAAATCATGCACTTTAGAAACAAGCCTAGTGATACCAGATCAGAGAATATGGGTGACGGTCGTTGGCTACGTTGGCCCAGCTCCATGCACACTGGAGTTCCGGATATCATTGTGCTTCAATTGCATGGGATCCTTTTCTTTACTTCCTTTGCCGTTGATCAGGTTTCCTCTTCCTTCTCCGTTCATTCATTGCTTTATCGTTCTTGCGTTTTTGTAAGTGAAATAATGCACGGTGTGTAAAGGAAGCACCATCCAAGGTAGTAGTAAAAAGGAGAGTTTTCGGTTGAGCTTAGTATTGCAAATAATGGATTCAGTCATCATGTAAAAATGGAGACACTTGTCCCCGGATATGATGAAATTTCGAATTATGAAAATCGGAGATTCACATGGAGCGATTGCAGAGAAGTTCTGCTACCGACCACAGACGATCGCTCCTCGCTGACTCACCGGCAACCCGGACAGGTAGTCATGCTATATCCAGCTTCTCCAAGATTATTGTGACAGTTCTGGGCTTCTCCATTTCTGCAGAGGGCTTATATTGGTGGTTGCTAACCCTATAGATAAAAATATTGGGCGCAGAGAATCTTGTAAGCCGTCGGTTTCCCCGATTCCAGTTTTCTGCCTTAGAGGACAGATTTACCTTTGCGAGAGAACAGCAGAACTTTTGGGCTTGAAAGCTCATTTAGGTCTTCCACGGCTTCAGCTGGGCCGCCCTTTGTGCGCCTGTGGAGCAGTGCGAACGGCTTCAGTATTGAAAGCCTGCCGTGATATTTGAGCCCTAAGGGCCACTGACAGTAAAAGATCTTTCCACCTATTCGAAGGTGGCAACATTTCTGATTATTTGAGGATCTCAGCCGTGGGCTGCATATTCCACACGTGATTGCAGGAGGGCTTTTAACTCCGACTGCTGTAACGCGGTTCCTTTATTATGTTTTCTTGCGCTAAACCGTTATGACAACTTGCACGTTGCACTTACTTGGCGCTGTAGGGTTGGAATGCGGACAACGCATACGCTGGTCCGGTGCAGCAAAATATTCGGGAGTAGCAAGAATTCGAGTGTATTTGACAGAGCGTGCGAACAATGGGTGCGTGGATGAGGCGCAACGAAAAACCGCACTGGGCGGTGAAAGATCGATTAAATAATAGATCTAGAAGAAGAAATCAATAATTCACATCAGGCTTTATATTAGAATATCAATTATATGGTATCCCTGGACGCCATTATCAGTCTCCGCTGATAGCACCGCCCTGAGTGTTGAAGCTGGGTTCCACGTTAACTCCTATGTCCCTGAACTTCTTCCTCCCACTGGATGGCTACTGGTCAAACTGAATTAATGATACATATGCCGATTTTGCATGGAGACGGTACTACGAGCTCAGAAGACACCAGAGACTACTGGGGCGCGAATGTGGACGGGCAAATGCAACTAAACTTGAGGACGATACATGAGGTGCGGTTAACCTGCCAATCAAAAGTGAATTCCATGATCTTTCTTAACTTCGTGCCAGCAAGATCTGCCCTTCGTGTAGCCGCAGAGAATTTGAACGGCAGGTAAGAGAGAAATTCCAGCACCAATGAGAAAAGTGCCACTACACCGCCGCATTGCTTTCAGTCGGTGGAAGCTATTGGGTATTAAACCCGGACACTTGAAACGGGCTATCATTGAACTTACGCCATGCCATCAGTGTCGAGCAAGGCGAATAAAATAGGAAGGGTGCTTGGGACCCTAAAGTGGCCTAGACAGAAGGCCAGACGTATTATTTCCGGCTATCCGTAAATGCCTACCCAGATGCACAGCGGTCTTTTCCGCCAGGCTTCGCAAAGGGTCATTGGGTGGGCGTCAGCTGCCCTCGGGCTAGAAGCTTGTGTTGGTTGCACTCATTTATAGCGGAGGAGACAAAGCGCAGTCATCTAACCATAACACAGAATTCTGACTACTGTGGTTATGGAATTAATGGATATGATCCTAAAGTTTCACATTGCCAAATGACTTGCAAGTGCCAACTTCATCGGCACCAACCGGTACGGGTCTAATGCTAGATGTTCATCTACTTCCATCCTCTTCTGCCTTTTGACTAAGGTAAAAGGGAGGCTAGATGCCACGGAAATGGCGTATTTCTGCCATCTCCATTTTAGAATGACATTCGACTCAGTTAGCTAAAGTTACTGATAGGAAATTCCAGAATTACGGCACGGCATAAGGCTTAGTGCGGTTGATTTCTGAGCTTCTGCTTCAAAGATTTCCACGTGGGGGTGGATGGGTGTGTTCGAAGATGGGAGAGACCCGTTGGTGTGGTTAAGCGATCATTCATAGGGCCACTGTTTTTCTGGTCTGCACCAATGATTCAGCTTGCTAGTCGGAATGTCCGCGCTCCATGTCTGCCGATGATTTGATGCTAATAGGCTGCTCCATGATTGGTTTCCAACCGCAGAACCTTTATAAGCTTCTCAGATGAAGTGTTGATTGGCGGGTGACACTGAACACCGATACTCTGGGGCTGCCGGCGGACAATGTCCAATGTGGAAGGGTCATGGTGCCAGGCATTAGTAATAACAGTGAAGCAATATTGGGGGTTTCCATTAGCATGAACCTCACATTCCTCGGGATAGCAAATTTAAAATACATAAGTCAACATCCGAGGACGGCCAACACAGCCAAGGAGATCTTACCGCAGCTCCCCAGAAGGGTGGCTTTGAGAAAGCAAGACCTTTTGCTGGTCTTAACTAGTCCCGTGTAAGGCCACATGTGGTATATGCCATCCGGATATGGTGTCAACCCCCAATTATGGCAAACTGACGCTGGAAACTTTACGAAGCAGTTCACGAAGGAATTTCGCAAACATAGGTACAAGACGTACAAGGAACGGATCCAGACCTCTTGATTGATTCTCATGGGGTAAAAAAAGGTAAAGGGAGATAGCTTCAAATAATGAAGCGGTTGCCAAATCCTGGGGGTTGAAATGTTATGAAAGAAAATGGATGAAAGTCTTCGGGGGGGAATTAAAACTAGGAAAACAGATTTGATGCGGCTTCGACAGAAAACCATTTTAGCGGAGAGCGGCCAATTGCTAGAATGGCTTGCCTATGTCCTTCGTCGAGGATGGAATTGCAGTAAATTTCAAGGAGAAGCCAGGTGCTGATTTGCACTGTATTTAATCTTTTGAAGAAAATCCATTAAGTGTAGATGTCATTTTTTCTAATATCTGCTTTCACGCTTGTTATCAATTTTGGGACATTTGTTTTAGCGCACACGAGATCCGTGCGGTTCTGCTCGCGCTGCCTTTCCGAACGTCTTCGCTTTCGAATCTCTCCGGCCATTCGGCATTCCTCTATCGTGGTTTGCCTATGCGTGTACTGTCGTATCGATGCTGTTTCGGCACGACGATATATACAATACATTAATCGCATCTGGTTGTTGACTCGAGTATTTCCTATTCCATCGACTTGCGGGACTACATCGACCACACCGGATTTCTGTTGAAAACTGATCATCAGGTCACTACAATCCGTTACATCTGAAACCGAATCTTTTGCTGTGGCTTGAGGAAACGATGTTCTGATTCGATCGCATGCAAAGTCTGCGCGCCGAAGCATCTAGGAGATCGATAAGGATAAACTTGGTTTCCCTGTTCCTTTCCGGAAACCATGATGACACAATACATAAGGAATATAAAGGAAATGCAAATTTATCCTGTTTTGAACGAGATTGATCAGGTGGTCGCAAAACGGTTTAGTGGTGTGTCGCTTCCGATAGGCGCGCGTAAGATGGTGAGAAGCCCTAAGGAAATTGATTTAGGAAGGCTTGTAATGGGACGTTGGTGAGGTAGTGAGACACTATTATAAGTAAGTTGTTCGGAAAATTTGTTTCTGGTATTGAAGGAAGAGAACCGAAGCTAAAAATTATTGGAACCGCTGAGTGCAATTACGATGCTAAATAATCGAAGTGCTCTACGAAGGAGCCTAAAAATAGTTTGCTTACGTCCAATCAAACAGATAACTTGATTAGGGGGCTGGGTAGCTAAAAACGAATAGAAATTCTTTTGCAATGAATGACGTTAGCTGGTCAAAAACAGTAGGTCACTACGTTAGCGGCTTACACAGGATAAGTGCAGGCCGTGATAGAGAGGTAGACTTCTCACACCTGGCGCCAGACCTAGATGGCCTGAAAAAACAGAAGATACAGTTTGTTTAACCTGAGTATTGTAAATGTTATTAAGTCAGCCGCCCCAGATGAGATCGATTAGGCCATCATAAAACCTCTGGCGGACCTCCTCGAAAGGCCTAAGTGCAAGCTGCACAGAGGAACTCTGTAGTCTGTATATTTGCCGCAGGACTGGAAAACGGCAGCGGTAGTGGTTATCCGTAAAAGCGGCATATGCCCGGATCCAGCGAATTACAAGCCAAAGACCCTAGAAATGGCGTATGCTATTTGCTGGACTACATTTTCTGTATCTGTACATGGTGCAGCATTCCACGACGTGCCCTGCTCGAGGTGCTTTTAAGAAACACATATTGCTTGCTGACCTCCTGTGCATCTATACGAATAACTTGTAGACCAACTTAAGTCAAGTCAAAGGAAGTAGATTATCTCAACTTCAGTCAGGAATTTGTTTCGGAAAACCATTGCTTCCCGCTGCTGAGAGGGACATTAGCATACGTGATAGGTCGCTTAGTCAGACAGGGGAATTTTTAAATGTTAGCAATTTTCACTGCCGAGTCGAAAGGGCTGGTTCAGAAAAGGTGTGGTCACCAGTAGAAGGCGCAAGGATTAGGCATTTAGGTCGATTTTGTTTCTGCCATTCGCAAATGACTTCGTTGTAACGCTACATTCTCATATTTTTTTCACGGATGATGCAAATGCGGTAAGGTCCTTTGGAAGATATGCTCCAGGCAGAGGTGCAACGACTAGCAACAAGCATGGTTGAAGATCAAAGACGGAATGCCCGTAAACAATGATTGGCTGGCGAATGAGCAAGAGCTGTCGTGTGAGGATCACTTTCACCCTCCTAATTGGGCAAGGCAATATCTCTGAAAGATGACGCAAGGATTTGGGGGGTTAGGCAAGGAGAAACCGAAGACCAGTGTTTATCTACTGAACCGGATAAATGGCGACGAGAATGCAGGTGTGAGAATGACGCGGCAAAAAATCAAGAAAAACCCAAATGAGCCTTTGAATAAACTCCTCCCGGTCAGAAAGAAAAGGCGGAAGAACAAAGCCGACTGGTGGACTTCGGCGGTAAGGAGACTACAAGAGACGGAAGCCGGAGTTAACCAAGGGAACTTAGGGGGCGGCACACGAAGGATAGAAACTTTGCAATGAAAGCACAAATACTAGTGAAGGGAAAATTTGAGTTGCCGTCTCTGCAAGAATGTTGAAAAAAGCCTAAAACGCCCCCGACGGTTATGTACACTAAACGCGGGAAATTGGAGTTGGTATATGAAGGCTCACATTGAGCGATGAAGAGAAAGTTTATGAAAACAGTATTAGGACAAACTTCCTCGGCCTACATCTTGCAATTTTCGCCGGCCGGATGGGGGCTAGCAAGTGTTGGTTTGGCTACCCCTATGGTACCAGCAGAATCACCCAAATGAAAATGAAAGCTGGGGACACGCAGCGGATATTGAATAGGAAAAACTAAGCTGGAATTTACCTGGCTATCGCACAACCGTTAGACAGTATACTGATTGATCCCATATGTTGTCTTTTTCGGGGCTCCATGGGCCACGATAGACCATCATCGGACTAAAATGTAGAAGCTTTGGTTGCTGTGTGCACTGGAGGTAGGTGAAAGCAGTTAGAAAATTGTACACATGTGAGCCTCACGTGCATCCATTTCAAGTGAGCTGTGGGTGAACACGTTAGTAAATACCCGGAGGAATATTGACCTATGCGTAGAACACAGTGCGTATTAACTTGAGGAGATCGTGTCTCTCGAACCTTTTTGGATTCTTAGATGAAGTTACGGTGGAACTCTGTGAAGGAACACTTGCAGAGATATGATATTTGGATTCCAGCGGGGCGCTTCATTAAGTAAACCATAGACCGATGGTGCAAAAGATCCAGTCTTTTGGCATTGAATGCGCAATATCTGCTGGAATTCCTGAAGAACACGTCCGTCTATGCCAGAATAAGAAACGAATGTTCAAGTATGCTCGGTCCTCAAAGGGACACCACGAGGGTCAGTTGTCTGACCGCCACTATTCCTCCTTTTCATTAACCACATAACATTACATTGAGACTACAATGCCTCACCCTCGCGAATAGTTGGTTTTGAGAGTAACTAATCACGTGGGCATGATAATGGACTTGAATAAAGTGCTCTATTGGGATCGAGTATGGAATATGACGCTAAACGAAAGTGAAAAACACTTGCTAACCAGAACCTAAAAAGTACTGACCGTATTGGTAGAAAAGGAGGAGCATTCTATTGGTGTAGTTCAACGAACTAAAGAAGTGGAATCAGTCATGACGACTTGCCATAACTGGGCTGAAGATTTCAAGGCTACCGCCGGAAAAACAAAGTGGCGCTTTTCGGGTCACGGCTCTTGGTTTCCTCTGAATCTTCTGCGCGAGGCGATAATGAGGCCACACGTAGAGCAATGGATATAATCTCAACCACCATCCCTCAAAAATAGCGCGTCTTGTCTCGGACTTGCTCAAAAGCTAGCCACTGGAAGGGTTCAGGAACTGAGAGGTCGGTCGTATGCCAAAAGACTAAAAGTCCTCAAGATTCATTCGATGGAACTGTGTAGGGTCGGAGGTGATATGACCTAAACGTTCAAGATAATGGTGAGTTTAGAGATTAGACTCTGACATGTTTAGACAAGGTACCGGACATAGGAGGCTAAGCAATGGTGCAAGGCTCTGGTGGGCCTGCCATAGGTTGAATATGCCAGAATTAGTAAGTGCTGGAGACGCTGTCGTCTCTGAAAAATAACTAGACGAGATGATTTTCAAATTACTTCCGGTAAGAGTGAGCTGAGATGCAGTGGGTTGCAAAACAGATCCAGCAATTAGAATAGTTATCAGTAGAACCCTATGGAGCAATCGCAATGGATGCTCTTTCGCCCCAAAGGCGAGAATAAATTTCCGCCCCCTCATCATTTTACGGGATACGGGACTAGCGTGACAAAGTAAATTTGGACTGGTAATCAAAGCTAGTAATGACGAAAGCTACATCTTGCGTATACCACCGAAGGAACAACGGACGCTAGATTGATCGTTGGGGGCACTATTTTACCGTGCAGACTGAACTGAACTGACTTGGGCTCGCCCTCAATTGAACGCCGAAAGGTTAAGGAGATGATTGGGATTTTTAACTGTTAACTGCGATAAACAGAGGCGTCGCTTGATGAATCGGCTTATGAAGATTAAGGTTATAGAATCAATGAGCTTATACAGGTAAATGTGGAATCCTCGGAGATCTAAAGACAGTATACACAGAGGTTAGCCGTACGTGTTTCCTTGACTCCGAACAAACATTATCCTGGACTAGAGGTGAGCGGAAGTTATAGGGGATTTTGTAAAATTGCTTCCAGTTTGTTTAACTTAGGGCAGTCTAAAATCATCGGGTAAACTGGACGAGAAGATAATGCCGGATGAATGTGGTGACAATTTCAGGATTTTCCATTGGCAGATGCATGACAATTTCAAATTTTCACAGGAATGGCAGAGAACAGACAAACAGTGTGCATATTTAACGATTTTCGGGAGGCTTGCGCTGGAAAATATCAAACCTAAAGGCATAAGGTGCAGTGGAAATACAGAGGGCAAAACTCCGATATTAAACATGAATGCATGCCCAGGATTAACTGTAGCAGGATCAGAATCTGCATTGTGATACGCAAGGCACAATGTTTCCAGCCTGAACTCAAAGCTAGACCATCGTTTGCCAGGATTACATAACACTTTTTTGCACTAACTGTTAGTCGTAGAATGTGAGCCATTTCATGCTTAAATGCAAAATTTTGCTGGAAAGCGACGAAAGACTTCAAGACATGGCCGAGTCTTAGAAAACTGCGAAGGTTATATGGCGGACAGAGGAGTGAAAATGAGACGATAAGGACCAGTATGGATAAGATAATGGGATGAAGATGAGTCGAAACCAGAATGGACGTCATGTGGGAAAAATATGGTAATGCAGAACAATAAAGAGCCGATATAATTCTGAAGATGAAGGCAAAGAAAAACAGTCGGGACTTCGCCGGACTATATTAGGGATGAAATTTTGCGACGAACGGTGAACAAGGAGAAAATGGAACTTAAATAAGGCTCAGTGAACTCATGCCGCTGGGAGCCGACTGGACCGAGAGATATGGCGAGAAGAAAACGAGTTTGCGCAAGAAGTAAAACAGTCCTTAAATACATTTGCCATGAATGCATTCGATATTGCCATTTTCAATTTCGGAGTTTTGATATTGACTGACATCAACAGTCGGAAAGTTGGGGCGTTTTCAAGCCATACCAGTGGTAGTAATAACGGTACTTCGGCTAGTTGTATTGATTCATCTGAGGAGAGAGGCCCATAGCGGTCAGCGGCGTGGTTTGGTTTTTCTTGGGGTTCAAAGGACCGGTATCAGGATACCAGACCTGAATAGCAGCTCAGCAGCAGAGATAAATAATCGGCACATCGATTGGAGTGGAGTCGCCGGCTACATGGCCCGTGTTGCTTCTGCACCTGTTGGCAGGTGAGTAGGTACCGTGGTCTTTGGCAAGCCTAGAGGAAAGTCGGCGAGGGAGAAAAGACTCCGTCTGGAATTCGCTGCAGCTGGTGTTATGGTGAGCAAACAAAATGAAAAACTTGATCCCAGTAAGTTTCTTAAAGGCATTTAAAGGTCCAGAGTACTATCTTAAAATGGGAAGAGAGAGAACCTTTCGATGAAGGGGACGTACGATGCAATGTTTTCATCTATTTGCTACTTATAAAATGCATGGCGCAGTCGGTCTTAGGCTGCAAGTCTCTTATTTTTGACTTTTTGCCCAGTCAACTCTTGACATCTCCGCAGAAGCCGATCGCAAAGTTCTGATAAGATGGATAGCAAAAGGGTTAAGGAATAAAAGTGATTATTTGACATGTTTGTGAAATTTGTCTGCTTTACGAGTTTATTGTACTCGCGAGGTGGGGATCAATTAAACATGATCATGTGCAACCTACAATCGACTGTATTATTTCGGGTTTCCAGGAAAGTGTACAACTGAAGTAAGTCGCGTGCAGCGGAATATGTCGGACAGGAGTTGCCACGGGATATCTAGAGGAGGTGGGATATGAGGAGCTTAAGAATTCTACGGTCTGTAATTTGTGATTGAACGGTACGATGGCAAATTGTACCACATGGCAACTTCCAAAGTCGGGTTTGCTTAATTAAGAAAGAAAGGAAAACGACGAAAATCTTTCTAAATGTCAGCATACGTGTCAAACTTGCCTTAGGAAGGCAGGAGCAGGTTGAGAACAAGAGGTTGGGTGGCAAAACGTGCGTGGACAGTCCGATACGCTACTTCCGACGATCGTCCCACAATGCAGCCAGATATATAACTACTAAAGAAGAGCGATTTGCGGCTTCCCTTTCGCGTGATCAGGTCTAAGCTGATGGCATGCATCTCTATTGTTGAAAGTGGCTCATGCCTTCGCAGCCCGAGTTAGCTTTTATTGCTGGGCCCAAAATGACCTCGGAAAAATCATTTTTGTCTATTTCCTAACGGGGAAATGGTTGAGCTCACATAGATACTTTCCGTATTTCTTCCTCTTCACCTTAGTTTTCCGAGTGATATATATACTTCGCTATGGCTAGGGGTGATCTCTCGTCCCATGTTTGGCGGGGCTGAGGTAAACGTGTCCCGGGCATTTGGGGCTTTGCATGCACAGACTAAAGGAAGCCGGAGTTGGGATGAGCAAACACACGAAAGCCAGTGGCTTATGCCCTGGAGCATAGAACTGTAGCAATGACTCCGTCATCTTCAACACCGTAGCCTTTTCATTGATGAGGGTCACTTGAAACGTGCTAACGAAGACCGGTTTGTTGAACCGGGGGTCAGGTTATATGTGACAAGTTCAGTTTTTTATGAAACAAAGCTGGGTACTCAGGGGACAAAGAGTTTGCCTGGTTTGAGTAAACAGTTGGTGGAGGATGACGATGGGTAGGTAGGACGGGCGAAGAACATTGAACGCGTTGCCGGATGCAATGATGCGAAAGGGAGAACTGGTTCCCGCAATACCAGACAAAAATCTGGATCCCTTATTTCATCAGGGTAATTAAAGTGTGGAGGAGTCTAAAGGGAAAGGGTCCTGGGAGGAGACTCAGATTAAGGTTTTTTCGCAACGGTATCTGCCATACAATTCAACATTTTTTCGCTATCATGGACCAAAACCTTCTGCGTTGTTGTCGACTGAGATCCAAATTCTGATGGAACTAACTTATTAATTACCAAAATCGTAACCCAACTTTGTGCGCCCGAGTCTCGGAGAGATAGGGATTGTGTAGTTGAATAAAGGTTTCTAGGGTCAACTGTCCTAGACCACTTTTTGAAGGCCATGGTAGACGATGATAGGAAATGCAACTGCTGGGCAATGAATTCTACAGAGCAGAACACCTGGCGATGGAAGAGTTTGCCCTAATGCTGTTCTTGCTGTGCCAGTTGTGACGACAAGTTTCGCGTTTCGGGGAGAGTGGGCATTTTGACTTCCGATGGTCTGAAATGCAACTGCTACCGTTAGTGATACTAATGGAAGGTATTAATTTTTCCTTCTCTTGCCCAAGACACAAGGATCCAAGATTCAACATTGTACATTGTTTCGTATAATATAGGTTTGACAAAGTGCCTATTAGCCGCTCCGGAGATGTAGGGCAAACTTTTCAGTGTCCTAGCTGCCGCTTCGCCTCATGAAGCAGCAGATTAAGAAACGGTCCCGCAGAATAGGCCTCACGCGTGGTGCAAAGAGGCTTAGTTTACTCCTCTTCATATCAAACATTCAGTGTACCGACTTCAAAAATGCATATTCCGAAACTTTAAAGCTGCAGGAGTAGTTCAGGCCCAAATTGCGAACTGCAATGCTAGTGTGCTTGGTATGATTCTCCATATTAAACCTCCTTGTGGTTAACGTGTTCTTCTGGCAAGCGACCTGGCTTTTCTGGGCTGAAAACATCAGCGTCCCTCCGCTGACGCAAGCATCGAGATATTTTAGGCCTCGGGCAATATTGGTGATAGTAGGACCAAAGCTCCATGCAAAATGGTGTAAACGGCTTCGACGGCGTCGGGGAACGGGAAAGGATAACCGTTTCTGATAACATAAAGACACCACTTGCTAACAAAATAAACAGTAGAAAGCCCAGCGGACTGCCTTAGGTTACGTTATCAGTTTCTGACCTGGGGTGGGAAGTGCAACTAATTACTTTTACCGAGCGGTTTCTGAATAAGAAATGTGACGTGAACCTTGCGAGTACAGGTTCGGCGATCCGACCGGACTTTATCTCGTTTATTGGCCTACGGTGGCATACACTGTCAAAGGTTTCATCATATCTAAATAGACCCTCCTCACCGGCTTGTTGGCATTAGTATCCATTGCGTTCGCATTTAGGTGGTCCGTTATACAAGTTGCACAAGATTTCTCTTGGAAAAGTCCCTATTAATCATAGTTGATTAGCTTTTGGTCTATAAGATGCTTTTGATCGAGTGCTTCATGAATGTGGAGAAAATAGGGGCATGGCTCATACGTATATGAATAGCTGGGTCACGTATTTCGCCTATCTTGTGCATGGTGATTGCGATAGACTTTTTACTTTCGGGAAGTGCCGCATTGGACAGGGGGGTAGAAAACGTTGGCCATTAGTAACGAAAAATCTCGCGCCTAATTTGAAAATGAATGAATGCGACGGGTCCGGTCTAAGATGTCAGCGGACTACTGTTTTTTCCAGCACGGAGCTATCTCTTTCGGTAAGACAGAAACCACCGAGAATGTTTCCGAGGTCATGCGTGGTGGATACGAAGTTGGAGGGTTGCTATCAGTTGTTAGGGATAAGGCAAATAATGTGCCCAGTGACTTTGCGATTTCTTGAGTGGTTTTGCGCAAGTTTTTCTGCAGGTGATGCTTCGGATAGGAGCAGCCGAGAGCCTGGTGTGGTTGGCTTTTTAATAAATTAGTTTTGCCGAGCTACTTGTGATTTCCGCCGGTTGATAGTACATGGCTGTTGAGTTTAATATGGCAATCTATGATCGTTTCTAATTGTCTTGACAGTCGGTTGATTGGCATTGTCTTGTCCTTTAGAGACTCCTGCGTACAAAAACAATGCGGCAATGCGGTCAAAAGCGTGGAGTAAACCGGGGAAAAGTAATGTACGCATCGCCTTGTAAACGTGTGGAAAAACGCATCTAAGAATGACCAGCGAAGGTCGTGACAGGTTGCTGAGGAATTCGGTCAAAACACAGTCACGGTTTGTCAAGATGCGTGCTAAACATGGGACAATGTAGTTCCTATACGTAATGATTGTAGAGGGTATGGAACAAAAAGTGGATCGCGTTGAAGTATGAGAGCGGCATTTTGGAAGATCGTTGTCCAGAGGATGAAAGAAAAATAGAATTTTGTGGGCAAATTTCTCACATGCTGGTAAATGTTGATCACAGATTTACGGATAATTAAATTATTGTTACGAAGGACACGCAGCCAAAAATTGATAGCCTATGGCGAAGATTTTCAAAGCTTAGTTAGGTAAACCTGCAAAAACAACAAAATAACAGTGAAGAAGGATTGGAAAAATATATTGGTATACAAATCCGGAGGTGGTGGTTCGTTTCAACTTGTAGTGCCGAAGCTTCTTGATTTGAGTTGACAACCGCCAGAAAATTTTACACAGGTAGAACTGCGAGTGGTCCATTTCAGATTTTTGTCAACATGAACTCTTAAATATTTCACAGAATCGAGCCTGGTAAGTTTTTGAATTGATGAAAGATGTTTTGGATAGACAGGCCGACCGGGAGATATAGAAGGGCCCTTCGAAACATTTATAGGTCCTGAGATTTAAACCAACTCGTGCAGAGAAATCGTAAACCAAAGATAGGTTTTTGGAAAAGCTTTGAAGATCATCGTTGTATGAAACTGCTTGAGAGAGAGGCACCATCAGCATACTTAAATGGATGCCATGGTGAGCTAGTTGATAAGTCACTGGTATAAGTAGAGAAGAAACGATGAAAGAACAGCACCATGCAGCACGCCTAAGTTGTTACTGACCGATTTTAAAACTTTACCGCCAATCAATATGCATTTCGTTTGTTTAGTAAAGCAGTCAGACAATTATGCTAATAAAGAACTGGGGCAACCAAACATTTCCAGTTTGTTAAATAGGAAAGACCGTGGGACTGAGTCAAATGCTGGCGAATAGTCGAGAAAGGCGCTACGGACGGTTTTCATTGATGCGTTTATGGACTTACGTTTGTGGTAAACAAAGGAAGCGACGATGTCCTAAGTGGACCTGTTAGATTTATAGGCAAACATAAATGGGTCGTCAGAAGGATACATAGCAAAAAGCAGGCGCTTAAGTATAACACGCTCCATCAATTTGAGAACAAATGTTAAGGTGATGGGGCGAAAACTTCTTGTTAATGCAGAGAAAATGCCCGGTTTTCGGATGATAATAACAATGACGGGCCTCCAGCAGTTGGGAAAAGAAGACGATATTAATGGTGCTTTAATCAGAAGTGAAAGCATTCGTCAGAGCCACGGCCCCATGCCTCAAAAGTGCAGAAGACAAACTGTTAGGGCAAACCCATGTAGTAATTTTCCTGGCGCGGAGAAGGTCAAGCGCCCATCCCCTAGAAGACTTGTAACCGTCATAACATTAACCGGTCCAAGTATGACTGGGATATAAGTGAAAAGATGGATAAAAGCGCGATTAAAGCCGCTGACATCCGCTGGAAATTCCCCTTGTCTCTGTTTCTCCCCGCACAGCAGTCGAATGCTTCGCCGTAGGAATTGGTTGGTCTTACCAGTCAACAGCTGGCTAATGAATGTCACGTCGATGATTTTGATTTCATTTTTTATTAGGCTGGAATTACACCGCACGCCTGGTTTATTACGGGAATTTCAGGAGTGCTCCTTGCATCGTCTTTGAGATTGCAGCTTCCGGGTGGCGATACGGCCATTTGAGACGAATAGAGTTTCTAAGGAACAACAGATACCAAAGATTGCGTTGGCTGTCTCTGGAGGGTTTGCTATTGTCATTGAGCAGGGGTTCAAAAGGGAAACAGGTAGATGCGAGTGAAAGGGATTTCTGAAGAAGAATAAGGTTGTTATGTGAAAAGTTTCGGAAGCGAACCCGGATTTCATTTGTTTGCCCGAGCGAATGGAATGCTGACCTAAAGGATATCTTGGGCCTTGACAGAAGCAGGCTATGATCACTACTTGGATTTGGAGCAGGCAGTTTCATGGAAAATAAACCAGGGTAGTTGGTAATAACCCCATCTAAAATGGCCTCGCCTCTGGTGAAAGAAACTCAGAGGTCAGTCAAACACAATCAGTGGTGGGGTAGATGCATTATTGAAATCACCTACAACAATATGCAAACTGTCCTCAAGAAGAGGATCAGTAAATGCTAGGACAGAGTCGAAAAAAGATGTGATATTGAGTTGTGAGCCAAAAGGGACAATATATAAGTTCGTTATGATTGTACTGGTATGTCGAGAAAACCTAGGATACACTGTCTCACGAGACAGTCAATTCCATTCAGAGAGTACGTATAAATAAAGTCGCACTTGCCAGACCAGGAGTTTATGTATGTTGCCACATCGCCTTCAGTCTTCTTGTTCGAAACTCTGTCCTGCCGATGGAGTCTGAAGCTGTCTATCGACATGAGTGAATCAGCGATATCCGGGTTCAGCCACGATTCTTGTATGCAGATGACGCTAGTGTGAACTTGGATCGGTGATTGAAGTGCGAAGGACAGATCCGACATTCTCGTAAACAGAGAGTGCATGCTGGTACTCATCAATGCCGGAATGGGTATTTTGGCCGGAAGGATTCATTTAACAGCTGATGCCAGCCAGCACGAGAGCCTCTTTCAGAGGGCCAAGATCTTTGAAGTGCAGCAGTGCGTGATCGCTGTCCACGTTGAGAAACAATATGGTTTTTGAACAAACTAATTCCGAGCGATTGTAGCGGCGAACGGAGACCATGATGGAAGCAAACATCCAACAAGAAAGCGACGAAATAAGAGAGAAACAGAATTACAGCCAAGAAAATTTTGTTCTAAGGATGTTTTTATTATGTTTGATGATTTTGCAGCTTAATTCTCCATCGCAAGTTTTCCAGTATGCAACAAGGGAACTGAGCCTACTTAGCGCAATCATGGCATTCGTGCGGGAATGAATAAAGCTCTTCTGTTGCTTTTTGCACCCCACTTGAGAGAAAGAAAAAGTCCGAGCTACAACTGTGGGGAAGAATAGGTATGCGGTCAAAACAGACGAAGAGATTGTATTTTTCTTGCCATAGAAAGAGCATTGAGTAGAAAAAGCGACTTCTGAAGAACTCATGATTTTGAATTTCAACCAATTTTTGGAACGTTTCCACTGCCCATTTGTGACATCCCTTATTTTGAGGGAGCCTTGCATCGTTTGAGTGTGAGGGCGCCGGCCCGGGACGGAGTGATGGCACATCGGTAAACAGTGGACCAGGGTAATGTTTTCCATCAAAATTGCTTTCATCCCCAGATGAACTTGCCACCATGCGCAACAGCGGCAATAATAGTTTACTCGACTGACTGTCATAGGCAGAGGAATAAAATGCTGAAATTTATACATTTTGGTCGTTGCGGTGTTTGTGATAGGAAATGTTGTTGATGAGGCTCATACGAAGAATCTGCTTGTGGGGGGATGGTAGTTTCCCAAAAAATGTACATTATGGATCACATAGCCATTTCTTTGAGTGAGGCAGCCTGCGGAAGGGTTGTGAGACGTGGGGGCACGTGGCAGCGTGTAGGGTCAAGGTAAGCATAGGCGATGAGAAATGAGGAATGGTTGGTGAGCCATGGATAACTGAAGGTTAATGAGGGGTTAGGGGTATTCCAACCGCAGGGGCTGGAAGAGAGAGCCTATTGGAACGAAAAATTGACTCTCTTCCACTCCTCACCAACGGCCCCAGACTGAAGATAACTTGTTCGTGTGTGTATTGGGCGTATATTTATAATGGTGGCCGAGGGTTATAAGAGGCAGTAAGTAAGAATTCCCGAAGTGGACCGCGAGAAGCCGCTGGTTGAAAGGTTACTAGGGTATCCTAACGGAAGCAATATGCGTGGTAGGTTTCTGATGAGGGAACTTGAGGTTGGTAAGTGCTGACTGTAACTTCGTAGTTAGTGTTGCAACAGGGTGTCAGAACCAGTGGGGAGAGCAGGCACAGATTTAATGGTTAACAGAGCACTTGGCTGACGGGCTATAGTCTTCGGCTGGTTGGGATTTCGTTGGTGGGTATTAACTCTGATCCTGCAGAGGGGGTCAACGTGGTTGATGGAGTCTTGGAGGCTCCGTCAAAGAGTATCTGGGAGTTTGCTGTAGTTGGCTTAGAGAGATAAATATTAGGGTGGTGTATGAAAGGTGATTGTTTCTGGGGCAGCACGGGCAAATCCAGTTCGGGTGGGACCGGTGCATTTGGGGGCCACGGAATTTAGGGGGATGAAGCTTTTCAACTACGAAGGAACAACATTTTTCTCCAAATGCTAAATCTAAAGGGGTGACAGTGAGTGAGAAGACTGTCGTAATAGCCCTCTCAAGTAGTCAGGTGGCATATCCGATCTAATCGGAGGCAAATGGTTTAAGTCGCTGGATCTACCGTTCGATATATTTTGAGGAAACACCGACTCAATTTTTTCGATCTGTGGTTGGGAGGGGAGGGTTTAGAGTGAAACCCTGGACAAGAGGCGTCCCAAAGATGGGCTGGTAACCCGGGTCCAGTGTGGTGCAAGTAAAGTGGTTCCACGGCGTCCGTGCGTGCATGAAGAAGGATATGTGCAAGTTAGGCTGCCCATACGACAATCTAAGCTGTTTTCCCGGTTTACGAAAAGCCCACCCAAAGTTACACCGTGGGGAACAGTCAGATAAGCCACTGAATTAAATTTAATTGGATCGCCGAGTGGGAGGGTTCAGATTGCAGTGGGTAACAGCAGGACGCAGTGTGCAGTGATTACCATTTGCCCTTTATAGGAGTTGGATTGGGCACTAGCACGAAAAGAGGAAGTCACTGGGACAAGCTCTCTCAGTTAGATGGAACTGGAAGTAATGAAACCTTCGGCGAATGTAGCGCCGACAGCGAGAAATGAGAGGACACCGCCAAAGGGCAAAAGTGAACAAGAATTGGTGCTAAAGAAAAAACCGGACCGAAGAAGAGCGGGAAACTAAGACAAACATGAGAGTCCGAGAAGTTGAAGATGTCGCTGACCAAGGCACCATACGTTCGGAAATTCGTGCAACGGTGCAAAATGTAGAGAAGCAGATGCATCAGATGATCCAGCCATTAAATACTGCACAGAAACCTAGTGACCATGCCTCGGATTATAGTCGTAATGGCGTCGTACAGGAAAGCCCAGAGCTTTATATGAGGACGAGGAGGCAGAGGGAAAGGGCTGCAGGTTACCATATATTCAATCTTCTTCAAATGACGAGATCCTGGAACATGTTGCTATTGATAGAGTAAGATATCTGTGAAGATGGGCAAAAGAAGACATAAGTCACGGCCAATATTGTTTGGTTTTGCTGGATCACGATGTGAGGAAAGATTCTTGACGGTGGCCGGAAGAACAAGAAGGGACACCAGGATAGAGCTTACAACGGAACCGGTCGATGCTGCCATCAGCAGGGCCGAAGTAAATCTCCGGGATTCGATGCCATGTGGCTGCGGGGCATTAAACTGGGAAGGCACAAGTTGGTTCGGATGGACAACCGAAGGCACCCATGCAACAGGGCCGGAGAGGAAGCAAACCGTCTACTAAGTATGAAGCAGGCACGCATGACTGCCGTGCGCCGGAGGAACCAGTAAAAAGGTGCCGAAAGCACGGGGGCGGCAAGTGAGCTGTCCAGTGTCACACGAAAAAGCGGATGAGGCCTTCGGGAGTAAGTCCCGCGCTTTTCGTTCAGCGGCCAAAAGGACGGCAAGGGAACTGAGGAGAGCAACCTACCCAAATGCCGCGAGCATGAGAAAGAAATGGACGGAAGTACAATTCAGGACTGTCGCCAAGAGCTGGGTTCGGCCGGGGAAATCAGACGATGAAATAGTGTGGCGGAAATACTCATTTTGAATCCGATCGAGAGGATGGACAAACAAGAGGAAAACCTCGATCCCAGCGGTTGAAATGTACGATGCCCAAAAAGGTCATAGGCCGGGTGTTTTAGATATCCAGGGTCTGAAAGTCATCGTTGCAACCGGCGTCTCCAGGCTCTCTGTTGTTGATTTATACCGAAGCCCGAGATTGGTTGGACCCAAGAGAAAGCCCCAAAGGAGGTTGTTGGGCATCAATTGGTAGAGTTTGTACACGCAAGTGGAATGGTTCAATTCTTCACCCAAACGATTCGGTGAACATTCGGCCAAGCATCTCCAGTTTTTACCTTGGTGATGAAGAGAGCACCGAACGACATAGAGAGCCTTGAGTTGGAAGAACCAGGGGCAAACACGACATAATCGGCACACGACTGACTCTAGGAGGACCGGTAGCCCCCTCTTGTAGCCCCCGACAAATACGGCGTAAACGTCTCAGGGATGGACAAAAGCAGGCTATTGACTTGGGTCGCCAGGCTCGCCGAGGTACAGGGTCACCGTGGGGCCCTATTCCAAATAAGGGGTAATGCAGCACTAAGCGGTAACAGAAAATTGAATGTGACAGAACAAGTAACTACAGGGTTGCAAAGCAAATCGTTCGCCATATGATTGGTAAAGGGCCGGAATCAGCCACAAGAGGAGGTGGGCGAGGAGGCATTAGTGCTTGAATTCAAAGGAGGCCAGATAAGGCACGGATTTTTGAGTCGCGGGACCGAGGTGGACAGACGGGGGTAATGCATAGCACCAATTTTCCCATTTTAAAGATGAGGCGGATAATTGCCAGGGACGAGTATAAGATTCGCAATTCCACCATAGGAACTAGAGGGGAATCTCAGTATCCTGTTTTGGAGGCATCGCCTGATCCAAGAAGCTTTTGGTACAAGAATATAAACGATCAGACATCTGGCGGTAAAATCCTACAGTCTAACCGGAAATGGAACATGATTAAACGTCTGGGTGGAATTTGGCCAAAGATCCTTTTCGAAAAATACCTCGATTTTAGAACCAGGGAAAATGAAAGGAAAACGATAAAGCACCATTCTTGGCTGGAATCCAGGGTGCACTTCTTCAGTACATCAGTGCTAGATGAATGAATTAAGTTGCCGAGGTGAAACTATTTTTGTGAAGACTTTCAAGGTAAACTCAGATTGTGGGTGGGCAAGGTGCGATGGGTTAGTGTATCTATATTCAAGGGCATTGTCGCGTTTTGACACTGCAAGTCCGCCTTGGAATCCCAATGGAGTAATCGTGCTCTAGACGTAGGATGAGAAGATTGCTTTTCTGTACTGCTCTTTTGCAGCGGGTACACGGTAGATGGAACGCCACGGATACCTCGAAGGAGATAACATTCACAGAGGTGGATGCCAACTTCTGTGCACACTGTGTGAAGAACTTCGGACGCCTATGTGGACCTTTGGGTCACTTATGCCCTGTGCCACGTGAACTGAACTGAAGTAAGTGACTTAATATAGGCCATATTGCAGATGAAGGGGAAAAATTAACTAAGGGGGAACAAGAAAACAAGTGTGCGGGTGCACTGTAGAACAGATTGTCCTACCAAAAATTTCGTATTACGCTTGCTTGCCCTTAACTTTTGTGACCACTTGTGCGTCACTCTTACTCGACTCGGTAAGATTGGAATACTGGCAGCCCTGACACTTGACCGGTACAAGGAGAAGACAGTCGAAAGCGGTAGCAGGTTGGGTATATTTTGACAGAATCATGCGAGCGGGGCGTCCGTGGGTAATACACAAGTGGCGACCGCGCTGGGCGGTTAACGTTCGGTTATCCAAGCAATCCGGAGGAAGAATTCCATGTTCCGCTACAGCATGTAACCACCGGGTTGAGGAGGAAATCGTTTGCCACACAAATCGTGAATGGCTGCAGTAACTTACCGGAGACATGGTCGCGTTGGGATCAGTGCGCGAATTCAAGAGTAGACCAGATGTACGGCTAGCTGTTTTTGGAGGGGAAAATATGTAAATTTTGGGATTGAGGAGATGGTCGAGAGGAAAGCATCTCATCAATTGTTTCCCTCTTGTAGGAACTGGAGAGGGTTTCCACCCTTCTGTTGTGGAAGCATTGTCTGATTCAAGAATCTATCGGTGCAAGAACCTGGACGATCAAGAATTTCACCGTATAGTCTTGTGATATAACTGGAACCGGAACTGGAACTGGAACTGGAATGAAGGCATGTGGGACAACGAAGTGGACACAGGTGCGACCCGTGGACGCGCAGGCTAAACGCCGCCGCATCGGAGTTTGTGTTCATCGCGATTCATATAAGATTTCACAGGATGAGTTTCGGACGGCGTCAGCCTTGCATCCAAAACAGTCAGTGTTTTGCAATGCATCTGGGTGATATGCATGCTGATCTTAGATGTTTATTGCTTTTTTCTCCGTAAAAAGAGCGCCTAACATGCTGTTCCTTGCGTGTTAATCGATGATCTCTATCAGTGGCAGGGTGCACTGACATAGATTTTCGGCTTTTGGGTAATTCAATGGTCGGGTCTTATTTTACTTCTGGGTCTTCGGCCCTCAGCATGCTCAACTTTGAATCATGATGCTTGGTGTTCCTATTTCAGAGAACAAAATCCAAGGTCTTTTGTTGAACTGTCCTAAACAAATTCTAGTAGAGGCCATCTAGTTTTGAACTTAGAGGGCTGCTCTTTAATTGGAGGAGTCCAAGGTCAGGCAAGCCCTTGACCCTAAATATTTGAATGTCTGCCAGGAACAATTGGAAAGGATTTCATACGGCATCTGTTGTTGAGCAGGCTAATCCGGACCCCCCTGGCCATTGCATCAAACAAAGTGGGTATTGATAATTGTGCTGCTGCTTAGTCCGTAAAACCACAGCCTTTTCCTATCCACCATTCCACACTGTCATTTTGGTTCTAACAAGAACCTTTCTGTAAGGCATTGAGTGATGGCTGAATGAAACCCATCTATTTGGATCAACTATTCTTCCACTGATTTCTTCCGATGGTTTGCCAGTTTAAATCACCCCCAATCTGGAGGATCAGGAGACAGCTTCGTTGGAACTTCCAGGTATGACTGAATCTTCTGCTTTAGATAAACGATGCTGTTTTAGGGTCAGGGAGGCATGTATGCCGTCATGCCATGACTAGGTGCAGTCCAACTGTGTCTCACTGTGGTCGTATATTGGATGAAGTGTCTTATCATAAACGGAAGGATTGATAGCCATACACTAGTTTGAGGTTTCTATGGTGTTGGCGAGACATCCCGTTTGCAATCATTGACTAAGGCTTCTCACCCGCGACGACAATCATCCTGCCATGCAGCTTAGAAGCGACGCTGTTACGGGAAAAGGATATACAAAGACCGTGTTTGAATAACGATGTCTCCGTTGTTTTGTCATAATATGGTGAGAGGAATTATGCACGACGTTGAGGTTAGTCGTAGGATGTTAGGTTTTAGGGCTTGTTCAGTCGGACAGGTCGTGAATTTGGATAGACTTAATTGATTGGGTTATGTGCATCGATCAGCTTCTCAGTGTGCGCTTTTTTCCGAGGCAGATAATAGCTGAAAAATGGGTTTGGATGGTCAGTCCATGATCTGGCGGGATGGTAAGAAATCCCTAAATAACGGATTGTTGCAAATAATTCGATTTCACTTTCCGAGCTGTGGTCCACAAAATTCTGCACACAATGGTTGGAAACTTTAGGTAGTGTGTCTCAAGGTCGTAATCAGCGACGTTCGTGTATTCAGAATCTTCCCACTTCCTTATAATCCATCTGTCTTATTATTTAATTTTTCCTTCGCTTCTATTCGGTGCCACGAGGTAGCAACCAAAACCAGACACTTTCGCGTATAGTTGATGGTTGTACAAACTGAGGGGAATATAGAAGAGAAAAAGTTTCAGATACAGTGGCGTCACTGATCGCTTACTGTGTCTAGTCATCGTTTGGGGTTCTTGTGTATCTCAACTCATTAGTCCAACGACCTATACGAGTCAGTCTTTTGGTTAACCTTTTCACACCTCTGTCCAACTTCAACCAGTGTCTTTACCAGATGATGGCATACAACGAAGCAGGATTCTATAGGTATGTGAAGTACGACCCAACCACCTTAATTTCGGCTCTGTGCTCCTTCTAAAGACTCAAACCAGACCCGCTATCTTACGTCTAATCTCTGATCTACTGAGGTTCTCCCATCATACTTTACTATGAAGATAACGGCTTTTAAGCACGGCCGGTTTTTTATGATCAAAGGCCATCTTTCAGTCATGTAGCGCGTCAAGACCACCTAATCTCGCGAATGAACTGCGTTCATTCTGCGTCTGGCTACAATTATGTACGTTGGCTACCGTGATGGACTGGCTTGTGCCAAGGTGTGTAAACTGCATACAGTGTCAGGACGAGTTAAGCCACAATCCAATATTTACATATATATACTGCACAAACCCTAATACAAATGATGTGCCATCGGAATCCTGATGTAAGATGAAAACAGTGAGCAAAAAAGAAATAATGTGCAGGGTTCACAACGTACTTCTACTCCCTATCTGCAAATCACCGGGTCAATGAGTCCTCTGCGGGCTTAGTGCTGCTCGGTTGCCCAAACCGAAGTACTGGGTTGACTTAGGGCACCCTACCCGGGCCTTTGACCAAATGGTCTAACCAACAAGGCAGCAGGAAGATCTGAGGGTCACGTAACCCAATGGATGCCGGTGATTGATTGTTCAGTTCACACACCTTTTGGATGGGGCACAGTACACCCCTTCATCACAGCAGTGTGCTTCTTACGCAGCCTGCGGTAAGTTTAGAATCAAGTTTTGGCCAACTGCCCTAGATTATCAATGATCGGCCAACTTGGTGGACGGCGCTTGGCGTTCGCCTTTGTCTTGGCACTTTAGTAGGAACACCACCAGAAGTCAGTGCTTAGGGCTTCCTCAGCATTGGCTGTTTGGGACGCCGGTTACTTGGGGGCACTTTGTGAGGTGTCAGGGGCTAGTAGCCAACTGGCGTGCTGATGCAGAGCTAAAAGTATCCTCACTAATTGCTATATATGTATATATGAAACATTTTTACTCTCAGACTACGAAGTGTTTATGATAGCATTTCGCTTGCTATACCTCCAATGTTCCATTGGATCAAACGTGTTGACGAGGTGTATGATAAATTACCTTCTCCCGCAAGCCCTTCGGAGAGATCGTCGGCTTAGGTGACTGTTCAGTTATGCAGTTGTTTCTGTCATTCCATTCTTCTCATTCAGTGTCATATGTTATCGAAGCAGATTTGCAAATAAATGACTGCACAAATCCTCTTTTGCAGAATTTTTCCAGTCAGTGGAAAGGCATTTTCACAGTTCATTGTTGGATGATAACAGCCCTGTTTCTAAGACCATGAATCGAGAAGGATCCAGATAACAGGTAGAATGCCTATCTTTCATGGACGACTGCATCTTTCTACAAATAGCTTTTCACCCGATTAGCCAGCAGAACATTATGAAAGTTCGCCTAAAATTTCGAAATAAATTCCATTCAGTTGCGGTTCAGTCAACTTCTACGCTTTCTGATGTTCTGTCTGTTGCCTCGGAGACCTTCAAAATTGGAATGTGCGTTTCATTTTGTCTTAAAACGTCGATCATCAAACTTTTACGAACTTAGATCAAATGTGCAGCTGAGTTTGAACGCAAAGGACTATTTTGGTCTAATTGATTCTGCCCGCACATTGTCAGATCTGGGGATCGTCAGTGGCGATATTCTGTACGTAAACTCGCTCGAAGTGCTGGACGATATTAAGCAGTGTGTGGAAAAAGAGGTAAGGATGAATACCGTCTGATTTAATTCAACTTCTCAGTTGCTATCCAATATTATTTGCCTATTGAAGACCGTACGGGTTCCGCATCACACTGTTATTCACTGGGTTTCGGTTGCTTTGATGGTGATTTTGGAAGATAAGGATTTACATGTAAATGGATAAGCTATTTTTGAAATGGTTTTTAATCGCTTCAGCCTCATAGTTCATTCGCAGATCAGTTTGTGGGATCTGGAAGGGAAATTGTCCGCCTGAAAGTGGTGTACGGGAAGGACCCAGCGGTGCACATGACATTCACGATTTTCTGCACAGGAAATTTTATTAACCTGGCATGTAAGTTTTGTGTGATCTGCTTGATTATCGCTCTTTCCTTCTTCTTGCAAGCTTGAAGCACGAGTGCAATGGAGGGGAAATACCTCACACTTAAAGCCTTGCTATACAGGCCACTGTGACCCTGAAACTTTTGAGTGACAGAATCATGTAGAGTCGAAGTAGGTCAAGTGTGGTTCTGGTCTTCGCGACAGATAATTGCTGTCTAGTATTAGTCTAATCGGCAGATCCAGGTTCGGAACGTTGAAGTTTTGAGATACCGAACACCTAGTCTGTTTAATCACCACTGGTTTTGACGGTCCATACATTTCTTGAGACTGTATTGGTTTTTAAATATGGTAGCTTACAGGTCTAATCACACTGGTTTGAGGACAATACCGATTCGCCGTGTAACGTTTCACTTATTTGGTAAAAATGATACACGGACAACAGAACGATAATGTTTGTAAGAATAAAATGGATTAATATAACAATAACACTCATCATCATCATCGTTCAGCGTTAAACAGCAAGGCAAGCCTCACTGACTGCTGCCTTTCCCCAGAGTTACACGTTTATATAAAAAGAGTGAATATCCAAGGGGAACAGGGAGTGGACCTACACAGGCGGGAAAAGATAAGATACTGCTGCAGCCAACATACGGAACAGTCTAACTGTACAAACTCACGTGATTTCAATCATTCTGATTCGATGGAAGATGACAATACGATCGTCACTGTTTCCCATTCACTGCCATATTCTTCAGTGCCTCCAGCCAGCTA
>LUCM01000402.1:0-48706 GCA_008360955.1 Fasciolopsis buskii | reverse complement strand
TGACGAAGTTGAACAAGAATGGAGAGATGGGACACCCTTGTCGAACGCTACTAGTCGCTTCGAATGAAGTTGATAGTTCATCATATACCCTAACGCGACCATAGGAATGCGAGTACAACAGGTTTACGATCTTCGTTGGCATACCCTTCTGGTGGAGAGCACTGAATAGTGCCGTCCGATCTACTGAGTCGAACGCGTCAAATGTATCAGCTGCCTAGTTTTTGTCCCAGCGCTCGTCCACATTGCTGCTCGTCAAGTTTCTTAGTTCCTGGGATGTATGGTGTAAACAGATGAATCAGACACACGTTCGACGGCCAATCGGGTTTGTGGTCTGCGCCGATGGCCATTCAGCTGCAGCAAAATCGCATTAAAACTAACGCATGGTCTGATTCGACGTACGTGGTCTAGTATGATCTACAGTTCTGGACAGAACCACGGCAACGGTAGCTAACTGCGATATGGTCAATCTGACTCAAGGCACCTGTCGAGTTAGAACGCCATGTTGCTATGCGACGCAAACTGTGCCGGAAATTCGTACTAGACAGGGAAAAATGATTATCCGCACCAAATCGGAGAAGCCTATCCTCGTTATCTATTCGCTGAGCAGGCACGGCGCATCGTCCACCTAACCGAACTTCCGATACACTCAATTTTCCAGCTTGTCCATTAAAATCATCTACTATCAGTACAATGTTAGAGCCATTGCGCTTTCGAACAAGTGACAAGGTTACCGTAAAACTCGTCTTTCTACATGTCAGTGCTGCAGTCTGTGGGAGCGTTTGCCGAGATAACAAATAAACTGCGCTTAACACTACTATCCTTCCGGACACCGACTGATACCTGCAGTCTCGTGGCACACAAACGACTGTTACCCGGAATTCATTCAGTCAAAGGGAAAGGGTCGCTTCAGCCTTCTCACTTAAGAACAATTTTATAACGCGTTCACTCACAGCTTGAGTTGCTTCGTCTCCTGAAGTGCGAAGAAAATATCTTGAAGAGACGTTTGGCGCAGTTAGTTGAATTACTCTACTCTACTCGAATCCTGAATTCGTGTTTCACTCACGCAGCGCACATCAATCGAAATTGAGTCCACTGTGAGCTATTGTACTGAAAATCACTGACTACCCTATTTGACAATGACGTATTGCCAGTACCGGGCTGACATTCGTAATGCAATACCCTATCCTAGTAATTCACTATGCACTAATTTGCACAACAGTTCTGCCTGTCTCATCGTGAGAATTATTATTACTCAAGATGCATTCAAACATCTCGTTTTCGTTTCAGTTCTCCCTCAACTTGCCTTTAAAGTCCCTGACATTTAGTCTTATTTCGGTTTTCCTGATTGGCTTTCGTGTATAAGTTCAATCTTACCTTAGTTTGATCTTGTAAATACCAAATATGCAATCATCCGCAAAGTTATTTTCAAACCCATTTGTAAATCTTTTAGTTCATTTATGTACATCATTTTTCAGGAAATGGGCTGCGGCTAACAGAGGGCTGCCAAATAGGTGAAAATTGGCCGGAAGTGGGAGGATTCGAGCTCGTAAACTTCAAGTCCAAACGCTACGACCCTATGCGCCTGGCCACCGCCAAGATATTTTGTTTTTACTTCATAGTCAATCTGATACTCAGTCAGTTTGTTTGCTCTGCATTGGCTTCAGGCTGAAATAAAATACGCCGATTTGCCGTGAAATCAATCGGCTACTTTCCTCAGCCTGATCTGGTGCAGCGTTGTTGCTTACCTCCGTTGGTCGACTGAAATTCCCCGTCTTAAATCATGCTGATTTTCTGTCTTAGCAAGTTGATTTTTGTGAAATGCTTGAAGCGTGGGTGTAGCGGAAGGGGCATGTCGCATAGCCACTAGGACCCACTACATGGGGGGCGGGATCAAAACGTAAATCTTGACCCTGAAATTGGATTGACGTATAGTCACATTAGGTCCCACTAGGTCAGGTGTGGTGACGATCTGGGCGACAGCAAGTTGGCGTCTACCACCAAAGTGACCGACAGACCTTGGAATCGAAACGCTTACCGCTACCTGACCACTTGGCTGGCGATCGATAGTCACAGTGTGTAGCTGATGCAGAGTAGCACCGAACGACTCGAACATCTGGTTGACGTCTAAGCCAGCTATCCGGTTCGGCTAACCCTTTGTGTTTACTCGGAAATCCTGCTGCAAATGTGCACACAGGGACATACCCGCCCATTCAGATCCGTTCAGGCTTGCCTACTCGCTGACTGTCCAGGGTTCATGTTTGTTTATCTCGGCTACGGGATGTGCAGAATTAAAATAAAAATTCTGCTGGCCTGACGGTCACTTCTGTGTCAGCCTGTAGATTACCTTACACATTAGGTGTTTTCACAGTGTTAAAATCAATGAAAACTGGACCGCTAAAACCATCCTTGCGTGAATGAATGCCTTGAGTACTTTCTTCGAACAAATTAAAATTGATGTATCCGTTAACAATTGGTAACTATTATCATGTTTAGAATTCGGACACGTGTTAATTGGTAGTATTCGTGATTATCTGTGACCACACGAAATCCAAGAAACGTACCGTCAGATCTCACCAGTAGGCCTAGTTTTTCCTACGTTTATCGGTTGTTTTAATGTCCCACAGGTTGTCTGTCAAATCAGTTGTAATTGCGCCTATGCATAAATTGGCAACTTGTACCGCTGCTTGACTCAACATGTCAGATCACATACCGAAATGGTTGTCAAGTTCGATGATGCAGTTCTACGTGACCTCGCATACCGAAACAAAGTCTCCGGTCTTTTCAGTTGCAAAGCACCTAATAGCATCCAGTCACAAAGTAGCCTTAACCAAATCTGTCAAAGTGTCAGTGCTCAGTACATATCCCAAACCAATGGCGTTAAGTGAGAATATGTTTATCAGCATGTAACACCCAGTGTTTTGCTTCCAGCAAATGCTGTCCCTGAGTAATTGTTCACTTTGATTTTATTTTGCGGGGGATTCTTCCGTTTGTCAACCCATCACCACCATCATACATCTAAGATATCCTTCGCCTTAATCCACAATTTGTTGTCTAATAATTGTCATTTTTTAAATTCATAAACAAAGAGTAATGTGAATACTTGTGGCTTATGACATGCCTTCTTTTTCTTCGGACAAACTGAATAAATAAGATTCATTACTTCGCAAATGATCCGTTGAATTTCGAAGGCTGTAAGTTTGCTCTGAGACTCACTGCATTTTGCTTACCGATCGGGTTTAATCACTAAATGATGAACAGTACCGCGTTCCTCAATGAGGCAGCATCCACGAAAAGGTTCATGCAATTACCATATATGCATTTGAGCCCATGACCAATGCGAGACATTGTCCAGTCGTTCAGGCTACTCGATCGCTCCTCTAAAAACGGGGAGATCTACTAACTGCTGGTCCTCAATTTGAATTGCTACTTCCATAAGCGGTCTGGTAACTTCCGAATTTAATATGGCACCTTATCAGATCTCTCTTTAAATGTTACCGATTATCTTCTAGTAAACAGAATATTGAATTTCGTACGATGAATTAGCAACAGCGGTCAGCTGGCCGGTATTCTAATCTCAATAATCTATTTGATGGTTTTGCATTGCCCCAAAATGTGATGGCCGCTGCACAATTGACTGTGGAGTATGTTCTCTAAGCGCAACATCTACTCGTTTCGATTGTGCGTCTCGCGGTTTGTGATCGTAGATTGTCAACTGACAAGGACTTTTCTTGACTTGACCACCTAAACAGTCTGAATTAAAATAAGTTACACAGTGTGGTTTTGACAATTGGGAAAATCAGTTATGCTCGGGATATCTTCCACTTTGACTCGATTTGAACCAATGCATTTATACCCGGAGTGTTCTAGCAGTTGAGGGTCTTCTGTATTTTTACTCAAGCTACATTGATTATCGGCTCAAGTTACTTAAACAGGTAACATCTACCACAATGAAGTTTTAGCAATTTCCTTGTCAGCCCGGAATTTCCCTATCAATTAATCATCATCCATTAGCTAGTACTCTAGGGCATGAATGTAAAAGGTCTTGTTGTAAGAAAGAATTTTCTCTCAATGGTTTTTTTGTTATGCATTTCCTGAATTCTTCAAAGTATGGAGTCAAAAATTCCAATGGTGCAATAATAATAGTAGGATAACTGCTGCTAAATGAGTCATATCCAAATTGTTACCTAGCACAAGTAAGCAGACTCATGTTTCATTTTATCCGAGAGAGAGAGAACGGTTTTATGGAACCGGTTAAGTTCTGTCACTTTTGCCTAATATTTTACCGTTATTTGGTCCTTGTCAAAATTTCACTGAAAACCTCCACCAGCACGTAATCGTATAAAAACTGTGTGGTGGGTAGACCATAACTCTGTGAGTTGTAAAATACTCCGTCTTCAAACTAAACGACACTTCTGTCTGCACTGAAAAATTCATACGACGCGTCGATACTACAGAAACGGTTCGATATGACACAACACCTTGTTTTGACTATTCAGATGTTGACCGTATATGCGATCTTGTCCTGCAGATTTAAGCCTCATTCTCAGTCGGAATTACTCACCGTTGACTAAGTTTTCTTTCGCTTTTTGCAGTACTCGGATAATCAACAGTACCCACCGGGTTTATCACTCGTGGACAAGACTGAGTACATTATCAGCCGAAATAATCTTTCAACTGTGACTGTTCCCATCATAAAGTTGACAAGAGTATTTGACTCACGTCGCCCCTTGAGTTTGCTTCTGGTTAATTAACCAGGTAAATATACTCTAGCCCCAATCACTAGTTTATTCACAAAGTAAAACGGTCTGTTGCACAGTTCTTTTAAATTAAGATGAGCGATAGAAATCACATTACTTTACAGTAGTGAAAAGACAACTGTTTCTGGATTTTTGTAGTCCATTTGGGGAAGCTGAAGCATGAGTGTACCTTTCTCTCCTTTGTTCTTTTTCGCTAACTTCTATCTTAGCATTGTTAGGTTTCATCCTCATCGCTACTCCATCCGCTATACATTGTTGAATTAGCATAGCGTAGGTTAGACAGCAAACTACTCAGATTTCGGCGACGCGAGACTAGGAGTATGGGTGGAGCTGGTGATTGGCCAATTGCACCCACGCGCAATCGTGTTAAAAGCCGAGCATGCGGTGGGCCCGAAGTAGAAGTTTCTGTATCTGCTAGATAGCTATCTTCTCCTGGAGTCACGTTGGTGACTGAATCGTCCGCTAATGTCCGTCTGATTCGGTCGTCGACCCCTGATTCCAAGTTGCTGGGGTAATTCTCAGTCCCAGTGGTAAAATGAATTAAGCCAAGTGACTGGCGTTGATTTGTACGATCTGGAATTGGTAAATTGCGCAGTATGTTCCATGGACTTGTTTGGTTATGGTTTTGCCTATCTTGTGGATTGGAATTTCCACCTGCTAAACTGGGTGTTATATTGCAATTGGTGCGTTCCGTCTCCTGCTGATTGCCTTCGGATTCCAATGTTGCCGATAGTTGATTGTTGAGATTTCGTAAAGCTCGCCCTCTGGCAGCCGTTTCTAATGTTGCGGCGATCACATGTTGTCTGCGTTCCTCTAATTCCATTGTCATTAGGCGAAGCATAGCTGCCAGCTGTTCACGCGTCTCACGAAGTTGCTCCACCACGCGTCCTTGACGTCTTGGTACCAAACGCCGAAACTCAAGTGGACGTTGTGAGGGGACGTCAGGAATGTCTTGTAATTGACTGGTTTGGCGTTCAACAAGCCGATCCTCAATGACTGCGGTCTGTTGATCATAGGACAGACGGGAGTTTCCCCCCGTAGTTAATGTAGCATTCCTATTAATTGCCGGCAAACTGCATATTTCATTACGTCGGTCTCCCATTCCTTCATGCTCCGTGCCATCCGGATGGGGATCGGCTACAAGGTGATCATGCAGTTGATCCGTACTTCTGGATTCTACGGGGAAAAGTTGATTACGTGCCGCTAAAAAAGTGGTGGAAGGGGGTGAGTCTGTTGAAATAACTGGCGGCGGGGGTAATGCTGGTGCTCTGGTTTGATTTGATGTTGGATTTGACTCCTCGATTCCAGTTGAATCAACGCTGTCAGATGAGCCGGGTACTGTTAAATTCCATCTGTTTGGCGTGGCGCTCATGAAGCCCCTAGTGGTTACCGTATTCCTTTGTGATTCGTTCGCTGGAGGGCTGACGGATCGCCGCGCCGAATTTCTGCATCTGCGCCGAGATCGTCTCCGTAATTGTGTTGTTGGTGCCACTGGTGTATTTTCTGAGTTCTGGGTCAAAGGCGTCGAACCGTTCCTTACAGACCGACCCGCTACTAACGGTCGAGGAATGTGCGGGTTAGTCACTGGCATACTCACTAAGCCCCTGTTTCCTATACGAGGATGTGCATATTGTGTTACGGGCCTGCTCACTCTAGGATGTGTTACTGACTCCTCTGTGTGACCAGCTGTTGTATTGTGTCGGGCATGCGTCCGACGATGTACCGTTCGCACTGGGGTCCCGTTTCTGCCTGCCCCCGTATATCGCCCAATTCTATGCAAATTGGATGTTGGTTGTTGAATCGGCCCTCTTGATTCCGTAACTTCCAATGAAGTAGCAACTGGCTCACAAGTTGCCGGCATCGAGCCGATCAGAGGGAGCAAATCAGCTCGTTCCTCAGCCACTTCTGAAACAGTAGCTTGCTCTGGTTTCACTTGTGCATTTTCCTTTAGCTGTTCTTCAGTCGCGACTCGCTCTTTGTTTTTGCTTGATGCGAACTTAAGTAATGATTCTTTGGAACAGCCCGATATCAGTATGTCCAATTCGTAGGGGCTATATCTTCGATGTTCATGAGGTCCGTACTCACTTAACGTCCCCATCCAGTTGCACCCAACCACCAAGCATCGCACTCTTTTTCGGTTGATTCGATCCACGAGCTGTCAAATGATGAGTGAAAATACCTCAATTACATAAATGCGGCTCATTGGCGCGCTGAATCTAAGTAACTAAAATAATCATAAGCATATAAACGAAAGGTCAACTATGTATATGAGATGATAAAGGTAACTTGCTTTCAGATGTCAAAACCTTCGGTGTGATAATACGGAAATGAACTATTGTCTGAAAGGACTTCTTCAGGAGTGCTTTTTTGATAATAGATTGATTATCAAGTTTTTGAAATTTGTTTTGGTGCATCACTCATGAGAAAGGCTTGGGATACGAAATCACGAACCATTTGAATCGACTGTAAGCTATGCTTTCCTAACCATTCACACCGTACTCGTTAAGATCGTGGTTTCTACGATAATCTAAATAATATTGTGATTGCCATGCTTATGCCATCAGCCAAAATCTACGCTTCGTTGGAAATCCTGAGTCAAAGTCTTCCTACCACCTAACATGACTTATTCAATTCGGTCGGGATCACGTATTACAGCAATTTTTTTAAGGACCTTTATTTGCCTTCTCCTCTGACGTTACTTGAGAATCTTCGGTTCTAACACGGTCATAGCAATACAAAAGAATTCAAAAAGATACCGTTCTCATGATAGGTACAGGCTTAAAAACCTGCCTATATCAACCGCAAAAATCCTCAGTTAGTCCGGTCTCCTCCAAGTGGCTCCGAACAAATCTGAAGATCTCATTATCTTGATTACCAAGTCTCCGTAGAAGGAGGAGACTGGAATTCATTGAATAGGCTCTTTGCGCGACCTGAAAGCTGTGCTAAATGATAACTTGAACTAGAACTGTTAGGTAAACCCATCTAAAGGATCGAAGACAAATAACTGAAGGAAGCGGATAACTTATTCATTGGACGCAGGAAATTTGTTTTATGCTGAAAATCCTACAAAATGAGTAGGCATGGATTTATTTTCACCTTACTAGTGAGAAAAATTCAACAAAGCGGGCTCATATTTGAAAGGTTTTTTGCTAACATGATTTGGGGAAAAATGCAAGTTGTTTCACTCAGTGACTCACTGACAGAAACTCAATACTGGTTCGCAATGACTTCTCTGGTTACGACTGGAAATTCTGTGTGACCAGAATTCGGCCGTCTTTACGATCAATGGCCTTGTACCAATGCACTCTGGTTTTGGTTGCTACCTGCTGGTACCATCTACTTAAAAGAGGAATAAACGAAGATTGGTGAAGAAATAACCGTAAAGTGGTCAGCAAAATAAATGTAACAAGGAGAAGGTAATCAGAAAAAAGCGTTGCTCATCCGCGTCATCTAGTCTGCAAACATCGCCAAACGGACCTTATGGACACCAACCCAGTATTCCAACACGACCTATCTGGGACATTCCACGGGTTAGGATTTTCATATCTTTTAATGGAGTCGTTTTCGCCCAGCAGCTAATTGTTGTGGTGAGCAGCTTTAATCGAGTCAAATAATTTGCGCGCACGCATAGTACGTCCCGAAGTCGGAAAGCGGACTAGAGTTCCGAGAGTTAATGGTCGTGCCCCGAATACCAAGCAAGTTTGTTTCTAACTCCATGAAGAATATGTGGAGGAGTAAGGTTCAGCAGCCTTATTTAGAAGCAGGATGTGTGTGTCGACAATAGAAATTGTGATTGTGATAAGAAGAGAGTCGATAAATATTGATCGTGATGTTATTCAAGTATTCGTACAAAGCATGTCCAGAAAATCAGGGACTCCAAGCTCAGTGGCCTAAGCATGTTGTCTCAAGAATTGTTAGGAAATGGAAAGCTGTTGCTGGTTCAGAATGGATTCCCTCGTCGTCCGTAGGAAGGATTCTTAATAGATTCATTACCCAGAAGGTACAAATATATGAAGGAGAAAATCAAAGATATTTGTCGGGTGTACATAAAAGAGTTATCCACAAGCCCCGAACATATTGACGATCGCTTAATTTCTCCAAAAGCTTTTTAATTCTTTTCGTCAGATAACGTTCCATTCATCGAAGTAGCTCAGCACACAAAGACAAAAAATTATAACAATGACAAAGGCAATACAAAACGGCGGTAGTTGGTTCACACGACCCATAAATTTCATTACATTAGCATAGGGTTCATAAGTGCGGATTGATCATACCATTGCCAGTGATGTGCAACAATACCGTATGCCGAACAATTTTCATTTTGGTTTTTCCAAGTCGGGTTTATGTGATTAGTTCTGAAGTGGGATGAAGATGATATCTAGAATTTTTACTCGAAGTAGTGGCACCAACTGTGAGCGACCGTAATGACTCACGAATACTAATCACCAGCACGTATTGATATAGCCCCATCATCAAGCTAAGCAACTGGAGACTCTAAATATTAAAAATAATTGTAGAGTTTATTTCTGAATCATGCATCTAGATGTTAACTATGGAGCTAGCATTGACGGAATACATTTGGGCCAATGGTCATCGCAGAATGTTTCCGTAAGTTGCCACGATTCCTATCCGTTGGTCGTAGCGGCAGGCGACTGCAAAGTTGTGTCACGTGATTTGGACTTGGACTCCTCATATAATAACGACGGATGACGGGACAGAGTGGTCCAAAAAAATAATATGGACGTGAAAAATGCAGATAGTGAGAACAATAAATGTTTAGGAGTGATGAAGGAGGTAAGACCGGAATATTTTGGTCACATTGCACGAAATCCTAGGCGCAGATCCTTGCCATTGTCACTCTGATTAGAATGCGGTACTTGGTCGTTTTGCTTTCTCCGACTTGAACTCTACAAAATTGCTCTATCTGTTCGGTGCAATTCGGATATAGTCCACCAAGCAGTTTGTGAACCCATAGGAATAGTGATTGCTTCAATCACTCTATTCAAAAAGTTAGTTTGCCCTGAAGAATGCATACCAATATTCGTCCCTCGGTATTCCCAAGTACCGTATCATATAAAATGGGAAAAGGAGACTTTCTGTTCATCGAAACCACCTTCTACATTTTATTCCTCGTACACCTGTCATCATCCAGCCAACGAGGGTCCGGCTTAATTTCCAGGATCCAACTTTTGCAGTAACATAATCCACTCCAGTTAAATTTAGCGTGAAATCAAGGCTAATGACCACCTAACATGGCCATACAGTAGAATCCCCTAGGGTTATGAGGCGAGTACTCCCCACAGTCATATCCTCTTCAGTTAGTGGTAAATCCCATCAGGACATTCCCGACATCCGATAAATTCGGATCTCTCGTGATATTGACAAATTAAAAACACAGCCCTAAAGGTGCACACAAAGCAGTTTGAAGACTTGCAAAATCTAATTGCTAAGGATTCCTCGTGCGAACTCCTGACTTTCTGCGTGAATGGCAGTGATGAAAGGTGTTGTAGCGCCTCTCTACCGCCATAATTTCTGGCCCACAGCAGAACATCTGAATGTATCAGAGTGTGTTCAGGGATAACTTAATGAATTCAATCAAGTTTGCACTCTAGTGTCAAAAAAGGACCCTATCCTCAAAAGTGGTTAACAACTTAAATGACAATTTTTCAGCACTTACGACTGACCAGAATATATGCCAATCTTGTTAAGTGATCGTTATTGTTTGCGAACGGCGAACATACTGTGAAGGCTCAAATATGATCGCCTTTAGAACTGTCCATGGGTAAGTACTTTAAAAAAATAATGATTGGCAAAATAACAGCGTCAACAATCAGGTTGTGTTGATCTCCAAAAATAGAATTTCTTTTTTCCAGGTATCGGTAAAAACCAGATTTGTATTTCGTCTGCCATCACAGTAAATACACAAAAAGAAATCAGGTAAATGAACGTTTCACATGAAATCCTTGAAGTTCAAACCGATTCTCATCCCGACCAGGAACAAAGCATTCCATAATCAAAATTTTCAACCAGTCGATTTGCTAGTTGTCGCACAGCATCAACTATTCAAAAGAGAAGAGTACTATAAATAAGATCTTCCGCAAAATAATAAGTTGGACAAATACAAAGAAGCGGAAAGAATTCTGACGCAAGTACTCCACTGGCTGGGAGACTAAAACACTTGACCTATTGTCTACAACCGTCTTTTAACGGAATCTCGCAGACCTCAGAGCTGCAGTCTAACTGGACCTACAGTGAAGTCATTAATTGAGGTCTTCATACTTTATTTCCATGTCATCGGCTGATTATCTGAACTACCCTTTTCGATCACCACTTGCCTCAGTGCATAGCGTGTAATGACGCAGGCGGCCTTCAGACATGCGCAAAAAGTGGTCAAACCTCTTTAATCTGCTTACATTCGGTGTCCTTTCTGATGAATGAACCCTAAATCCCGCACCATAAGCCCAAACTCTGCGCTACTGAGGGAATTTTCCTACCATATTTGATCATCACAACGAACAAAACAGTGTCGAAGTGCCAAGATTTTTCGCACATCTGTTCTTAAGGACCATGTTTTGGAGACGCATAGCAGCACCACCCTCACTACTGCTGATCAGTAGTTGCATATCACGCCGACGACGAAGATGCTTAAGGTTGATGAATGACAATCGAGTTTATTGAATATGCGACAAAACGTCATTGTATGTACAACAACTTAGTGATATAAAACTGCCCTAACAATTAAACTCGTCCGCTTCACTCCGTTCTTTCTCTGGAAGAATAATGTTTAGTATCGAGGTAGTCTAGTTCTCCAACAGCATTTTATACTTTGAAGGAGCCAAACGCACCCCAAGCAAACCCACATTATCGTTCAGACGATCAAGGAAAACTTAAAGCTTATTCAGGTCCTCAATCAGTAGCAAACATTGCCCGCACATTCCAAGTCAAACTGTTTTCCATCTTAGCAGAGATCAGTGTTTAAATAAAGAGGTTAAAAAAACTGAATTCCCTGGAAAATCGTTTAAGATGAGACACTGTGACAGAATTCCGCAGTGGACTGCATCAATAATCGCCCTCAGATCAAGAATGACAAAAATCTTGGATCCATGGAAAATTTGCATACCCCGTAGAAGTTATCGTGGAATTGGAAACTGCCTAGTAGAATCCCGACAAGGGCAGAAATTAGCTTGATTCTCAAGCGTACATATTTTGCCAGTACTAGATCAGCCTAGATGCGATGCTCAGCGAACTATTTCGTTCCTGATTTTCCTCAGCAGCCTTGGAACTCTTGCAAAATGGCATAACCATCGATTCACATCAATGCTTAGGGATCTTCTGTTGCCCAGATTATTCCCAGGGACCTGGCCAATTCCAGTGTTAATACTTCGCCACAGTTCTTGAAAAAGGATGGAGACAGTCCACTTGGTCCACAGGCATCATGCCTTTAAAGAAAACCAATCTGCCTGATCATTTCCAGTTCTGATTAAGTAGCAGCACCCACATACATCTCACTTGCGGGTATAATTGAAAGTTAAATAGACTGTGATAGTGGTTCAACTAAATTGCTCCCTAAATTGCCCTGCCGAACCCCCAAGCAAACCCTGTCAGACAGTGACTCAGTGAGCTGTCGGATTCATTGATCACCAGCTTCTTTGAAACAGTACTCCTAATTGCGGCTATCGTCGATAGCTACAATCTTTTCCACTTTCCTAAATCCCCCTATCCAACACTGGTCGCGGTCATTTCTTAGGATCCTGATCAGCTGGTGCCTCAGCGACTTCCGCATCCCATTGTATATGGCACTTCACGGATCCGTCAAAGTCGAGGATATCCACTGTTTCCGAGGTTCACGTGGCCTGAAGTCCTACGTGACAGTTGCCATTGACTGCATAACTTCTTTCATCTGCTCTCTATGTTCGTTCAGATGCTGCACATTTTCCTATGACGACAACCAAAACAAGAGTTCCAATCGGAATTAAATTTGGTGACCATTGTCTTGAGTCAGCTGTGCAAAATGTGTGGTTTTCTTGTTGGTGCGACTAAGTACTGGGTGCAAACACAAATGTCCACAGACCAAAGCCTACAAATATGAAGCCGGACGATCGTTTGTCTTTCGACTGATAGACACCACCGGTGAACAATGGCAAAGTAATTAATTTGCTTCCATTGTTCTGAAGGCGAAGCAGGTCACTAGGCTAGTCGATATCGTTTTTTTGACAAACGTTTGTGTTCGTCGGAAATAGCATGTGATCGAAACGAACTCGAAGGAGGCGATCGCCTGCGTTGGTACTACTGGCAGGAACACCAAAGAGATCGCCAGTTTACAGTCCTGCAAGCAATTAGGGTGTTAAAATTGCGAGTATTGTTCACCGTTGTCATTGGACGGATACTTTGGATCAATCAGAGTAGTTCCCACTAAGACGCATTTCTGGAATTAGACGAACAACAATCGGTCGGGGCATATGTACATACGGTTAACAGGTAATGAAT
Organism: Fasciolopsis buskii; assembly: GCA_008360955.1. Lineage (NCBI taxonomy): Eukaryota > Metazoa > Platyhelminthes > Trematoda > Plagiorchiida > Fasciolidae > Fasciolopsis > Fasciolopsis buskii. The sequence continues at coordinate 35,462 of LUCM01000402.1, read as the reverse complement.
GTCTCTCCGATTGATTGCTATTGGCATGTACAGAACTGTCCAGTCGAAACGCACATAAACCACTGTTGACTAAGATCCAGTCCAACAGTGGACGTTCCGTTCGCATGCTCAGAACAATCCCAAAGCCATCCTGACCACGAGTGCTCGAAACCAGATCACTTGATAAACGAAGAGTCAAGCAATAAAATGAGGTTGTATATGGATTTAGAAGAGTGATTATGGAATTGAAATCTTTTGTGCGCCCTTTGGCGACGTGACGCATACCTGTCGTACAAGTTTCCAGGGTTTCAGCTACGGCAGCTTATGGCCCTATCTTGTTCAGGCTCAGGCAAGGCGGCCAAAATATTTCACATACTTCCACTAATGCTGGAGTCAGATGGACCCAGCGAGCCGTAATTCCTCACGTTATCTTGCACGGCCCCTATTTCAGGAGTGCGAAAATTAGGGAGGTTCGCTGTAGGAGCTATTTGGGCGAGCGATGCTTCGCAATTGCCCAAGCTGCGGAAGTGGGTTTTCTTTAGGAACTATAAACGGAATTCTTGGTTCAAATATCCCACTCACAGGGCAATAAGACTATATATATATATATATATATATATATATATATTCGCGGTTATTGTCGCTCGTCAGGTATGCGCACCCGATGCTCTCTTGTCCAAACATCCACATACTTGTACACTCCGAATTGATTGATATTTCTCACCAGAATCGAATCTGTAGCAACAGGAGTGTGCATGGAAGCTGTTCGTCCAACAGACAACAGAAAAATCACAAATGTGATTCGTTGATAATTCTTTGTCAGTTCGGCTGAGCCAACCTTAGGAACGAGGGCAGAATGCCCCAGAATATACGTATGTATATATAGAAGCAGGAAGTAGTATCTGGATGCGTAAACAAAATTTGCCCGGGAGCATATATATATATATATATAGCGGCTTGAGAACAAGCATGGTGCCAAAGCAGCAACATATAAATGGAACTTCACAGGTGGACAAACAACGGAAGAAAAATAAACCATAACAAACCAATTGTCTTTTTTCACCGATGGACTACAGAATTCGTTTTATTCTTGTAATTCATTTAGATTGTGCACGTATGCTAGCAATGAGTCCAGCCCCTAAGCAGGAGAACGGTGTGGGTTTGAGACCAAAAACTCTGTTTCTGACACGAACCTGTCCGCAAGGCAGTGGAAGTGATCAGGTGGAAGCTCATCCATCTGGATCGATAGTTCCTCCACTCACTTCCGTCCGAATAAGTTTCAAGCTCAACCACTAACCTCGAGTAACGGAACTCTACTTTGTTAGGCCTTTACTCATTGGCATCTCAGGCTTGATTATCTCTTGTATTGGATTGTTTGAACTTTTGCGTACAGTGTTCCGCATTCCAGTCAAAAACGGATGCGTTCGCCACCTCATCAGAATACTGAGTTGGAAAGACGCGTAGCGAATAATAAACATTTGAAATTCACGAGATTGTGTAGAAGATCAATCATGATCTGTTCTCGATTGGTGAGAATTCGGGCCAGTTAGAGAACAGTAGACCTCTGAAAAAAATTTATGCGAGGGGGTACGGAGCAGAAGGCAGAACATGTCCTGATATGAGAACGGCAGTTAGAAAGGCCATTGTGTAAGAAATGGGACGAATCCGAAAGAATTTTGTGCAGATTTCTCGCATGTGGATAGATGCGTGTCACACAGTATGGTGCAGGGTTCTTTCAGTGATATGTAAGGTACGCCACCACTAATTGAAAATCCACGACAAAGGGTCTGAAGTCCTTCCTTACTGGACCAAAAAGGTGACATGGGAACAATAGAAGAGATTGGGAAAAATACACTGGTAAACAAGTAGAGCGATAGTGTTTTGCTTAACCTGGAAACGCCGCAGCCTTTTTATGTGAAATGAGTCTACTAAAATTTCTATACCACTGGAAATGTGAGAGGTCCATCTTAGGCTCTTATCGATAGTAATTTCTAAGTATTTGATGGAACCTACCTTAGTGAGTGATTCTGTGCTAATGAAAAGCGGTCAGTCGTGCAAGCAGAAAGAGAAAAAATAAACATTCGATCTATTTTGACAAATTAAGATTTAAGTCAAAGCGAAGAGAAAATTCATGGATCAGGGACAAGATGTTGGAAACGTTCAGGAAACCTTCAGTTGCAGATGTAAACTGATAGGGAGCAAGGCCATTCGAATATCTGGACAAATGATCGAAAGAAATAACATGTAGTTCGTTGATGTATGCTCAAGAGGAAGTTCAGCTCCATGAAGGACTCCAGAATTATTTAGCAACGTACAGATTTGTTTCTTCCTAGTCTTCCTGATCTGATAGCCGTGCTAAGGGGGCTCTTGGGACAGCCGAACTGTTCTGGTTTACGAGGAAGTAATGACAGTGGTACAGTCGAATGCAGAGGAAAAATTTAAGAAAGCGCATCGGACAGATTTGGCGAACGCATCCAAGGATTCGGTTATGTCATGAACCAGGGAAGCCACCGCATCCAAAGTGGATCCTTTTGGTTTGTGCGCGAACTGGGAGGAGTCATCGGGGACACTAACAGAAGTTAGGCCAGGACTAAAGAGAAGCTGCCAAGCATAGTTCGTATGTTTATTTCATAATGGTCAAACGGGTCTGTATCGTATCAGTTATTATCTCCTGTGTTGTTATCTCTTAACTAGATATAGGGAGAATGTTACTTTATCCTAAGGAATGATGTCGGCCCTTAGTGTTGTCACGATTGATCGTTTGTGAAGTAAACAGTCACAGAATTCTATCCTCTGGGCGTAATCTCTGGAAAATAAAGCTCGAACTGAGTGTCGTTTGTAGCTCCGGTAGTTTTTTTTCCTCGGTATGCCAGTAACTAACGTCTTTAAGGTCCCCGGTGGGTTGGAGGTTGCTCGGAGAGAAGTGCTAGGTTCATTCAGCAAGAGATCCTCCAATGTGGAAATTTCACGCTATTTCAGCTTAGAGGACGGATCACGTTTGGGGACCAAGGTTGCTGACCCGCCCGTTCGCACTCACGTGAATGATGCACAAGCTAAAGACCTGAGAGACTCCAGACCAGGGAGCGAGGTGGGAAATAATTCCCACAGCCTAATTCTGAAGCAAAAAGCGGTATGATTTTGCGATAAGCTCAGCGGAGAACGGAGCGGCCTTCGAAATGAGGTCATAGGATGGACAATGATCACGGTAGGCGGAGGAGGCGTGTAGGAAGACAATGAGCTCTGTTCTTTTTGGACCTATCTAAACTATTTGATTATGACACAAAGGAACACAGTCAGGTTGACTGGCTTGAGGCCATTTGGTCGTTCTAGCTTGATTAAGCGGAGTGGACAACTGACTAGGGTGGTTGAATTCAGCAACTTCGGCATACAGATTATAAAACACAGCCCGTCAGCTTGCTCGGTAAGTGTTTCCGTAAACTGACAGCCTTAGATCAACGTGCAAAACAAAACAACAACGGCAGTCCCCTTGATGATATTTTGTTGCACGTTTGCTTTAAACTGATGCTTGTTTTTAACAGCGTCAACTTGATCATCCAGGCGACGACTCACTCATTTGAGCCGGAAGGCATATGAATGATGACTGACCAGCATCATGTATGGCTTATTATTTATAACCCAGTTTGATTGAATCTAATTTATAGAGTATTATTGGTGATCCAAGTTAAAAAATTTCGAATCTTCGAAAAGCAAAGAACACTAGGAGTGATGGAACGGAGTGCAACGGAATATGGCAAATCCATGAATGATAGTCCATTGTGAAGTTTGTGTAGGCATTGTGTCCATACTGAAGCAAAATGAATAATAAAACTTTTCACTATATTTGACATTGATAAAGAATAAGAAGACACGGAAAACATGGTGAATATAAGAAATTCTGAAAGTGTGAGAATGATTCATTTGTTTTTTCTAGAGCCGGAGATCGGAAATTCGGAGAATGAACCCCTGCCTGCACAATTTGCAATGAGGATCATTTTGCGTGTTTTGTGGAGATTTTGGACGATTTTAAGTGCAAAAAATGTTGATGATAAAAATTTTCGTCTTGGTATAATAAAGTGATATTTCATATTTCACTGTTCCTAAAAGCAATTGAATGAGTACACACAAGATCTCACCTGCAAGGGGGGTTTGAATGTGAAATAGATTGTAAATTACTAAGGACGAGATCTTGTACCAAACTGCATTGTTATTCACGAGATTTAAATAGCTATGGTAAAAGTCAAAGCAAAACGGTGAATCCGTTTTGTTTTGCCCCCTTTGAAACTAGATGACCACGATTTTTGACCGTAAGAAAATAATCGTCGTTAGATTTCTACTGATTTTTTGATGAAAATCAGATTGAGAGTACAATCGTATCTGTCTAACCAAATCTTAAATGAACTGACCATAGAGCTCCATTAACCATAAAATTACACAAAATTCTGGTTTCTTTCCGAATTTAAAGTTAGCCAAGCCTACTCTTCTGCAGTGATAATTTATAGATGATAAAGAAGACGATACAAAAAGTAACCTAGAATAACATCAAGTCGTTGAGAAGACTCAAGGGTTTCAGATTTATTTGCGCAACTTCACAACTAATTTGATTGGGCTGATAAAAAGTTTTGATGTTTGGAAAATATATGATTACCTTGAGATGGTCAACCTGAGAGCGGGGATGAAACTTGATAAGCATCAACTGGAATGTTTTGGATTTCCAATGATAAGAGATTATTTTGCATTAAATCAAACTAATTAACGGAACGTTTTTGAAAATCATTTCTAATAACCTCGCCGCTAATAGCACTTAGTCCGATAGTGATTACCTGTTGACTGCTGTTTCATAGCTCCCTAAGAACATGCATTTAGGCGGCAGCATTGTCTATTTGGTCTTTACTGGCGAAAGGGGGCGATAGATCGCATGTTGCACCGACTGGCTGGTTGAGCGCAGCTCGCTACTTCTGATTTGGTGACACCTGATTTTCCGGCTGTAGCAAGAAGCCAATTAGTTCGGTTCACCTGAAGTTATGTTCGAACGAATCAGCTAGGACCTTTTGACCACGGTTACCATGGCCTGTAGTCGACTAGGCAAGAACCATGTGTTATTCACTGTGAAAGTTAACGGCTGTATTCTATTATCTAGTGACGTGCAATTTCCAGTATATATATATATATATATATATATGCTTAAAGACATTCATGATGCCAAAGGGACGAGTGGATAAAATCATGCAAAAACTGAATGCAACTAGATGGAAACAGTAAGCTACAAAAGTATCGAAGTGAGGCATTTTGTATATTTTCGTCTGACATTTTGTTGTTTTTTTCATAGACTTTAGTGTTGGATTTTACGAGGCATGTCTCCTGCAGACAGTCGCCAAAACAGCTACGCAAATGCCTTAAATTCTGAGCTATGTCTGTCAGTCTATCGCACCAACGACAATCTTCATCTTTTGGGTCCAAACCACGAGGCCGAGAACCATCAACCGATACCAAGATCGGTGCCAACTTCTTCAAACTTCTACGCTAAATTTTAGTCTGATGACATCGTCCCCTTTTGCAGTCCTGTCCAACGCGTGTAAAAAAGTATGAAGTGTCAAACAATGACCAGGCACCCGTAGAAGGTCTCCCAGCCGCCTAAATCTGTGTAGACCGATTACCCCAGTAGGAAGACGGCGGCATATACATAACCCCTCGTCATTGCTCGCTGGATGTTGACACCAAATTCAATAAATACTTCTTACAAGTCAGCAGTCGAATGCGAAAGGGCACGAAGTATCCTCAACGTTGCTGAAACTCAGACAGGTCCATTAATGTATTATTACTCGTACCTCGTTCTGTGACGCTACCACTAAATTACTACAGGAAAGTACGAAAATTGAATTTCTTACTACGTGCCTCGATGAACTTTGTATGTCGTAGTTCTACTAAAAAGCTAATAAAGTGTCAGTGTACAGTCTAATTTACCTCACCTTCATTGTCCCCCGCAACTCTCTGTTAGCTGTCTGTATGGTGATTTTAAATTTATTAACTCCATAAGATAGCGACTAGGGATGTTAGAACCAAAGTACACGGTTTATTGTTCCGCTTTTCCGCTGAATGATGAACATATGAACCCAGGTAGTATGGCATCATATAAGAAACCGAAAAAATATTCATTAGGGACCTGGTGCGTCCATTTCGACCGTCGTTATAGTCTCTTAGGACGAATGCCACCCACCACCAAGCGCACTCAACACCTATCTGGATTTCACTCACGAAGCCCTCCTGACGGTCCCCAGTGGAGGGGCAGTGTGACTTATTTCGACAGTACTTATTCTGCTGTGCAACAGGAAGCTGAAGTTTGTTATAAACGCTGCTCCTTCTATGAATCGCATAGACTGTCATCACAACAACCTAAATTTTGGTTTAAACACATTTGCCTGTCATATTCGTTTCCAAACTACTCATTTTAGAAGTTAGGTCGAACGTTTGCAATAACTGAATGGATTCATGGGTTTTAATACAAATCTTACATTCAACTAAGTACTAAACTTCTGGACAGTTTAAAGTCGAGTTAACTCTACCGATTGACTATTGATGGATCGGAGATGATATCGACAAGCTGAATCAAGATCTATAACTAACCGGTCCTAAGCTTATCGTTATGTGCAGCGGGTGAGAAAGTTACCAATAAAAGAACTCACGTCAAAATTTTTCGCATAAAGACCGTCGCAGCGGCACACTGGACAACCATCATGCCCCAAGTTTGGACCCGTAGACCACGTGTAGATGCATCCGTAGCAATAGCGATGTTGATTTTGGCACTGGTAGGCCTCTTTAAGCACAGAATAGCTGAGGAATAAACAACATGAGTGATACTTAGGTTGCTTTCGTTTCACAGGCCAATTAGCCTTTCAAAGTCCCTATTGATAATATAAAGTAAGATGCACGGTCATCGTCCATACTTATCGTATAATATTACGTTATACCACAGTTGGGTATATGATGCCGTATTTTTGTTGAAAAAACCACAACTTAGCAGAGGCTTTCTTAAATCATCGTGTTTATTAGTAAATGGTTTTCACGTGACTTATGGAATTGACTATTCCATCTGATCATTTAAAGTGCTTCAATACCTAGTGTCCGCAGATTGTCACGGGAGCGTGAATTCATCTGATTTTTACAACTCGTGGGTACTTAGAAAGTTCAAACCATTGCAGTGATCATAGTTTAAGCTCTTGTCGCCGTTCCCGGTATTTTGAGGAATAACACGTGATCATTTGTGGTTTTTAGCTCTGCAAGAATCTACCCGCTGCGTATAAACTCAGTCAGATCAAATAAAACTCATTCAACCACTCTTCTTCCATGTGGCACTGATGATCCCTACAAAATTCCAGTGTGCGACACAGTCTCCTAAGAGGTTTACAGCCTACCAGAGTAGAGGACTGGGATTGGAATCGAAAGTGAAGTCAGTAGATCAATCTGGAGTCACCGAATCAGTGGCGAACTAAGTAGTTTTATAATCTTTCCTTTTCACTTTGTACTTCTTTTGCTAGCCATATAGCAATAAAAATAGTTTTCAGATAAAGAACAGGTGTAAAATTTAGGCTATCAAATCGGAAGAAGGTCGGTGTTGGAGGAAGGGAATTCGAACACTCGACAATGACTTAGTACTGCGACGATTTTCACCGCTTGGATACTTCAGTTGTTCATATTGCATTGGAAATATTCTTCCAGCCCACTGGCACCGCTCAGGTGTATTATAATCTTCAAAGATTTGTTCACTCTGCATTCTTATTTATTCTAATTTTGAATATTGATTAGATTATTTTTTGTAGCTGTGATTGCCTATGGCTTCTACCTTACTTATTAGTTCATGCACGGTCAGTTGCACCAGATGCGCTCATAGTGAACAAAACAACACCTGGACTGTTTTGTGATGGCCTGTTATATTCAGAAAATCTTCAGTCCTTTCTATCTCCTGGCAGCTATCGTCGGTTTCTTGTTTATCGGACCAAAACTAACAGTTAATGTTGTATTTTGTTGTAAATATTCAATGATGGATTAGCCTACTGGTTCACTGGGCCCATCGATGTTAACGAGCTTTTTAATGCGACATTTTGCCCTTTCTCGATTGACGTAATCAGTGTGATGTCGTCGTACTGGAGTTGACCTTTGGTCCAAATAATGGGTACGGTGATTTGGTGTCTACTACTCTTATAAAGATATTTGGGAATTCAGTAACAGTAGAGGCCAATCTAAGGTTTTGTTTACTTTCCTTACACAACATTTTGACGATTGTCTATGCACGAGGCACACTGGGCTGGCAGGCAAACCGCACAATATTTCTACCACTACATTTTATTTTGGATCTTTGTAACCAGCAGCCGCAATCCATTGGCCCTAATTAGTAACGTGAGAAAGACCAGGGGGAGTCATTTTTAAAGATAATTTCTTCACACTAAAATCAATTCATCGTCTGGTGGTTGCGTCACTTAATCAGTCTAATGATGAGCAGGCCTACAAATGATCTATCTGAGACATTGGGGTCTGCCCATCTATCGGGCAAGTAAATCTCCAGAATATTTTGCTGACAATTTCCTGATCGGCTTTGACAGATTGAAAAAACGTGAATGGTTACTGAAACAAACACAAGAGTGCAGGTACTCTTGACCATGGTACACACTTAAAAAAGGTGTAATTATCCATTTGATGCGAGTGGTTAGAAAATAAATCAAAGTAGGAAACATACTTTCTAAGAGAAATCAGTAAGCGTTTCTAAAAATTTCACGGTTACGTCTTTTCCCAAAGGATCACAGCACTCGATGCATGATTTCAATAGTGTTGAAAGCAGAAATAACGGGACGGATTTGAATCACTGTTACACGGTAGAATATCTTCGATCCCGGAATATGTAACCGAAGGCAGCAAGAGGATCACAATAAATGTAAATGACGTTAGTTTTTATTCGAGAGACATATCCATATGTAATAAAAAGATAGAGACATCACTGGGGAACACCTTTAGACAAATGACGGGATTTTCGCCTCTCTGGTTAGTGAATCGTCACGACTCTAATTCGCGAGGAACAATTTATTTATGCCAAATTGTATGGCATGATTTCCATGTAAATTTGGCCCTAGTGACTAGTCATTGTTCTGACCAAATTCTGGCTATCGAGCATGTTGGCTGATACCTTCTTACGCCTACTGGTCTGTAACCGGGCCAGTTTGATTGAATGGATCTGAGCTATTTTGTTCTTCACAAGAATGCATACCATGAAGTCGTATCTACTTTTGAATACTCCAAGGCAGGTATTTATGACTTCCTTGTGACTCATACTATCTGTCCACTCAGATGGATTTAGTTCCAGTCAGACACACGGAATTTCATTTCATCCACTGCTGGTTCGTTGATGCATGAATCGGTTGATAAACACGTCAGTCCCTGACTCGGCGATAGCAGTAAATTGGTTGTTGGACGCGTGGATGTGGCATGTAAATAAACAAAATTTCTGGTAAACTCATGCCCATTAAAATCACCGTTACAAAGTCCAAGTGCTCACGCAATTTCGATCAGTACAATGAGAAACGTGATCAAAACAAAATATTTTATTAAGCAAAGTAAATAATGCAACACATGATAAAAATTTCTCAGTCGCTTAGGTTTCCTAGTTATCTACACTTCCGAGTAATATGTTGCGTTCATTTTGGGTGTTGTATCGATAGTCATGAAAAGATCATACATGTGAACTTTCAACGACCCATCCGTTTTAAAACCAAATTATGATGCAGAATGGAGAACAGTAGCACGACTGCGGTACCGTAGCTCATTGAATTTTCATACGAATGATGCGGATGACTAGTAAGTGGACGAGCCGTTCTATCTCAGAAGCTTGGCAAACTTCAGGACTATTAATGGGATCTCGGAGTAACTCACCGTAGGTTGAAATCCACTCCTATTTTTCCACCCCCTGGTAGATACACACCCTGACTTTAATAATGTTTTCGGGTTGGAATGGACTAAATGGTCTCCACTAAGTCCTGATCTGGGTTGTGAGGCAGTAATCGACTTCCATATGTACGCATATTGTGAATTGCAGCACCATCGTAACAAACCGTCTAAGCCTAACCACATTATCTTTATGCGAATATCATTAAATTGCATATAGAGCACAAAATTAGAAGCCTCTGGTAATCGGGGCAACGGAATCACTTTGGCATTTTATTCAAGAGTGCAATCACTGTAGATTGCAACAAAATGGTACCTGTACTGGTGCGTTTTCTTGGTATTTTGGAAATACTCTATTATATTATATAGATATATATTTTATCATATTTGTAAATAACAAGAAGCGTTTCTTTTGGAGATTGAATCCTGGCGACTGTTTTCTTACGGCTAACGTCAGGATTGGACCTGGATTTAATCTTTCAAAGAAGCGTTGAACTTGAACAGATTGCGGTGATCGAAACCTGTGTTGTGCACATCCATAAGTTGACTTCGACAATCCAAGCTATTTCTTGGAACAAGCATCAGTTGGAAGACAAACAGAAGTGGTCATTCCATGAGGAGAAGAAAAAGTACGAAAACTTTAGTCAGTAGATGGCTCCAAATACATTACGTTGGTGTCCATTACAGCCTTCCACGGTGTAGTCGATGACATTATGATTTCGCCAGATGTCACAAGTGGCGCAGTCTCACTTAAAATACATCCTCACAAATTGCTTGAATTATGTTCACCCATTATTTTTCCTCTGGTTTGCCTCTGAGGAGTTAGTGCTGTAAGATTTCCACCAAACCCAAGCAGCAGTATCTGGTAATTGGATGATATTGGACCCCCAAATAAAATTCTTGTAGGACCCTCTACCAAAAAGTTTATCATCCATTTCGTTTCGTGACTTCCGCTTTAATTTGATATGTTCGGTAATGATTTTGAATGTCATTTTATCAATATCGCTGCAGTCAGTATTCTAGGCTGTCAACAGTTTTGTCTTAAAGCACACAAACTGATATGACCGTAAACCACACAACTGAGAACAACGTATGGGTTCTCAGCATGATTCCGTCCCGACTGCCCATTTGTCACCTAGTTGTTTCGTTACCCGGACTAAGTACACCGAATTGGACTGTTATCTGAGGAAAGCATTCCGTATGACTAATTCGCATCAGCATTCACAGGAGATACGGTCCACGTATGTGAAATTATATTTGAGTCTTATACATCGTCCAATAGACCGAGGACACTACGTCTATTTAGAGAGACACCTAAAATTCATCGACCACTAAGGCAGTAGTCCTTTTCACAAAATTCATTCAGTATGCCGAACTCATCTGCGGTTAACCTCTGGCCGCTGAATTAAGAGATTCCGTTCGCTTTCCATTTGGTACGACCTTTGCCAAACAATAATCACATTTCTATCGGTGGAACTATTAGTGCTACAGATTTTTCACTTTTTTGGTATTTGATCTGAAGAATTACTGCAGAGGTCTTTGGTTTGGAAACGATCATAAAGCAAAGAGGAAAAAGAACCCCAATCTCCCACCGACAACGAAAACATGTTTTGCATACAAGGATTCGGTTATGCAGTCATGTAAAGGCTGACGAGAGTCAATTAGTTATGAAAAACCGGAATGATCTAATATTTTGAGTTTCCCAAAATGACTTCAGCATTTACTGCGTTTACAAGGGCTATAGACTAAGAATAACGCAACATTGATTTGACATGGATGCTAAGTAATGATGCAAAATGGAACGAGTCCGTCAACATCTATAACTAATTGGTCATTTGTTGAGTAGATCGATGCTAAACAAAAGTTTAGAAACGGAAATTTGTTTATCATTCCTCTAATAAGGTGCTTTGTATGTTGTCACACAAACGGCGATTCCATCAACCAGATCTAGGTAAACTGCATTCACCACTTGTGAACAGAGATGGAGGACAGAAAAGTTTAATCAATATTTTCTGACAACGAAGAATAAACCGGTGGTAGTGTGTTTTGCGTTCCATCACAGCCTAAATCATTGTTTGTACTTGATATTTTACCTAGCACTGAATCTTCTTTAATGAGTTCAATCTGCTTCTTATGGGTTTTCCGATTTGGTTTTGATTTGTTCTGGTAATAATCAAAATACAACGGACATCACATTATGAAAACAAAATGGAAAAATGATGTAGGTGAAATTTTTCAATGGGACGATATCTTCGTATGTACGAGACATGCAAAGGCAAATCTTTCTTTTACGTGACACTGAATTATCTGCCAAAATTAGACGAGGTCATGGTGTACACAGTAATCGCATTAGAACGACCTATCGACAGTGCTTTAGTCTATGTGAAAACCATCATGTACTAGTAGTTTATTCGTATCCGTTGATGCAGCAACTAGAAGAGCTTTGCGAACACATTAGATGCTCGACACAAACCGAATTTCGGTTCATTAATCTCTGATCTACCATGCATGAAAATGTGTTAAATTCTTTTGACACGGTCAAAAGCGTTTGTTAATCCACATAAATTAAAACATATGTTAGTAACGAAACCTTGATGTGACTATAAACCATTTATCTAACTTTGGTATCAGCTGTGGTTCGATCCCCAGACGTGGAGGGCCTAGTGTTCACTGCTGTAAATAACAGGAATGGTGCGACATTTTGTTCTGAGTTATATACAGCGTAAACTGCTGACACAAAAATTACTGATCTCTAAGAAGAATATTCAAGGCGAATAACTGCTTCTCGCAATTGTTTATAAAATTTAAGTAGTTAATAAGATGTATGCCAACTGCACGCCAAGTTTACAAGGTGCAGTCCGTAATACTGAGTGAGAGGGTACTTCCCTTCAATTTATATGCTTGTATATTTACTGTTCGCTAGTAGAACTTAGCCATAAATTCCAGGAGGACCTTAAGTACATAGAACTATCGATTAAGAATGCAGACGCAAAATTTTAATCAACATTGCGTATACCGAAAGACAGGGAAGTGAATCGTTTCCCAAAACAGTCCCTAAATTGCCCACAAACCCGCCGAAGGTCGTGTGCAAGAAAAAATCATTACTGAAGGTGGTCATGGTGACAGGACATTCCAGGTGGCCTGGTAGATTTCCCAAACTGTACATGGAACTCAAGTGTAAACTTCAGCCGGAATAGGAAAAATAGCATAGAAGACGAGGAATGATCTGGAGCATAGAAATGAAGAGATTACTGGAATGCTCATCACCAGTAAGATCGTGAAGGTTACCAGAAAGCAAAAATTGAAATCACCAACACGGAGGCCCGTATACTCATGTTTACTGCAATCATCAAAATGACGAAGAAATTTGCTCGAAGCAAAGAATAACATTTGAGTTTCTCTTTTCTTCCTATGGGTTAAGCAGTTTATCCTTTCTCATCCAGCTATTTTACACTGTCTCAGATAAGGCAAGTGTCTAAACAAAGGATATATAATTGTGTAGTCTAGGAAATGGGACACGGGAATTTAAAGATGTGGGGCCATTTTTTCCTTGGTTTATTCGACAATGAAGTAATTGCAATTAAACATTTACTTTTCCATCACTATAATTAAAAAATCTTGATCAGTCTAGCATAATTTGCCCTTGGGAAACAGATTCTGAACTACGAGTTTGTAATCTGGAAGTGCAACTTTTGGCGACGAGAATTTGCCTAAAGTTTGCAACATTTGAAACAGGATTGGTTCATCAGTCCATCAGATTTTCAGGTCAGTCAACCGGTGCACGATTATGAATTATTTCGGCACATTAGTTTCAATTAATTGCTCACTTTTAAGAATTTTCTCTTTGACTGCAATGTGACGGAACAAAAGGAAATTAAGTTTTGAAACATGCTCACTATAACAAAAAAGGTTTCAAGGTGGAGAAATGTTTCTGATTTATCGCCTTAGGTATTTAAATGTAACACATCGGGTATCACGGATGAAAACATATCACCATCATTTGTGACGAACAAACGAGTGAGAAAAATTAGTCACCTCGAAAACCAACTTCAATTTTATGTCCCATGGGATCGGGATGAATGAATGCATGTGTCTAAATATGTGAACAAACGAAATCATGTACATATTTGCAAATAAAACGAACCTGGAAAAAATATGGATTTTACACCAGCTTAAAAACAAGCATGGTTCCAAGACAACAACAGGTAAGTAGAATTTTACAAAAAGTAAATAACAAAAGGAAAAAATAAACAATGATCAGTCAACTGTTTTTTCTTTGTGTTTTTACCATACACTAATTTTCTGCTGTATTTGTTTTTTCAAGGGAATAAGCTCTACAGACAGAACTGTCTTGAAGACCATCAGGAATGCGCAAAAGTCCGACAAGATTAACGAAAGACGCAATTCGGCAAAATCTATTTGACACTGCACACCATAACGAACTAGTAACAGCTTCCAAAAGAACCCTGGAAACGTGACTGAGTAACATAGGAAAGAATAAGTTAAAGTTGTCTCAGTAACTACTACACCAATTGCAATTCGATTGTTCGGGCCAGAACCGTGTTAGCACGTCAGTTTATTCAACCTTTGTTTTTTTCTTTGGATGCGATAGTTAGCGCAACAACTTCTAATGCACTTCCAATCTCTACTGAACGATTTTCAGGTTTATTTTGTTTTTATTCACATTTTGGCACATGCACCCAATCGCACTGATCCCTTGGACCATGAGTTGGCAGCTGGTTACCAATTCCCCTAGATTCTGCACTCATTCGTCCGTTAAAAATGACAAGGACATATTTCCACCCGTGCTACTCGATATCATGTATGTAGATGCAGTAAATCGAAGAAAAATGAGACCTCTGTTGAAGACGAATACTGTTCCGTCAAATGTCATGCTTTACCCAATTAAATGACTCACCAAATGGAGCATATATATTCCATCTTTTCTCGTTCTGATAAATAAATAAAAATCTCCTCGGGGTACCCGCCTGGTGTAACCTCCAATTTTGCCATGGATTCATTTTGACCAGGGTGTTCCGCAACTTCTCCTGCATTTGTTGACGGGATTGTGCTCCGGGTAACTGGATCTGATTCATCTTCCTGTCTTAGGGGCAATGAACCATGCAATGTCCAAGTGGAGAAATGTGGAACCCAGCTCACTCTATCTGATCTATCAGTCCTCGAACCGACATCATTTAACGATGCCTCGCTCAAATTTGGCCTTAGACGAAGGGGTTCCTGCTGCTCTGAACTGATTTCTGTTGTTCTCAAGCCTTGGGTAGAACCAACTTCGATTTCTGTGCGGGAAGGCATGTGCGCCAGTAAATTATCCAAAAAGGAATAAATTCCTATAGCCATCATTGTTTGGTGCTCATAGAGCCTTTGTAGCTCATCCATTTTGGGGTAATGGAAAAACTACTCAAATGATGTGATGATATGATCACATTTCGCCGGACAGTCGTCGCGACTTAATACACATACATGTGAAAAAAAGAAAGTGATTCAATGAGCTTTGCGAAATTCACTCGTATACAAATCACTCCCACCGATGCGTGGTTAGTCTACAAGCACACGCCTAGGTAAGCCACATTTTCGGGTTAGCCAAGTCTGATTTGAATGCACGGAAATCGATACTCATCCACAACAGTCAAGTTTCTCATGTGCAGACGGCAGTGTATAGAAAGACGTAAATTGCAGTGTGCAAACGCAGCGATTGGTTATGTTAACAAGTGAAGCATTGGAAGTGACATTCAAAATCACCCAGTTCGCAGACGGTTACTGGATTGTGTTGAAAAGTGTTCTTATTCTGGTAAATTATGGACAGGCTGATATAATTAGTCCAATAGTCACAACGGTACCAGCACCGTCCTCATTTGCGTCTAAGTGGCTTGCAAAATGAGACCAACTGATGTGAGATACGCGTTGCTAAGTTCGTCGCTAGGTGAAACGAACATACTGACGTTTGATTGGCTGATAACACGATTAATCGATATTCATTTTAACGTATGTTAGTATCTGCCAAATTTCCCCCAGTTTTATTATAAAGATTTTGCAGGCGTGCAGCTAATAAAAAGACCATCAGACAAAACCTCATGATTATATATATATATATATATATATATATATATAATCCTATCAACTTCAAGTCTTCTATTCATTATAATTTATTTCCAGGTGTTCCAGAGTACACGCACTTCTGTTATGTTTTCGCGAATGCATAACATCAAAGAAGGCTTCCAACTTATTTGAGTATTTTGGATTTTATGACGGTTGCCGCCTATAGGTCGGATAATACTTGCAAAAAATGCATAATTAGAAGCAAATAATCAACATTTGTTTTTGTGTAAAGCGAGAAATCACGAACGAGAAAATGACCTCCCCCAATGATTTATCCTAGGAACACAACTCGTTTCCTTTCTCATCTGCATCGAAGGATGTGAAATGAAATAAAGGAAAATATGGCTGTTAAATGTTAGCACCTATTAATTTTGCCTTCATATCTACTTTAAAACTCTATCCTCCACATTTTTATAACCTTTTCTTAGTAGATTTTTAAAAGCCGCCCACATTAGAGATGGCTTTTGCGTAGTTCGTGAGTGCGGGCTACTTTTCTTTTGAGAACCACATTTAGGCCATGCCAATGATTATGAGTGCCCTGTCAAAAGTCAACACTATGTGGTAGCGGTAAACGGTAGCATTGCCGTGCGGTAAAATCCACCCCGGAAGTTTGGGCTAAATGGTGAACATATCACAACAAAATATATCAATGTAACAAAAGCCATAGACTTGTTTAGTCAGTATCGCCACAAGGATTCGGGCTTGTTCCAATGACTAGACTAAATATCCGTATCCTAAACAAAGCAGAGTAGTCATTCTGGAGTCAAGCATTTGCCCTAATACTATCCGGATTTTGAATCTTTTTTTTGAAATGTAGAATTCGGACCCAAGGATTTGGCAACTATGAATAAATCCCGGCATTTGAACCACTATTTTTCTCCAAATACATAATGAAGCGAAAAATACTTCCTCAATTTTCTTCTTTAACGAGGGGCTGAAAATCTGGAACGGTCCATCTACTTTGGCATGCATTTTGAAAACCATAGACTATGTCAAATCCTCACAAGTTCCGCTCATATGAAATGTATTTCGTCCATTTTTCACACAAACCCCAGCACAAACTTCGAGATAAAATTTAAACTATCAAAATTTATTTTTCCACAACATTTTCACAACCGAACGTGCTCTCGTGTCTCCATCAGTAATAACTAAATCCAAAAGTTGTGTGAAAGTGTATCCACGTGACATTATTTTGGCAGAAATACGTATTAGTATGGCAGATTTCCGCAAAGAAACGTGCATACATTTCAGCCTAGAAATCATAACTTCTTCCTCAATATATGTACCAAAAGTCCTTAATGTTTGTGCATTTAGATCTATCCAGCGGCGGACGTACTGAACATTTTAGCCTAACACTACGACGCATCTTCTAGGCATGCTTTATGGAAGTTTTCGGTTAACTTCTCAGTTCATGTAGCTACGGTTTGTCGTCAGGAGTTTATCTGGTTTCTGTTAGGTCGTATAATACATGATTCCTTATCATTTACTTCGAATTAGCACAGCCTAAAAGTTTTCTGAAGATTTCAAACCACGTTTATGGACAGTTCATATAATAATTCTGATGTCACGAAGAATAATTGCAATCTGATTGAATAATACTAACCGGTGGAGGCACGATATTTTTCAAAAATGGTTCCTGTATGAACAGATGAGTTTAAGACCGAAAATTATCGTTATAATGTACGAATGTACTCAGTATGAATAGTGCATTCCACTGAGCATAGCAACAGCACGTCGGCCAGCCATCGAGAAGGTACTTCGAATCAGCTGGTTGCTCTTTTTTTACAAACCATTCCAATAGTGATCCCATATTTTGGTCATGACTAAGTAAAACTACCAGGCGAAATAATGTTCTCGTTTTCACATAACGTGCACTTTAGCAGACAGTAATTGCTGTCTGCTTGTGAACCGGTTAGTGTTGGGCGGTTACTACCCCCAAAAGTAATCCAAGATGTTTCCGGTGTCCATCACGGATCTTGAACCACCACGACCAACTCAAATTTACAATTCATCACGCAATCCGACTCAAACAATTTGCTCCCCTAAGTTACAGATCTCATGCATATTCTCGAGAAGCTTTTCATTACGTCTAACGGCACTTCGTATTTTTACTGTTTATGCCCCATGCACTGCAGCACACTGAGCTTGTATCTTTGTTACGTACTAGCTATTGAACATACGCCGTATCACGTAACATAAATTTATTTACAACTTAAATCCTCGATATCCGCAAGTCATTTCAATAAGCGATAAATAATAGTGACCTGAGCTAAATCAGTTGAGATTAGAGTGATGTAGTGATGCTAAGACTCGAAATAGCACCGCCAAATGTGGCCAACTGTAATGACACAGACTCAAATAACAGCACATTTGAATAGACTACTCAAATGAAGACAGCAAGAAGACATCGAGGAAGTAATGACAATTACAGAACTTTTGTGTTTCGCCTTCTTGGGACCGCACGATTCTGACTGTCTGACCCTTAGATACAGGCAACACTCCATGGAAAAACAGGTTGGAGAATCGTCGATGTCAAAAATAACATAGTCCCTTGTTCCACAAGACTAAATCTCGGAAAACTTTGTTATAAATCTAGTCAAATACGGACATGAAGTAATGAAAACTGTTACCATGGGAGAGCAAGACAAAAATGGGTTCTTGCTCAAAATAATGAAGCTTCATTAAGTGGGTCTGCAAGCAGAAGTTACACCTTATCTCATTACCTGTCCACTGAGGTATTTCGTTAGTCCAAAACTCAGTAACTTTCAAACACTTTCTTGAATCATTTTTGAAGGTACATAGAGTATTTGGTTTGTGATAGGTGGGTTATCATTACCGCAAGCGGCGAAGCTCAGGCAGTTTGCACTGACACCTTGTAATCTAGAAGGGTATATACTCAACATCTTCACACACACCCTTCAGAAAGTCTTCATGTTTGAAAACAGCTTCCGTTAACTTACACAAGCTTATTTTATTCTTTGTTATGTTTGTTTCAAAAATCGTTCGAAATCCTGAATGATTCATTGCAATTAGTTTATACGGATCTGAGCACTCAATTGGAGGTCTTATTTAAGAGACCAGCTTTATCACATTAACAAAAGGCAAGATTTAAAAAAAAGACCGATCACCGAATGCGACCAAACTGCACCAAGCGGTTTATATGTCGATTTACAATTAAACTTCAAAGCATGAAACTCAAATCGAACCAGTTCTCAATAGGTTACCGTTCATCTCCTGCATACGAAGAAGAATTACTATAGTGAGAAACAAGTTGTATTTCATACTATTTCTATGTCAACTTCTAGGTCCCCGCTAATGACCTAAGTGTATTTCGTTGTCACCGTGGTATCATACAAGCCTCAGTCAGATCGGTTTATTAAATGTAGACTCGGCAGTTCGACCAATTGTTATGTGGGATTTTCGGTCAAGAGCCACAAAATCAACGTTGACAGGACAGATTTAAGTAAATAGATTCTACTTGGGTACGAGAACTTCGTCTAGGAGGAATTTGTTTCTTTGACATAAATTAGCTGAAGTAAAGCAGCTCGAGGAAGATTCACATCTAATTTTTCTATTTGGTCGTTACTCAGACTCTCAAAATTGTGATCCCGATAGTGCATGCAGTAGCAGAAATTTTGCATTAAATCGGGGAAAGAAGAAATAGATTTTACGTGGGTTATACATTAAACCACAATTTCCACCCCTTTCTTATCGCTTCAGGTTCATGAAACAGCTATCAACTTTGAGTTCCGACGACGAAGACCTTGACTGACGTTTTCCTACTCGTAGTCAATTTTTTCTCAGCGACATTTTTTAGCTACAATTCCAATCCAGTAGACAGCTTTTCAAAAAAATATTTCCTATAAGCTAACGGAGCATGGGAAAGGAAGAATTGTCCGACAGTTCAATTCAGTTAAGTTTGAATAACCATCAGCTCTACACCAACGGGATTGAAGAACTATGAAGAAAAAGAAAGGTTTCGAATGCAAGAACGCCACTGACTGTGGTCCTTAGCCATATCACCTGTTGTCTCCAAACATTGCTTCGGGGAATCACGTCGAACCCTATCGGTAGTCTAATTGAACCTACACAAGCCAATCCACTTGATAAAGCTTTCATGCTTTTTTATCTACATCACAGACTGGCCACACAGAACCATCTTCCATCCATTACCTGCCTAGCAGCGCAGCGTTCTCTGAGATAGTCGTTCTGTGGGCATGAGTAAAGCACGTCCAAACCACCTTAACCCATTATGATTTAGTGTCTGTTTCAGGGGCTGGGCCCTAGGATTCAAAACCTTACGTCTTACCTCCGAGTTAATCACAAAACTATCCCACCATATACTACCAACACTACGAAGGCGACGATGTTCAAACACCAAAGGTTTTCGCATTTCTCCTGCTCTCAGCGGCTACGTTTCAGAGCTGTAGAGCAATACCGACATCACTGCTGGTGTGTATACTCCGCCCTTGGTCGATAATCGGATGTCACGCGGACACCACAGGCGCCCCAAATTAGCAAATGCCAATCTGGATTTCAATATGCGCGAAGACATTTCATCTGGTATACGACCGCCAAATGAGATACAACTGTCCAAGTAACTAAGTCAGTCCAATTCATCTAGTTGCTCCCCTACGAAAACAAGATTCGACTTTGAGCCAATCTAGTTCTGCACCAGCATTTTACACTTCCAAGGTGCGAAATACCCATACCATCATTCGGACGATCAAAAAAGACTTGCAATTTACTTGGGATTTCAATTAATAGCACAACATCGTCTGCGTATTCTAAGTCAGACGGATTTCTACCTGAACAAAAATCAGCGCCACTATTTTCACACGAGGATCAGGCTATCTTCGTAGCCATCTAAGTGACAAGGTCAAAAAGAAAAGATGAAAGTGGGCAATCCTGACAAACACGATTTTTCGTGATGAATTCGGGTGATACCTGGCCATAAGTATGAATTGGGATTCGGCTATTCGCATACAAAGAACGATTGAGTGAAGTGAATTTCTCTGACATAACCTTCAATGCGAGTCAACGCCAAAGAACTGCACGATCGACTGAGTCAAATGCTGCTTACAAATCAAGAAAGAGAAAAATCGTAGGTGTACGGAATATGTGCCTATCTTCTAAGATCTGTCGCAATGTGGACATTTGGACAATACAACCCCAACCGGGACGAAAATCGGCTCGATTCTCACGCTTTCAGCTTTCGCGAATACTAAAAATCGGCTGAGGATAATGCCCAAGACCATTTTGGATAAGATGTCTACTACACTATTTCCTCTGCAGCTATCATATAGGGATCTATAATCTTTCTTGGAAATTCGCACAATCACCGGTTCATACCAGCCCTTAGGAATTTATTTCTTCTCTGAAATTGATACCAAGAGTTCTCTCAACTTCGATGTTAACACTTCTCCACCATCACTGAAGAAAGACGACAACAGTCCATCTGGTCCAGCTACGTTATACCCTCTCTCATGGTCTCCATTTCGGATGGAGGGCTGGTATCCACCTGCATTAGTTCATTTGCAGGCATAATTGGAAGGCACTCTGTGGATGTAGATCAAATAAACTGTTCCCTAAATTCTTCTGTCCAACGCGCTCCCTGACTCTTCTGAGAGTGAACCAGTGTGCGTCGGATTCCTTAATCCCTTCGCTGAAGCTTGGCTTCAGTGCATCAACATTCCCAACCACTCGAAAAAGATTGCGGCTGTAGCCCCTTTCATATCCCTACCCACCACTGCTCCCGGTCATTTCTCAGGCTTATGGTCGACTGACGTCTCGTTATATATCTCATCCCGGGGGAAGGATCAGCGAGCATTTAACAGTGCAACGAATTTGAGGATATCCATCGGTTCTGAGGTTTACAAGATAAGGAGTGATGTGTGGCAGCGGCCAATGAGCACAGGGCTTCTTTTATCTGTTCTCAGTGTTCGCTCGGATCTTGGGTTTCTTGTTAAAATGACAATCGCATTGAGAGTTCCGACTAGAATTTTAGTCGGCGGTTATCATCCAGAATCAGCCGTGCCAGAGAGGTGGCTTTTGCGTTAGCGTGACCACAGACTAGGTGCAAACAAAAGCGTTCTCGGACCAAAGCATGGTCTGAGTCGACGGGTTTGGACCAGGATGATCAGTAAGCCTGGAGTGATCCACACCGCTGGTGGCCGATGCCATGGTGAAAAAAGCAACTAGGTAGCATCTCTGCCCTACCACTTAAGGCAGAGCAACCAATCAAGATCGACTAAAAATTAGGTGACCTATTTATGCAGATGATGGCAACCAGACGCTCGCCACAAGACCACAGCACTGATGATATATATATACATATACACATATTTAATGACCTTACACGGAACTTCAAATAGGATAGTGATTCAAAGATCTTCCGAGTAACCACCGCGCTGGCAAGTAAACTTAATTTGCACTTCAGTGTTCATATTTGTAATCCTTCGTGGTCGTTGTGAACGTATTCTTGAAGGAATTACCGGTCGACTGCCATTAACGGGTGACGGATAAAAACTCACATTTCCATGTGTAGTATTAAGCGTTGTCATTAGTTATAGTCTGACGGGACCAACTAGATTTGTGCTAAACTGGCTTGAGTTCAGTTCAACTATTTGGAAATGAAGCAAACACACAATGATCAGCGCGATGTTCCCGCGAAGATAGTCCCTGAGATTGGCGCGTCACGAAGGCGACTGTACCAAACCAAGCACGGTTGCGGGCAGAAAAACTCATGGAGATATCGAAAGGGGAACACTGTTGCTTGAATGCAGCTCCAGTGAGAACACCAGCCGACGTACTCATACAGAGACCCATTCAGGCTAAGCAAGGATGTGTCAGCTTACCAGAAGGCAGATGTACGATAGTGGACTTAAATCAAAAATCCAACCACGCACACACGCACCACCTAATTCATTCTGCCCTCGAGCGTCATAGTTGTGCTTTCACCACGTATGCGCTTGCAGACTAACAAGATTGAGCAAGATAAACAAAACACTGAGATACTCGCTCTGAGCGATGTGCTACTGAACCACTGGCCAGTAAGCGCTTGAGAGATCACGAGATAAAAAGTTTTTAATTAGCTTATAGGCTGAGGTGCCGACGGTCAGGCCACGGATGGAAAACTACCAGTTGGCAATAGCGCAGTTGATTGAACCTTCGAGTCAAGCTTAACAAATGGGTGTGAGGTGACCGAGGACAGTTCGCCGATATTGAAGAGCAACCGCTGGCATGCCTGTTTGTGTGTGGGGACCGGGAAAGAGTTGAAGCCAATGGGAAATAAGAATATTTGCAGTACATTTTCACAGTGCCCTGGTCGGCCGCAGAGCTATCTGAGCTTATGATACTAAGACTTGTGAAGAATTTCATGCTCGCCGCCCAGATCGATCAAGGCCGTCAGCTTACTTGTGCAACAGTGATACGCAAAGATTTGTGAAAACTGGAAATATAGTTATCACAAAACCATTTGACCACCAAGAATCGTGACAACTAGAGACCCCATTGTATCAGTTATTACCCAAGCAGCTGTGTACATCAGAGAAACCTAAAGACAACTGGGTTGTATTTGAGTTTCGGTGTGGAATATGTGGAATTGGGATGGACACAACAAGAACTTATTACATCCGGTCCACGCTCGTCGTCCAGGTGACGAGCAACGGGAGCCTGAATTTTATAGCTGATCCCAATATCGGTTATTTTAACAAAGAAAACAATGCAAAGATACCGTTTTCATTTATGAATGCACGTTCTAACTAAATTATACAAAAGGCTCTCGACACTGGATCAGACGGCAAAAAAGAATGACTTCACCTACCATGAATGCCATCGACATAATAGAAGGGTTAGGGTTTGATGCGCGATGCCCTACTCACCATTAAACGGTCCAGTGTAATTACCTAAAAAATTAATTCAGCATATTATTTGCCGACTTTTCTGCACATAGTTGGTCCCTATTCGGGCAGCCTACCAGCAGCGTTTTTGTCATAATTCGTGTTCAAGCAGCTTGGAGAGTCATTACATTACACAAAAGTCATCATTGATTGGCTAAAAGGGGCTCATCTGCAGCTGTTCCCAATTTTATTCCGCTGGATTGTTACCTTTGGGACAATGAAAAACAGGTTTTCCCCACTCAAAACCGGATGGATTAAAGGCAAAAATAACTACGGCTTGTCATTGTTCACATTGGGGTTGTACAGTAAATTCCATTCGCAGGGTAGAAAGTTGTGGCGCCCAAGATGGCGGTATTTTCCAACAGTTCATCTGGTTGGTTGCATCAAAGACACGTGACATCAAACGTTTTTAACGATGGGGAACAACTACACAGTCAGTTTACAGAGCAACCACTTTTTATTCGTCATCTAATCGTGACGTTTCGTTTGCCCCACAGTGACCTACGGGTCGGTTTTGATTTTACACCGTTTTAGAAAGGCTTCTGATTAAGCATATTGCAGTTGAAAATTATTCAGGATAAAATGCAACAAGTAGCAAACATAAAGGTTCTTTTCTAACCAAAATCGAATTGCTTATATCGGTTTTCAGTGATCAACGTTCACTGTGTTGGCTAATTTGGTGTAACGATATTCATTGACTTTTTCACGTGGCGTTTTCACTCCCACTATCAAATGATGCAACCGGTGCGACAGCGCCGCAGAAGTGGTGGAAAGGGTACTAGATAAACTGAATGAAAATTCATTGTCCTTACATCCTTTTACGTTTTCAGTGAGCGAACTATTCACTACGACCTATGGACCAAATAACAAGTAACCCCTTCGTGTCCACCAGTCCAACTGGATAGTTTCGCAGTACTTAATAGGAGAGCAACATATCACGCGGTCGTGACGTTAAGATATTCCCCTAGGTCATTGATAAAGGAACGACCACCAGTATTGGAATTTCGTAGAGAATCGGATGAACCAAACGCCATTGAATAAACAACCGTGGACAATCAGCGGCAGCGTGGCGGGTTATCAAGTGGCAAGCGGTCTTCCTGAAAATAATACGAGGTCGCCGGTGGAAATGCGGCATGGCGAGGACTCGGTTCATGTGCCCCTTCTGATAAACCTCGCCTGGTCCGTGGGTTGCGTCAGGGAGCAATGGCCTCACTTAGTTGGCGATACATAATCACTTGATATTCAACGGGCATTTGCTTAAATAAATTACCCTATGGTAAAGCACATGTTGCAGTTTTCCAAGACGGTAATCCCCTACCGCACCAGATTATCTAGGCGCATGTACTTCATGCACATTGGGGGTTCAAAAGTTATTCCGAACGATTCGTCATGCAGTGTTTACATCCACCTTGTTATTAAAAATCATGGAAGCACTGTGCAGCTGTTTTGTCCTTATTAGGAATCATCAGGAGTGCATATCCATCGCACGAAACCGGAAGGATCGATTGCAAGTCGAATGCGTTAGCCATTACGCCAGCCGAGCTGATTCTCGACGGTTCACTGAACGTCAGCAATACATGATATGGCGCCCATATCAGTCGCTGGATTATTTACTTATGGTTTCTTTCCAGTATCCACGATATGGAATGATAACCTACAACCAGTACTAGTTTCGATTTTTAAGGCAACAACGTTGCACTAACGTGTTTTGTTCATATGTCATAACACCACCTACTCAAGACAGGAATGAACGACGATTAGCAAAAAAAAGTTAACTGCAAGGGAGAAAGTCGAATAGCTATTAGGAAAAAAGATTTCATGCCCAGGAACAGAGCTGAGACACATCACCTATTGTCTCCAGACCGTACCTGAGAGCATCTCTTGGATCGCAACCTGTCAGTCTAATTGGGCACACACCAGCAAGATCAGCACTTATCGTTTTCATACCATTTTACCGTATTATCCGCTGATCACCTCGACCCGTTCTCCAACCTTCATCTAATTCAGAGAACAGCGTACGAGATAGTCGTTCTGTGGACATGCACAGAACATGACCCATTCAGTGCCTCTTCTAAAGATCGAACCCTAAAACCCATTACCTTACGCGCAACCTGAGCTACTTACAAAAGTCCCCCCATATTCTACCAATACTATGAAAACAACGGTGTTCAAACACTGGAAATCTTCACACATCATCTCTCAACAGCCACGGTTCTCAGCCATATAACAGGACCCGTTTTACTCCGGCCACGTAAATCCGACCTTTGACCGATAACCAGATGACACACTGATACCACAGATGACTCAAATACCAATCGACTACTGTGCATAAGCAAAGCAGTAAATGAGACGTTTCAAAATCCGCATACATACAGAAGGCAACCATTTTCTGAGACTACAATTGAGGGAATCAAACCCCGTGACAATATTGTCACGGGCACAGTACAGAACTTCACTACCATTAAAATCAAGTTTTTTTAGCACTGAGCTACCAAGAATTTGGAGTTGGAAAGGGATAAAACAGTAAGCCAAAAGTAGAAAAGTTGACAGTTAAACAGGAGGTATCTCCGCGAGTAATATTCCTCTTCATGCAGTAGATTACTTTTTGATATAACCCATTATTTTCTTTAGGAAGGATTGGACTAGACAGATAAAAATGTGGGTGGGGAAGGTATTTGTGGTGTTACATGCATAACCTGAATACACAAGAACGTATTGTGTTAATTGTTTTCTTGTCTAGACAACAACAACACGTTCTTGTGTATTCAGGTTATGCATGTAACACCACAAATAACAATATATTTCAAACGTCGCAGCATAAACTGATAGTCACATTGGTATGGCGACATTAGGTGAACCTAAGCATGCACTTTGGCGGATAACAGTTGGATCTGCTCACTGATGCCATTTGATAAATACGTTAAGGAAATAAAGAAATATGCTGAGTGATAAATATACCAATACTGCAGGGTTTACCGTGATTTAGCAGCTCCCGGTCGTCGCTTAGTAGCACAGACCTGGGTTGGGATGAATACACATTTTCAAACAATGCGCCGCAAACGTTCACGTCACGTGCGATATGTGATTCATGAATATGGTTCCGTGGTCTAGAATGATTTGTCTAGAATAGCTGTAAAGCCAGCCAAGCAACGTATTTATTTCAACCCAGATCATGGCTGCTAAAAACACCCGGTAAACCATTTGCGAGTAAGGGGTATGGCAACAACGGTGCCAGATTATTCCTATTGAGCTTAAAACTCGTTTGGATCTAACACGGTAGAGAATAACGCACCTCTCGCCGTATAAAAAAAGAAAATAAAAAGTTGTCAGCATGGCCAAATGCATTTGACAGTATATACAAATCAGGCAGAAGGATCTTGGTCAGCAGCATTCGGTGTGCGAAGAAGTCAATTTGATATTTTTCACACCTTGGTTGAGTTGTTCTTCCGTCAGACATTCCGCTCCGACTTTTTCCACCTGCGCCAGATTTAGACCAACATCCGCCTTTTTTACCTTGAACTGGGGAGAAAAAATGAAAAGAATATTTGAGTGCCCAAAAAAGGGGAAGGGAGCAACAGAAACATTGCCCGCCAATATCAATAGTTGGGTAGGGCAAGAAACAAGAAAAAGCTGTAATCAGTTAGTACCTAAGACTAAATGGTGAGTGACTATCTTTGAAATCAAGCACACTTAAATGAACAGCATTTTACTTACAAAATTCCCACTAGTAACGAGTAGTGTGAGACATTGATGTTATCGCATTCGACTGACTATCTTTCCGATCTTTCACGTATAAACTTCCGACCATCCGGTCAACCTTGCGCTCGAGAAGCAGCAGACTTAAGTTTCGTTCGCATCAGAGTCCATCTGTGATGCATACCCGCCATCGTATCCAGGATTGGGACCAGAATCTTCGGACGAGAGGGCGTGTATGTTACCACTGCGGCACCAGCTATCGCGCGGGCCGGTCGAAAATGACGAGTTAAGTCTGTTCAAATGTCGTTCTTCATGATAGCCACCAGTGGCCGACAACTTTTTCACGAGGTAGGCGAATGTCCCTTCTAACTTACTTCGCTGTAAAGTGCTGCTGGCTGTCACTAAGGGCAACAACTCAACAAATTTAACTCAGTAATTCTGACTAGCCTGGACCAGAGCAGGTGGGACAGTGGTAACATACACCCTTCCAATTGGAAGGCGCGGGTTAATATTGTGGGTGCGATGGTGAACATGAACTAGCGATCAGATGGAATAAGAGCAAAACTCAGATTTGTCTTTTAGTGGCATACATGAAACATGAGTGTAATGGAGGGAATATGCTCCACAGCAACAGGAATCACTACATGGAAGACGGAGGGAATGGCAACCATGACTCTTAAACGTAGAACCAGATAAGATCGCATTAGACCAGATGTGGTAGCTAGCTGAGCGACAGCAGGGTGCCGTCGAATACCAGTGACCGGCGGATCTGCCATTCTAACTTCTGACATTTTTGGTGACCAGTGAGGGTGCTTCCCGAGAGTAAAGCTCACTAAATGATATTGGTCATCAGGAGGAAACTCGCAATTTCGGGGCACCATTTTTTATAAGATTTGCTTTGATGCTTGTTGCGTCCGCTTTATCGGACATAGTTCGGCTTGTTCAGCCCTTTCGAAAGTCTCCGGTTTCAGCGCATGCATACCGCTCGGCATTCTTGATGTGGTTCGCTACAGCGTGTATCACCGTATCGGCGCTACTCCGGCACCACGACACACGACACATTTCTAGCATCTGTTTGCTAGTTTGGGCATTCTCTACTAGTAAAGAGCGATTTCAGAGTCCCTTAGAGGACGCGTCTGGGAGTCACCTACCAATTGTCTTCTATAATGTGAGGCATGCGCGTGGAAGGTGTAGTCCGAAGGACAATAAGCAAAAAGTGTTTTATTTCTCGAAAGAGAACGATCAGTCACTCGGACAGTTTTGGCGAAACTTACCCGTTGAACATGAAAACCGAGATCGTGGAGAACGTGAACACTGAAAGCATCAAAAAACCAGAAAGCTTCAATAGCGTTTTACTGTTGATTTTCCGATTATGACCAGTTAACATGTGTAACAAACTGTGAATAAAGAAATCGTCTACCCAACCAAATTGAACATATGACTTGCGATAGTTGATTCATAACCCAGTAGTCAATTTATCCGACTTTTTTTCCGTCGTTTCTATCCAACCGAGTAAGCATTCATGC
The DNA here is from genome assembly GCA_008360955.1 of Fasciolopsis buskii. Classification (NCBI taxonomy): domain Eukaryota; kingdom Metazoa; phylum Platyhelminthes; class Trematoda; order Plagiorchiida; family Fasciolidae; genus Fasciolopsis; species Fasciolopsis buskii. Next base: position 6,316 of record LUCM01000402.1, on the reverse strand, counting down.
TAGTACACCATTGGTTTGTTCCCATTAATTGTTTGCAGGGATCGCCCACCTTTGTTTCACAAGTGTAACCGGAATTCGACATCCGCGTTCCCTTGAAGAATACCTATCTATTCATTGGAAGGGGAGCCAATGAAAGTTTGATCTTTTTTTTAATTCTTCATTTGTTTCGGAATCAATTAATAAGTTTCGATCAAATTTGACAAAATGACATCTTTTTGGAAGAATGACAGTACAAAGCACGTAAGATGTCCGCAATTTTCGAGGAAAACCTGAATTAGGGAAGGTGAGTGTAAACGACAGGCTAGATGCTTGCGTCAATAAACTATTTCCATCACTTAAGGCAAAGAAGTATTGAATTAGCTGAAACAGAACTGCCATTTTCAGACAATAAAAACCATCAACCAAGTACCGTTCCTCCGCCCCCGTTTTCTCATTGTATGCTCACAAAACTAGTAAATGATACATTTTGTGTACAACACCCATTCGGAGACCTGAACATGAAAGCAAAACGATTTATTTATTATCATAATCAGACATAAACAGTTGTGTCGCGTCCATTTAGCAAGCATATAACAGGCAGGAAAGCTGTAACTTGCCTCGCTCTTGTCTGAATCCAAACAATGTAGTCGTCCAAAAACAAGTCTGCAAAAACATGATGTCCTGGATAGTGGATTAGCATTGTCCGAATTTCCAGTAGGCATTTGACACACCATGACCTAACTGTAGTGAACAAACGAAATAGCGGTTGCGGATAAGTGGGTGAAAATTACTTCAATCAGAAACCAAAGAATAGTGCAGAAAAGGTGCAATATGACACGTCGAGGTGCAAAGTTATGTGACTACAGTGCATTGTATCAGCGAACACCACGACGACGGCCTTCAATGAAAAAAACTAAATACTTGGAAATTTTGATGTATGTTCGTCGACTGTGTGGAACCGTGAGTTGCTTCCCTATATGAAACTGAAATCTGCTCATCTATTTCACTCATAAATTAACAATAAAAGACCACCACAGACGAACAAGACAGATTCATGCCTCCGCACGAATGTACTTCTGTGGATTACTATCAGTTTCTACAGTTTCCCAGCATAGGGCTGTGAATGACGAGAAAAATAGAGGGGTGTTCCACAGTTTGGCAGCTCTGGAAGAAAAGGGGATTGAAAAACGGGCATGATATTTTTGGACGAGAACTCAATAAGGATGGCTAGAAGTCTGAGAACAGGATACGCAGACGGAGGTCAAAGGTGGAGGAACTAACAAGGCTCCGAAGAAAAAAAAACCAAAGTACTATCGATAGGAAAGGAACAGTGCTGGGTCAGTGACTGCAGGCTGGATCCTAAGATCACTGATCAACCGGGTGGCCCTGCATTAAATACGATCAAGTAGAGAAACAGAAGCGGACAAAGCTCCATCCCACACACAACTGTAGTATTCTAGTGCGGGGCGGATCGGAACTTGTAAAATAGGAGATAGGCAGAAGCAGTGAAACGCCGGACGCGACACAGAAAACCAACTTTGCGTGCAGCTGAGATATGAAGGGGGACCAACAAGATGAAAAAGTTATGGATAGGCCAAGAAGAGAAACAGAATCTGCGAATGGAAATGAAAATGAGGAGTGAATGAAATGTGCTTAAGGGAGACGGAGAGAAGGTTCCAGAGCACTTAAATCAACGTGGTTACGGGAATCCCCTAGAGATCGGAGTTAAACAACAACCGACAACATTACGGTCGCTACAAATTTCGTTGTTTGAATAGTTGAGGGGCACATTAAGGTAGGAGACAATAGGCCTCGTTATCAGCTGAGTGAACTTGAAAGATGGAAGACCATTGATAAATGAAAGAGTGGGCGCGAATATGGAACCTTGGCGGAAGTCAACGTTCACGGGGGACGGCCAAGACAGAAATTTGTCCACTAGGACGAAGCTAGTTAGCCCATTGAGGAAACCTGATCTTCACAAAATGAGTCAGAGAAAGTTCAAAATCGCAGTTTCGCAAGAGAATATAAACAATATATAACAATGACTTGAAAATAGCCACATAGTAAAGACAATAACGTAAACTGATTTATACGAAATAACGGATACAAGAAATGGAAATAACGCCCGCAAGAAAACAAAACTCATCCCTTGTGTTTCACCGTAAACAATGTGTGATTTCCTGTCTTTGGTCTTGGTAACGGGGGATGAGTTTAAAGAATAGGCCATACAGCATTCGCACCATTGACCTCGATTATTACCCATGCCATTCAGCATCTTCACTCAACAATATTTCTCGTCTCTCTGGCTACAATTTGTGAGTCAGAAAACACCAAACAATGGAAAGGTAGCAGCTCGTTTCTCGATACTCCAAAAACGCCTTTTTCAGCCTTTTCCAGCACGTGTAAAGGAGCACAGAAAGCTAGACGATCAGTAAGAGTGTGCAGTACCCGTCCAAGTCACTGAAGGCGATGTAGATCGATTGCCTCAGTCGGATGACGACTGTTTGCATCCAACACACGACGGCGCACTTCGTCATTGATCACCTGATGTTCCCAACAGGCATGAACACTGCTTCGGGGATATCGGTGCTCGAAAACAGAAAGTTGCCGGGAATCCTTAACGCGGATAGGCCAAGTCTCACAACCGTAAAGAACACTATGAACTGTGGCATTGTACATAGTTTCCTTTGAAGGAAAGCCGGATGTCGTGGCGGCGCCGCAAGTGTCGTAGGTTCGCGAAGACTCCTGTAGCTTTCTCAATTCGTGATGTGGCCTCTTCCCAACACCTCCGCCAGGTGTGATCAGGCTCCCGAGGTACGTGAAGTTATTGACTACCTCTAACCGATCACCACAAAGGATGAGTGCAAACACAAGCTCCTGCCAGTTTTGAGGAAGTACATTTGATTTTGAAAGTGCAAAGCACATACCTTGCCTAGATACCTCGATCGCCAAGCGATCTAACGCGCGTTGAATCGCGTATGCATTATCACTCAGCAAGGTGATATCATCGGCATACTCTAAGTCTAAAACTCTGTTCCCTTGGAGTACACCATCTGAAAGACTAGATAAGGCGTTCTGTAGGGCATCTCCTATGAAAGAATTGAGAATAAATGGGGATTTTGTGCTGCCTTGCCGTACTCTGCTGAAGACGACGAAGGGTGGTGAAAAGTAGACACTGATTTCCACTACCGAGCGCCGTAGCCCATACGAAGGCCAAGTTGATTTGGCTGGGATCACGTCTAGAAGGGTTGTTTCAGCCTTCTCACTCAAGACTACTCCAACACCAAGTTGATCCACAGCCTGAGCTGCTTCGTCTCCCGAGGTTCGCAGGAAATACCTTGACAAGACATTTGGCGCACTTAGTTGAATTATTTTACTCGAATCTTGAATTCGTGCTTCACTGGCGCAGCAGACATCAATCGAAAGTGAGTCTACTGTGAGTTTGCGAACTGAAAATCACTTACTACACTATTTGAAAATGAGACACTGCGAGTATCGGGTGTTTTATCAGTGGGGACACTATGGGTAAGCACAGCGGGCAAAGAGATTCGGTTGGAAACAGAAGAGACAAGTTGAATAAAAGAAAAGGAGCTCTGAGCAGTAGCATACTAATCACTACCCACCCTAATCGGTGCAATGAGCAGTGCGGTCCTGATTGTCATGTGCGGCGACCAATGCAGTAGGGAATTATTTGTAGAAACGTAACTCATGGTGATTGATGGGCTGCGCAACGAGACTCCACCTCGACGTGGTGTGATGGCTTACGTGCCTCCATGACCCAACGAGCTATGCAGGATGACTTACCTCAAACCGAAGATCCAATCATGCCTGGAAGGTTAAAGGGTAGAAGCCTGACAAAGTAGTCCCCTGGTCCTCCCAATCGGGGTTGATCTGAGTTGGCAGCTCAGTCGGAGAAATGAGTGGAAGAATAAGTGATCCAAGTAGATGGGCTTCCACTAAGCTGTACCCCGCTGCCTTGCTGTCAGGTTCTTGTTAGAAACAAAGGTTATGGTTGAGAACCCTAATTGTTTTTCTGCTTAGTAGTCGGACTCCATAGCAGCACCCGTTCATCGATCCCCATGCAGTGGCATAGAACCATATAAGGCACGCAAGAGGCCGCGTGTGGTAGTGAACCAGATGACAGCTAGTTGCCGTCTAACATAAAAGCGACCAGATGTTGGATTCGAACCTGTGATCTTTTTGGCGACATATGGTTAATCCGCTTGACCGCCTTTACTCAAATGCAATGGACGCAAACGGTGGTCCCAGTCGAACAGTCAGTGTGAAGAATATCATAGCAACGAACAACCTTGCCTGCGTAACTATAAACCACGCAAGTGAATTTGTTTAGGGGTAAAACGCGACGGGACAATGGATTTAAGGAACCCTTAGTATCCCGTAAATCTGATACACTGGATGTGTCCTTTATCTAGACGAAAATGCTTCCAGCACCCCATATTTTCACGCACTACTCCAAAGAATATAGACTTCAAATAAAAAACTAACCGTCTTCTCGTTGAAGCAGGCAGGCGACATCCAGTTGGACACGAGAGCAAAATCTCCAATTCCGAACGAGTGGATAAGTAAGTGCTCTTCGACGAAAAGTAATGAGAACATCCGGCAAGCATTGAAAAACCTTGGACAGAAGAGAAATAATGTCGATTAATATATAATTCAAAATTTAACTACTCATTCATTTTTCCCGCAGATTAGAGGCAGAACAAAAGCCAGATTAAAAGCAAACAACGCTATATGAGCAGTAAACATCGATTTCACAATCAGCAACTTTCCTCAAGAAGCAGACCAACAGTTGCTACTGAAAATCATTAAAAATGCCCTATGTGGCCAAAGGCGAGTTCCAGTTAGCACTTCAATGTGCGATCCGCAATTCCTGCAGTGGATAACTTAGAGATACTTGTGCTTCCAGGAGAAACACTGATTCCTTTTGACTGGAGATAGTCAAGTGGATTGGACGTCTGTTACCAAATAGGTCAGAGGTTACAGTCCCAAATATTCCGGTCACTTTGGTGGTACAAAACTCGCTGTTGCTCATCATGTTACCACACGTGACCTAGCGAGACTGTGGTTCTATGCCACTCCAATTTCAGAGTTACGATTACCTATCCTCTCCCCGTGTAGTGGGCCCTAGTAGATATGAGACGTCCACTCCACTGCATTCACGCTTGAAGCGTACAATGATAAGCCAAAAAACCTGGTTCAAAGACCCAAACGACTGGAGGCCTACAGACTGAGCTGAATGGAATCACCTCGAAGAGGAACGGTCTGAACTCAAGCAAACAGCGAGACAATCAGATGTTAATAAGAGGATTTTCGTCAGTCGCAGCGCACCTGTTAATGAAACGAACCAACAAATAATAGAACACTATTTGACCAGTTTCACGCTCATTTGGTAGAGATCATTGGGAACATAAAGAAACTTCGTTCAGCCTAAAAAAAGAGCTGTAGGTTCCTCCAAGGGCACAAGTGTACTTCTTCATGACTTGCAGGAATGAGTCCAAGGGATAACCGGAGAAAAGCGATTGACCTCGCGGCAATTACGCCGTACACAACGATTCAGCTAAAAGAATCGTTAGGTTCGCACCAAAGTGCAACATTCTACTCAAAAGGGGAGAGAAAGCGAAGTAATGAAGGACCGATCGCAAACTAAAAAGCTGTGGAAACATACAAAGGACCAGATGCTTAACATGCATCACTAAGGCAAATCAGATGGTCAACAACAATCACCCCAAAATGGGAGACTATTTATAACAATCCCAAGCCGGTGTGTTGGCGGCCGATTCACACGATATCCCCACGTCATCCACTGACAGCCATGACCTACCTTCCACTGACAAACAATCTCGTGAAACAGTGGAGGACAGGACAGAAACCGACCTCGAGAGACTATCCAGTGTGCGTTATTCATGGTTCGCGTATATCCAAGATTCGGGTAGCTTACGCTGGACTGAAGCACCCGTGGCGTTGGCCTGATATTTCACTGAAGTTGAAAGGTGGTGTGTACTGTGCTGTAGCGTGTTCAGTTCTGCTGAACGCTTGCGAGACATGGAGTATGCGTATGGGCGATGTTCGTCGGTTAGAGATTTTCGACCACCGACGTCTAAGCAGTACAGCTGGGATTGGATGGACTGACCGGGTGAGTAATATTGAGGTTAGGAATTTGGTATTAGGTGCCACTTCTGAGAATAGCTTCCTTCATCGTATGAAACTTGGTAGACTACCCTGGTTGGGTCACGTGTTGCGTACGGTGAACACTTGTCGTGCCCTATTTTGTGCTCCTCCTAAGGAATGGAAGAAGCCACGTGGAGGCCAACAAATG